>JAVJIF010005940.1:0-257973 GCA_038442645.1 Agave tequilana | reverse complement strand
TGCTTTCTCTAACCAGGGTGTTGATACCCTAACGTCGTCCTTCCTCTCAAGGAATCTCCGGAACCAGGCGAGAAGGAATTCCTTATCGAAGGCGATTTTGAGAAGCAGCAAGAGGGTTCTACCAACCTTCGTTCTCTGATTCCCCGAACCAGGCGAGAAGGGAATCTCATCGCTCGCATCGTCAAAGGGAAAAAGTGGTCGCGCGCTGACCAGACTCCTATCGGCACATTTTCCCAGAATCTCTGAGGAGATCTACTTGTAATCTTTTGAGAATACTTGTAATTAGCTCCTCAAACTTTTATTTGTAAGTTTTCCCCCTTTGCAAACATAATGGAAAACAATGAGCACCTGTTTCCCGTTATGTTTTAGCTCATTGAGATTCCCGTTACATGTTACAGCCCTAGCGGGCTGGCCCTGGTCTCAGCAGCCAGGGATCTGGTAAGGCCGTTGTCCCGGGTATGCACGGGATACACCCACCCGATAAGAGCTCCTCGACCATGGTTTTCCAATTAACAATAAAAACAGTATACACAATAGTGACGTTGGGACCACTTGTTATTTGGTCACTCTCTAGTTTGGATAATGATACCCGTAGGCCATGTCCGGATGGGTTCGACTGGAGTGCGGGCTCCAGTATGAACTGCCAGTGGTATGGGACACTAGAAGAGATTGATTAAAATACCGGGGTGGTACTGATTGCTACTATTGTATAAATGACATGACTTGTAAATGACATGACTTGCCTGATACATGTATGCTAGTGTGTTACTGTTCATGATACTATCCTGTTACCTGTATACTTGTTACTTTACCTGGTACATGTTACATTGTCTGTAGTGGCACACTACGCATGTCCTGCATTGCATATATTCTGTTTCCTGTATTGCAGACATCAGTACGGTATAAGCACAACACAGTATTGTGGTTATATTACATATGTCCACCTACATGTTCATAATGCATATGCCCATCTGCATGTTCACTTCTATTACATCACCACTAGACATCATTATTTATAACTAGAGACATGACCAGATATATATGTATCATGCTTGTATTACTATAGTACATATTATTTCCTCCTTCATTTTATCACTCACTAGGTCGCTTTCTGACGACCCTGGGTTTGCGTGCCCAGGTAGGAGATCCGAGTTACCGTAGTATCAGAGGGTGCATTGGAGTCACATAGGAGATTTCTCATCGGGACTATTCATAGGTATCTTGGTGATTTATTTCTGTTATCTTATTTGTCCCCATTTTTCATATCTGTTATGATCGCTGACCTCTTTCTGTAGGTATTCTTGTACTTCTTTCATGCTGAACTCATGTCTATATGGAGGTTATGTACTGTACTGAGGCTTAACGTACGCGTGAGCGTGTTTTCACCTCGCGTATGTACGTCGTTATAACGTCCCCGTACCTGTAGGATCAGGGCGTTACATAGTGGTATCAGAGCCTAGGTTCACACCTGGTGTGGGTAATCACTTGGGTCAATCCTTGGGCTCTTACCAATAGTACAAGCAGGTTCAGATGAACTGATCTGTATCTGAATTTGGGGATTCCATCAACAAGTACAAGAATACCATGACCTTGACAATTCATTCCTTGACTCGTTTTTATTCCTTCCTTCCTTCTAGTTGTCAACCAAAACATCCGATTTTCTTCTCATTTTCCTTGCATCGTTGCTTCCCATCTGTTAGGATTCGTTCACTACCGTACTTCTCCATCCCGAGTTTCTTATAAATAGCAGAGTGCGCAGCGAAAGTGTCGTGGACCCTTCACATTTAGACTTCGGGGTTGGAAATATTTTTCTCCCACCTGATTTGAAATTTCGAGGACGAAATTTTTTGTAAGGTGGGGAGAAATGTAACCCCCTGATCCCTGGTGTACGTATCACCGTATCAGTACGCGATACGGCGTATAATCTTGATTTGACCTCCATGATAGTCCGATTGAGCTGATTTCAGTTTCAAAAATTATTTTCTAATATTTTAGATTTTTCAGGAATTTTTGGAATTTTTCTGGATTATTTTGGAAAATCTCCGTGGTCGGTGTCGACGATACCGATAAATTGGCTTTACGGTTTTATTTCACAAACGAGTTGTATTTTGAGAATCCGCTTTCACCTTGTGTCTTAGAATCATATTATTTACGTTAGGATATTTTTAGGGATTTTTCTGAATTTATCGGAAATCCGGCCAAACCAGTGTCGCCGGTATCGGTGAGACACTCCGGGATTTTTAATTTGTAAAACCGGATTGAGTTTCTACAAACATTTTTATATTACGTCTCAGCGTAATATTCTCTATTTTTTGTAATTTTTGGGCACCGTTCGGAGCAAGTCAAATTTTGGGCCGAATTAAATAATATTATTTAATATTATTAAATCTTTCTTTCCTTTCTTTTTCTCTTCCCTTCTTTCTTTCTCTGGAAGCGTCCCCACCGCCATTGCCACCGCCATTCACCCCTTTAAAAACCCATGTTTCTCTCTCCCTCCCTCCATTTCTCTCACTCTCTCCCCCTCTCTCTCCACGGCGGCCTGACCGCCGGCCAGACGCCGGCAGCTGGGTGCCGGCGGCGCCGTGGGCCGGTCGGTGCAGGGCCAGCAGGTGGGGGAGGAGGCCCCCACCTCTATTTCTCTCCTTTCTCTCTTGTGGATGGGACCCCGGTGGCCATAGGCGCCGGAGCGGCGCCGGGGCGGCCGCGCCGGCCGGGCGGAGGCCGCGCGTGGGCGGGCAGCAGCAGCTCAAGGCTGCTGCTGCTGTTGCTTCTATTGGGTGAAAAACCCAAACCGGTTGCACCCCAAACCCGACCCAATAAGGTATATTTCCTTTTAACCCTTGTAAAAATTAGAAATTACTTTCAGGCCCCTGCAAAATTACAGATAGCCCCCTGAATATTTTTAGTTATTCCATATTTAACCTCTTTGTATTATTTTTAGCGTTCGGGCGATATCGGGAGCATCCAGACTCCAATTTGGACGATTCTGGATCCGTTGCGATCGTGGGAAAGAGAGCTACCTTTCCATAGCTAGTTTGTGAGTGTTTTGTTTATAAAAGTATATTTTACTATGTTTAATGACATTGAGTGATATATCTTGATTATGAATAAAGTACGGTCACTATTAATTCTTCACTGGTAATGATTGGACATGCATTGTACTAGGAATAATCTAATAGATTGTTAGGTAATTCCTGATTTAATATGAGGTAATAATAGTAACAATAAATACTGACATAGACAACTCGGACACAGTCATTCTACCTGCACAGCCACTGACACTCGGGTCACTATGTCACCATATTTTGTACACCATTAAGACATGTTTGTATCACAGTCACGTTACATGTATACTGATCCACAGATACGCTATGACACTACACTGTCACTAGACATGCATGCTAGACTCCGTTATTTCATGCACTGGTATCATCATTATACGGATACTGTAGTTCAATGGATATGGTATTATATTATACACTGACCACTGTTATTATTACATGTACTAGATATGTTACACGGATTAGTGCTACACATTTATGTTCCACTGGTACACGGATATACCAATGCACGGACTATCGCATTTCATATTATTGTTATCATTTTACACATTTATGTCATGTTTACCTATCACTGTTACACATGCATGCATGGTTTCTCTGTTCTTGTCATATGGATCCCCGTTCATATTACATGTATTATTGTTCCATGTTATCCCGTATTCCTGTTATATGCTTATTTCCCGTTACTGATATCGTTATTCCCGTTACTGGATACATGAGCTGTTGATATGCGATATGTGGAATCTCACATCTATTGTTCCCGTTTCCCGTTATATTGTTCTATGCTATCAACAGACATCAGGTCCTGTTATCATGTTACCTATATCCTGTACTGTATTTGTTCTTGTTACATTGTATACTTTAAATATCAGATCATAAAGATAACTTGGGTATGGGGGAGACTTGACGGTTGATTAGATCATATTGGGTGGGATATACTGGATCCATATTGTTTGTCCCACTGCAGGGGACGGGGTAGTGCTGGCTACCATCTGTTACTCATGAGCTCCCGTTTCCGGTTATGTTTTAGCTCATTGAGATTCCCGTTACATGTTACAGCCCTAGCGGGCTAGCCCTGGTCTCAGCAGCCAGGGATCTGGTAAGGTCGTTGTCCCGGGTATGCACGGGATACACCCACCCGATAAGAGCTCCTCGACCATGGGTTTCCAATTAACATAATAAAACAGTATACACAATAGTGACGTCGGGACTGCTTGTTATTTGGTCACTCTCTCGTTTGGATAATGGTACCCGTAGGCCATGTCCGGATGGGTTCGACTGGCGTGCGGCTCCAGTATGAACTGCCAGTGGTATGGGACACTGGAAGAGATTGATTAAAATACCGGGTGGTACTGATTGCTACTATTGTATAAATGACATGACTTGTAAATGACATGACTTGCCTGATACATGTATGCTAGTGTGTTACTGTTTATGATACTATCCTGTTACCTGTATACTTGTTACTTTACCTGGTACATGTTACATTGTCTGTAGTGGCACACTACGCATGTCCTGCATTGCATATATTCTGTTTCCTGTATTGTAAACATCAGTACGGTATAAGCACAACACAGTATTGTGGTTTATACATATGTCCACCTGCATGTTCATAATGCATATGCCCATCTGCATGTTCACTTCTATTACATCACCACTAGATCATTATTTATGACTAGAGACATGACCAGATATATATGTATCATCCTTGTGTTACTATAGTACATATTATTGCCTCCTTCATTTTACCACTCACTAGGTCGCTTTCTGACGACCCTGGGTTTGCGTGCCCAGGTAGGAAATCTGAGTTACCGTAGTTTCAGAGGGTGCATTGGAGTCACATAGGAGATTCCTCATCAGGACTATTCATAGGTATCTTGGTGATTTATTTCTGTTATCTTATTTGTCCCCATTTTTATATCTGTTATGATCGCTGACCTCTTTCTGCAGGTATTCTTGTACTTCTTTTATGCTGAAACTCATGTCTATATGGAGGTTATGTACTGTACTGAGGCTTAACGTACGCGCGAGCGTGTTTTCACCTCGCATATGTACGTCGTCATAACGTCCCCGTACCTGCGGGATCGGGGCGTTACAATATAAATTAACCAAATACACCGGGTTGGACTTATCCGAGTCAATAGAACCCATACACCCAATCTTATGACCATAATTTTCAAAATAATTCCTATTCTTCATAGATTCAATGGGGATTCACCTCCCCTAAGTCAAATTATCAACCTCCTTGTTTACAATTTTCACAATATTCATTTCCTGATTTTTCTTCCTATACTCCTTTTTTAGAACCACCAATTGAAGAAAAATTTGAATTAGAAAAGAGTATGGAAGCCGTGCAGGAGGTCGAGCGACAATTTCAAAAAATATTGGCCTCCCTAATTTCACAATATTTTAAAGATTCATACTTAGTTCCACCTCTTCAAAATGACCAATCATCAGTCTTAAACATGAGTATGAACTCTTGCGTGAGTCTGAGCAACAATCTCAAAACATGTTGGACTCACAATCTTCACAATATTTTCAAAACCAAGATTCCTATGCTCCGTTTCTAGAGCAACCATTTGAAGAAAAATCTGAGTTAGAAAAGAGTATAAAAATCTTGCATAAGACCTCACAATAATTTCTAAAATCTTTTGCCCAGTTTATCGATAGGTTAGAAGCATAACTGAGTCCATTGGTCAACGTTCATAGAAATGAGAAAGCTCACTCTTATCAATCTTTGACCAATGCAGATATCTCTAATTTTATGATCTAGATCAGGAATCATGTTATTTTAGAAATCAAGATTCAATTTCAGCACACCCACTTGAACTTGACCAAAATTAAAATTTTGAGAACCACATTGATATTTTGGCAAGTTATCCCTTTCCTGAGATTAAACTTAAGAATGAATATGATGCTGAATCTCAAGTTGGTAATTCAATTTCATTTCCTAATTTAATAATGACTCCAGTGTCTTCATCTGATTGCAATCTTTTTTTTGAGTCAATATTGGATCCTGTGCCAGTCCATCGTGAAATTGAATTACCCATCTTTTAGATTCACAATTTAACTTGATTAATTTCATACTTTTGAAAGTCCCATTGACAAATTGGCAAGTTCTCAATCTTATAAAATTGAACTCAGACAAGAATGTGACTTCGATCCTCAAATTTGTGATCCAGTTCAAATTTCTGAATCAATATTGACTCCAGTTTGTTACCCAAATTGAGCAACATTCTAGAGTCAGTTTTTATTCCCATACCTGTCATTCTTGAACTTGAATCATCGACCTTAGGAAGTCACATTTTATTTTTCGAAAATGAATGTGGACTAGAGTTTCAACTTCTTGATTTGGACCCAGTTCCTGAACAAATTTTGACTTCAGAACCTTCACTTGACTTCAGTCAATTTTCTAAGTCGATCATAGTTCCTATATTTATTGAGTCCAAATCAATCATTCCATCATTTCACACTCCATTTTGAGATAAAGATGTTGATAATGACTCTGAAATTATGTTTAAAATTTGAAAATTAGATGGGGTAAAATTCTTAATAAAAATCATCCATGTGCACATCATAATAATGGGTTATATTAGAGGGGTCTCTGGTGGGTTCCTCCAGACTCCACAATCTTTGGATTGGGTCGCATTTCGTGAACCAATCAGATCACCACCGGAACCACCAGCTTGAGGTGATTTTTCTTTCCCTCTCTATTTATTTCATACATCATACATTCACGATGCATTGAAGACAATGCATGAGATAAGTGTGGAGGTGGGTCTACTAATGTAGAGTTTTTAGATTTTCTTTATTTTTCACTTCTTTTAGGATATTTTTAGAATTCTCCCTTTTGTATAGGATTTTTTCTTTCTTTACAAACTTTTTGAAACAAGAGATAAAGTTTTGATCTATTTTAAGAAAATTAAGATGATCTTAAAAACTAAGGAAGCATTAATTATGACATCTTAAACCTAGTCAAAATGATGAATCTTATTTAAAATTATAGGTTAAGTAAGATAGGTTGAAAAAAAAAATTTACCTTGATTTTTTTGCCTTAAATAGTATGCCTTCACACTTACACATTTTTTTGGGATGGAAACAATGACCTAAAATGTCATAAAGAAAAATAAATTAAAAGAAAAAATATATGATATATATATATATAAAAACCCACTTATTAAGCTGGATAACTATGCCTCAAGAAGCATGATTATTCATGCTAATGATGGTCATAAGAAATAAATAATTCTCCTTAGTTTTGTGGCCTTGTTTACTTGAGTCCTTAAACCCGAGGGATGTTTTCTCACCTAGTGCGTTGAGACCGTCTGGTCTGGGAGTCATCGGTCAAAGGCTCACTACCCAGGTAAACTAGAAAGCCTAAGAAAACTAAGGGAAGAAGAAAAAAAAGAAAAGAACAAAAAAGAAAAATATACATATATAAATGGCTTGATGGTTGGAGTTGAAATCCCAGAAATCTTCACTATCACAAAGTGCATATTAACTATGTTTTATGAAGGATAAAATATTCAATCTAATTTTTGAATACTTACATTTATTGAAGACAAGATCTTGAATATAGACTAAGTTTAGGAAAGAATAATTTGGTGGACTTATGATCTTACATCGCTTAAATTTTTGCAAAAATATTTGAAAACTTCTCTCTTTCAAAATGTGTTTTCAAAACACTAACTCTGGAGTATCGAGGGAATATTAGCACATACGCTTTTACATTGATTTTATAAAACACATGTTTTCAAGTGCTAGTTTTCGCCCGATCAGCCAGCTCTCTACTCTCTCCTGAGAAACTCACTCTGGAGTTTCGAAGAGGTGAAGTAGGCATTCTAACACCAATACACTTCCCGACGGGAACTTAAGAAGAACAACAATCACATCCTCATGATCAAAATGAAGCCCAGAGGGAGCCTTAAATATGACGTTAGTTATTATCAAAATCAAATGGCCTTGGTGTATAACTACAATGACGACATAGTTGTCGCTATGTTCATCAGTGGGTTGTCAGTATCCCACTCCTTTTACAAACACGTGGTGAAGCATGAAGTCACCAGAATGAGAGACATCCTCTCTTAGGCTCAAAAGTACATACAGATCGAGGATGATACACGGGGCAAAACCAGTTGCCCTCCCAAATGAGGGATGAAGGGGAGAAATAGAAACCAGAGTTTGTTCCCTCAAAGAAGAATCAAAATCAAGGCGTTGAGCAGAAAACAGGCCTGCATGAAATCCTCCAAGGCCTACGCGGCGGCTCTCCTGAATGACAGAAGTGCTCCTGAAGGTCACTCTTATAGCCTATATCGGGTCCTCACTCAGATAGCTAAGATCTATACGGAATCACTCCTGAATGACGAAAAAGGTCCTTATGTTACTTTTACAGCCTATATCAGGTCCTCATCCTAACGACTCAAACCTATACGGAGTCACTCTTGAATGACAGAAGTGCTCCTAGTAGTTACTCTTATAGCCTATATCGAGTCCTCATCCTGACGGCTCAGAGTTATATGTAGTTACTCATGAATGACAAAAGCGCTCCAAATAGTCGCTCTTACAGTCTATACCAGTCTTCACCCTGACGGCTCAGATCTATACAGAGTCATTCCTGATGGTTCTTTTACATCCTATATCGGGTCCTTACCATGATGGCTCAGACATATATGGAGTCACTTCTTAATAACATAAGATCTCATGATGGTCACTTTTACAGCCTATATCGGGTCCTCACCTTAACAGCTTAGTGTTGGCCCAAAGGTCCTTTGCCTTATTTTTGATGATGATAATTCATGAAATTATTTAATCTAACATTTATATCTATATAAGTTTAAGAAAAAGTTTGATTTCATGATATGGTTTGGCTTCAACAAAAGACTCACAAGTTTATGAAGCACTCAAGGTGATTATCCCAGAGCTAAAGCTATCCATATTAAAGTTGGATATCACTCCAAAGAGACGAGCTCAAAGGGGCTACTTTTAGACAAAGAAAAGAAATTTTCTTTATTTCTTTTTGTAAAGAATTTAGTTTGTCAAAACCAAGAAGCGGTACGGTCATTAGCTCATGAGATTCACACACACAGACAAAACATCATTTAGATTTGTGTTTTACAAATGGTTGAATTAATTTCAAAAGTTTACAAAATAATTTTCGTTATGAAAATTATTTCATGTTTTATCAAAGAAAGTGTATCTTCTATTAAAATATATATCCTATCTTAAATTTTGTGTTTGATACTTAGCATCATAGTTTTAGACTTACAAAATCCCAAGAAATATATTGAATATCATTTGGATTGAAAAATATATCACTTTCTTTGAAACATATTTCACATTTTTCAGAAATTGGTATTTTGGCCCTGAGCCGGTCGAACGGGCGGTCGACCGGCATGCAAAGAAACTTGATGTGCACATCAGTGACTGGGTGGTCGACCAACTATAAGTATTTTGCTTTCGGTTGGGATCTTCAACTGGTTGGTCGATCGATGATCCCTAACTGTCAAAAATATAACCGTTGGCGGTCGACCGACTGTCTGCTTTTTGCAGGTTTTGCCTTTAACGACTATATTGTTAAGAAACTATTTTATCACTAATCAAAAATGGCTATATTAGGTTCTCTCTGAATTTTTGATTACCTATATAAAGAAACCCTTTTGACTATTAGTGATAGACAAGATATTCATTTTGAATCAAGAGAAAACACTTTCATTTAGTTTTAGATTCAAATTTTCCAAAGAGAGAATTTTCAAAAGAGAAAGAGTTCTTCACCTCAAATTTTTTTTGATTCTCTATTTTTTTAGTTCTCACACTCCACTGAGTATATTCCTTCCTAACCAAAAATCTTAAAGCTAAAACACACTCTTGGTTATAGGTTTGCTATTGTGAGCTATTTTGGTGATCTTGAGAAGGTCATCCTATTCATTGTTGTAAAGAAGAAGTGTAGTGGTTGAGGCCTCGTTTGAACTTGCGGATTCGACTATTGTAAAGTGTAGAAGACACCAAGTGAGAGGACTTACGGGTCCGGATTTGTTCTTGTGGGAAAATGTAGAGTGGTGATCTTACGGGATCAAATTATAGTAAAACCCTTCACGCGGTGAAGGCAGGGACGTAGAGCAAGTGGCTCGAACCTCGAAATAAATCTCCCATGTTTATGATTGCTCATCTCTCTCCCTTATCTCTTTTCCTCACTCACTCTTTTAGTTGCATGCTATAATTGCTTTTCTTTAATGCAAATCTTTATTGTGCAAGTCGTTGTTTGAGTTATAGATTGGTAATTCTTTGTATTGCTAGACTTATTTTTTAATTTCGCATTATTTGCCATTTATCCTTAGCCATCACCTATTCACCCCTTCTAGGTGATTTACAATTGGTATCGAAGCCTAAACCCTAGTTTTAGTTTAACCACCTAAGGGAGTTCCTTTTGTTTGGCTATATTTATTGCATTTGTTATCTTGTTCATATTATTACTTGATTTCATGGTATCATACGAATTTTCTAGCATTACGTCCCCACCTAAATTTGATGGGTTTAATTTTTCAATATGAAAAGTGAAGATGACCATTTTTCTTAAGTCTCTAGAATTTAGGGTTGCAACGGCCATAACTAAGAAATTAATAGAACCCCACGATGATGAGAATCATAGTTCGAGGCAACTGCCAAGGATTATGCGACCAATGCAAAGGCACAGTATGCACTTGCACAAGCATTAAATGATGATGATTTATCTCGAGTTATAAATTATAAGTCAACATATGAAGTTTGGAATGACTTAATTATCACTCATGCGGGCACTTCTCAAGTTAAACTCTCTAAGATTGAATTTCTTTGTTCTCAATATGAGAACTTTTACATGCTTGATAATGAATCTATTGATGAAATGCTCACTCGTTTTACTAAAATAACTAACAGCTTGTCTTTCTTAGGTGACTCTATTGACAATGATTAAAAAGTAAGAAAGATGATAAGAGCTCTTCTCAAAGCTTGGTCTTCAAGGCAACCACTCTCGAGGAGCTAACTGATCATGAGGAGATGAACTTCTCCAGATTTATAGGGAATCTCAAAACGCACGAAATGAAAATGAAGGTGCGAGAAGGAAGAGAACCCACAAAGAAGAAATCAAAATATCATTAAAGACCTACTTCCATTGAAGACTAAGACGACTCATTGGAAGAAGGTGAAGAAAACTTCGCCATGCTTATTTGTAAAGTGGGTAAAATGTTCTACAAGAAGAGGAGGCAAAAAAATTATCGAAGAGGAAGAACTCAAGGCAAGTTTGGAAAGAAGAAAGAAGAGATGGATCCTTGCTATCATTGAAAGAAGACGTGACATCTAATAGCGGATTGCCTGTCACTACAGGCAACCACGTCAAAAAAATTGCACAAGAAGAAGAAGGTCTTGAAGGCCATTTGGGATGAATTGGAGACAAAATTCGACGATGAAGAAATTGACACCGTAAATGTTTGTTTCACGGAAAACGGAGAGGAAAGTCCAAAGGTAACTCTTGAATCCTCTTTTGATGATGATGAACTCACTATGAATGAACTAACTCATTTTTTATTAAGAACTTCAAAGTAGGTATGAACTTTCAAATCTTCAAAACAAAGAACTTAAGAAAAAAATGATGTTTGAAAAATAAAGTTGAAATTGTTTTAAAGAAAAAGAAGATATTTCTTTGTGTTTTCAAAAGAGTAAAGAGGATTTTGAAATACACAAATGCTTTTGTAAAAGAAAAGGCACTAGCACAAGTATGGATAAAAATGAATTTCAATCATTGAAAGAATGAATATTGTAGATTTTACATTAAAAATGTATGCTTTCAATATTAAGAAATTAGGTACTATGTTTTCAAGGGGTAAAACCCAAGGGAAATACATTTCATTTATACATACCAAGAATGATCACAATGCACATCACAATCATGCATTTATGTATGGCAAAATGTAAAATTATACACATTCTGGCCGCAAAGGTCATTTAATCAAATTTTACTATTCTAAACTAAATTTAAAGGCCAAAAATGTTTGGGTTTGAGAAAAAACTAACCCTATTGGACATAAAAAGATATAGGTACCAAAAAATACACCAAACTATCTAGATGTAGGTGTGTCATCCTTCAAGACGTAGGAGAAAACGGTACCTTGATGGTGAATGCAATATAGCTCAAGCAAATCTACAATGAAAATGCATCACTATCAAGGACAAGGTGGGAGAACACCACTTATTTGGAGAAACACTAGCTTATGCCAGTAACATCTCAAAAATTTTAAGATTTAAAATTTCTCATGCATGCTTATGATTGTTTATAGCTTTACATTGCTAATTTGCTTAGTATAATATCAATACATGAATTGCAAGTACGTTGTTTTAGTCTCTTTTCTTTTATACACATGTTCTTGATTACGTATTAGTACTAACATGCTCTAGTTAATCTACATGCTCTAGATTGTATACATGGTTTGTATAAACTATTGTTTGATTGACTTGTATTATATTAGGACATTTTTCTGAACAAAATGCCTTCTATTTTGATAAATATTTTTATAAAAGATAAAATATATATTGTATTTAATTCACTATTAAACAATTCAAATAAGAAAAGCGAAGTGCACCTTAACTTATAATTTAGAGGAAACATGAGGAGAAGTTCAGAGACCATCAAGGGAATCCAGCTTCATTTCTTATTTAATTGGCCTAATTTATAGATTAAATATATATACGTAAGTTTTAAGGATTCTATTTAATATGTTTACCAAAACTTATTCTTCAAAATATCTATAATTAAATTTCTTGATGTTTTGATAAGTACTAGATGTTTATGTCTTCAGTTAATGTATTCCAAAGATGAAAAAATTTACAATTGATAAAAACTTACTTTCAAAAAGAGTTTATAAAAATCTCGTTATTTTTAAAAATTATTGTTGTTAGAGGAGCAGCCTCGGTCAACTGGGTAGTCGACTGGCTGAGTCAACTTGACTCTCTGGATTACTTTGGTCGACCGGGCGGTCGACCGAGTAAGCCTGTCATAAACTGTGAGAGACTGCTCTCGGGTCTTGCCGAATGACCGGGCGGTCGATCGTCGATCGAATCTACATATAAAGCTGCTGAATTGAGGAAACCCTTGGTCCTTATTTTCTTCTCTTCCTTTACCTCTGCCGACTCCTCTCCCATACTTAACCTTTCTCTCTCTCCCATACACCCAAGTCCCTCAAATTTCTTCAAAATTTTTCTATATCTCAACTTTAGCACCTCTTTACACCCTTTTTGAGAAGATATTTTCAGAAAATTTTTAGGTATATCTTTATTCTCTCTTTGTGTATTTATTTCATTAATATTTTTTTTTTTGTGGATCAGTACTGGTTCTTATTATTAAACTCTACAATCTTTACTTCTTTAACTACTCCATCCACTATGTCTTCTAAACGTCCTAGAATCGAAAAAACCAAACAACCTGAGTCCTCTTCTAGACCTAAACATGTCTTTGTTTCTGAAAATGGCATGTACAAATACTCGATTATTTGTAATAAAAATGTTATCTCAATTCGGTGTGTTATTTTATCTGATTTTTATCACCTGAATCTAACCACTATCCTCAAAACTAGTTCCCTAGATCACTTTATCACCATTAGGGAATGAGTTTATTCTGAGTTGGTCAATCTATATTTGTTAACAATCATATCAATTCTCGCGTCAAGGATGTAGACATCAATATTTCCCTTGAATTCTTTGCGAGAATTTTTAGACTATTTTGTGATGGTGTAGAAATCTTCTTTTTCAATCTTCATGACTTTGAGTATCCTGACGATGAGAGTGCTCTCACTACATCTCGTCTTTTGCATGATGATTTTAATCCGGCCTTAGTAAGGAATGAGGAAGTGAAGCGGTATATGCTTCACGCTCAAGTCCTAACTAAGATAGTTTTTCATAATCTCCTACATAAATCAGGAGAATATAGTCATGCTCGAGGTTGTGCTCCTGATTGAGGTTTTACCTACATACAAAAATAAAAAATTTTAGAACTTAGATAAAGAGTGCAAGTACTCAATATTACCGCAATAGCAGGTGGCTATGTGGGTCGTGATCCACAAGGAGGGACTAGTGATGGAAGCTTTTTTAGCAAGCTCTCTTTAGGTTACATAAAATGGTTAAAGATCTTCTTTTAGTTCTTAAAAGAAAAGTGAAAAAAAGTTATAGTTAAGTTAGGAAGAAATTGATAGATAGAGAAGGTGGAGAAAATGGAAGTGGATATGTACAAATAAATGAAAAAGAGTAAAAGAAATTTAGAAGATTGTGGTGTTGATAATTTTCACTAAAATTAAAAGAAAAGAAAACCTAAAAGAAAAACTTACTTCCTTGGTTGATGACTTACCTGGAACCCTTGCATGTTTTACCTTGCTTCGGAGGCGATCAATGCATAACCCATAAGATCGAGCTCAGTCCCCATTCGCATTACATCATCAAGATGAACAAGAATGAAATGATACGGAATCTTGAGGAGGAGAACATCATCATGAAATATCGGTGACAGTTACACAAACATGGCTATACTGATACTTCTAGATTCACTTGGATGTTCATCATAACCAAAAGAGGAAAAGTAGAAAGAAGAAGAAAATAAAAGTAAAGATGAATATAAAAAAAAGTTACCTTTTATTGCTTGCAGAAATGATGGAAGAAAGGAGGAGGGTACAACAGTGTCACTCTCAATATAAGCCTCTCTCTTACTTACATGAATCTCAATCTAACCTATGCTTACAAAGATAAAAATTATATAAAAAGAAAATAAAAACTTACACTAAAAAGAATGAAAAACTGGCCTAAAATCTACCTCTGCTTGGTCGTCCTTCTTTTGCCTTTGAGATTGCAGGTATTTATAGAAGAAATGCAGAGGGTAGAGGAGTATGAAAATAAGGGAAGCTGGCTATTTTTGAATTTGAATCCTCCCCTTATCTCCAAACTTGATTTGATGTGGATATTCAGTTCTGATCTGTAGCTTATTGGCGTATTGATTGCTAAATATAACTTATCAAATGATAGAATAATGAATAATGATCAACTTAAGAGTTGTAACCCTTTAAGCCTTATTCTGGATCATCTTGAATAATCAGATTTGAGTTCTGGTAGTGAAAGTTACGATTCAAATACTAAAATATATCCAGCCAGAATCTGAGTCAAAATTGCTTCATCTTATCCGTTAATTTTCTCTCTATCCATTTATCCCTTTGGAATTGGACTCTGAATTTGAGTTGTCCTTAGTTGATCTTTAACTTTAACCACTTGATTCACAAAAAATTGAATTTAACCAACTGGATTTGGGATCATCCTCATCTAACCAAATAAATCTAGATAAATCTGGATTTAACTGATATTTATTTGATTTTTTCCTCTTTCTGCCCATGATTATCTTCTGCAAAATAGACATTTAAAATAAGGAATTTAGCAAATTTATTACATGATAAATGTGGATATGTAATAAAGAATAATGCAATAAATGTGTGCAATCACACCCCCACACCTATCTTTTGCTCGTCCTCGAGCAAAACAACAAAACTAAATCAAAGATTATTAGACCACTTTCGCAGGTCACGCGATTGCACTGAGCTTATGCAACAAGCTGTTAAACCTTTAGGTTACCCTTAGAGAACGAGTTTTATCTCGTGAGGGTTTTCAGTGGATTGCACCCACAAAATCTATAAAGAAAGAGAAATAAAGAGTTAGTATTTTTGAAAAGCATTTTGAAAGAGAAAAATATTTGAAATATTATTGTAATTTAAGTAATCTATAAATTATAGGAAAACCGAATTTTCATTCCTAAACTTAATCTCTATTCAAAAATTTGTTATCAATCAAAGTAAAGAGTCAAATTGTACTTCTCATCTAGTCTATAACTTTACCCTAAGTCATATGTACCTTCGTGACCGTAAAAATTTTGACTAAGGATTTTTTAACTCTAACTCTTATGCCTTATTTATTTATTTATTTATTTTTTATTTTTGGTGGTATTATTTCTTAGTTCTATTAGGCTTTCTAATCTACCCATGTAACGAGCCTTTAATTGGTGACTCTCAAACTAAACGATCTTAGGGTACTGGGTGAGAAAACACCCCAAGGACTTAAGGACTCGAGGAAACAAGGCCACAAAACTAAAAAATTTTATTATAAAAACCGCTTTTAGGCGTGAATACTTATGCTTTATGAGGTACAAATACCTAGCTTAATCAGAGAATTATATATATATATATTTCTTTTCTTTTTTTAAACTTATCTAATCATCTTTTACATAAATACCAAGACTTGCTTAGGCCAATGCACCTAGCTAATCAATAATTAGATTTTGTTTATTTTTCATAGATATACATATATATAATTTTCATATAAGGCATAAAAATCTTTGTTTTTGAACCCTAAGCGTGTAAGTATATAAAGTAAGCATATTTCATCAAGGCAAAGATCAAGACTAAATTACTTTGACAATTATCTTCTAACTCTAAAAATCAAACAAATAATTTTATTTTGACCAAGTATAAGAAATCCAAATTATGATTCTCCTATTCCTTAAAATTGACTTAATTTCTTACAAAAAATACGTCAAAATATTGTTTCTATTTTCAAAAAGTTTTTTTAAAAGTAAAGAAAATGTTAATATTTTTCTTTTTTTAATAAACAGGAAAACCTAAGTTATGTTAGACCCTCCCCCACACCTATCTTATGCATTGTCCTCAATGTATGAATTAATGCATAAATGCATGAAAAAGAAGAAAGGAAAGAAAATATTACCTTAAGGTGGTGGTTCCGGTAGTGGTCTGATTGGCCACGAAATGCAGCCCAATCGAATTTTCGTGGAGTTCGGAGGAACCCACCAGAAATCTCTCTAATATAACCTACTAAAATGATGAATATATGAATGATTTTTATTAAGAATTTTATCCCATCTAATTTTCAAATTTCACAAATAATTTTGGAGTCAATTTTATCAACACTTTTGTCCCAAAATGGAGTGTGAAAAGATGGAATGATTGACTTGGACTTAGGAAGTACGGGAACTAATACCGACTCAGGAAAGTGACTTAAGTCAAGTAAAGGCTCAGGAGTCAAAATTGGTTCAGGAAGTGGGTCCAAATAAAGAAGTTGAAACGCAAGTCCACATTCATTTTCTAACAACGGAATGTCACTTAACATTGGTGATTCAAGTTCAAGAATGACAGGTGTGGGAATCGAAACTGACTCTAAAATATTACTTTAGTTGGGTAACAAAATAGTAGTCAATATTAATTCAGGAATTTGAACTGGATTACAAATTGGAGAATCAGGTCACATTTCTCATTGAGTTCAATTTCATAAAAATGAGAACTTGTCAATTTGTCAATGGGACTTTCAAAAGTATGAAATTGATCAAGTTCAATATGATGATGATAAAAGATTGGCGATTCAATTTCAGATGAGTTGGCATAGGATCCAATGTTGACTCGGGAAAAAGATTGAAATCAGGTAAAGACACCAGAGTCATTATTGAATCAGGAAGTAGAATTGAATCACCAAGTTGAGGTTCAGGATCATATTCATTCTCATGTTCAATTTTAGAAAAGGGATAACTTGCGAAACTGTCAATGTCATTTTCAAATTTTGGAGTTTGAGAAAGTTCAAATGGGTGTGCTGAAATGGATTCTTGTTTCCAAAACAACAAGATTCTTCAGCTCTAACAGAATGGTTAGCGACATCAAAAATGGCCAAAGGTGAGAACGGAGAGTTTGGACCTTCATTTTCAAATTTTGGAGTTTGAGAAAGTTCAAATGGGTGTGCTGAAATGGATTCTTGTTTTCCAAAACAACATGATTCTTCGACTCTAACAGAATGGTTAGCGACATCAAAAATGGCCAAAGGTGAGAACGGAGAGTTTGGACCTTCATATCTATGTCATGATTACGAGCGATTTGAGCCTGAGTCATGGCTTCAAGCATCTTTTCATAGTCGATTGGTTCATCGTTTTGCTGCGATTGGACTTGAAAAGATGAAGTTTTCTTTTAGAATTTGTGATGAAATTGTGAGTCCATCAGATTTTGTGATTGTTGCTTGGACTCACGCATACTCATTTTCAAGATCGATGGTTTTTATTTGAACTAGTAGAACTGAGTATGAATCTTGGAAATATTGTGGACAAGGTGGATAAGGAGGACAAGTTGGTTGAACATTGAACTCAGGGGAGGTGAATCCCCATTAACTCTGTGAAGAGTTAAAATTATTTTGAAAATTATGGTCATAAGATTGGGGGCATGGGTTATATTGATTCGAATAAGACCAAACCGGCACACTAGTTTGATAAAGTTATGATATGCCAGGTTGGTAAAATCTGAAAAAGAGGTCGGGGTGTAATATGGATTACCATTAAAATTGAAAAAAATTATTGTTATAAGCCATATCACACAGGAAATGTTAAACACAAATAAAGAAAAACAAACAAATAAGCAAACAAATAAAAAGAAAAAAATTCTGAACTAAGTTAGGGTAGACCTTAGACCTAAATGACTCCTAACTGGTTAGACTGTCCATAGGGGGTATATTGCCGAATCTGACCACAAGTTAATCGGCCAGGTAGGGGCAAGATTGGTGGGAGGTATCCACGCAGAAGCGTCGTGCCTAATTAAGCCAAACCACCAGCCTTCAGGGTTTCGCCCCTCAATCTCCAACCTTAGACACCGACTTGGCAAGAGTCAAATTCAAATCAACTTCCCCCTTAGGTTAGTCTCCTATTTGAGTCCGAGATGTCCCTAGGGCCAATGTCTACTCAGTTTTAGTTAGGCTTGGATTAGTGAGTGAGGAGATTATTTGTGGGCTAAATGAGGGTAATGACTTTCCCACCTTATCTTGTTTATAGGACAAGCCTTTAAATTAATTTAGTGCAGTGTACAAGTATATAGAAAAAAGTAACACTCAAGTAATATTTCATGCAAGAATGAACCTTATACTAAATGCTATGCACACATACCTTGGCTCCAACACTTTTCAACAGTAAATAGAAAATGTAATGAAATAGACACGTGCCTAAATGCAAAGTCTAAATCATTTTAGCATTTACAATCAACTTTTTACTGTTGTGTTAAAAATGTATATACAGTGAGTCAAATAAGAAAATAAATGCTACAGAGATTAAATATACAATTCAGCTAACCTGCAGAAAATACTGGTTTGTAGTTCACTCAAATTATCACAGGAATATAGCAAATCTGAGGGCTTATGGGCTCTGCATTCTTGAGCAGAGTCCAGACCACTTATATGTCCACTGCAGCAAAAATTCCTTGTTAAATCTATACACCAAGAACAAAGAAGAAAGTTAACAAAAAATATAAACTAAAAAGAGAATTACTTACTGTCCCTCCCCGACAATGGCGCCAAAATTTAATTGAGGTTTTACCTGCACAAAAAAATATAGAATTTCAGAACTTAGAATAAAGAGTGTAAGTACTCAATACTACCGCAATAGCAAGTGGCTATGCGGGTCGTGATCCACAAGGAGGGACTAGCGATGGAAGTTTTTTTAACAAGCTCTCTTTTAGGTTACAAAGAATGGTTAAAGATCTTCTTTTAGTTCTTAAAAAGAAAATGAAAAAAAAGTTATAGTTAAGTTAGGAAGAAAGTGATAGATAGAAAAGGTAGAGAAAATGGAAGTGGATATGTACAAAGAAATGAAAAAGTGTGAAAGAAATTTGAAAGATTGTGGTGTTGGTAATTTACACTAAAATTAAAAGAAAAGAAAACCTAAAAGAAAAACTTACGTCCTTGGTTGATGACTTACCTTGAACCCTTGCATGCTTTACCTTGCTTCGGAGGTGATCAACGCATAACCCATAAGATCGAGCTCAGTCCCCATTCGCATTACATCATCAAGATGAACAAGAATGAAATGATACGGAATCTTGAGGAGGAGAACATCATCATGAAATATCGGTGGCACTCACATAAACATGGCTATACTGATGCTTCTAGATTTACTTGGATGCTCATCATAACCAAAAGAGGAAAAGTAGAAAGAAGAAGAAAACAAAAGTAAAGACGAACATAAAAAAGGTTACCTTTTATTGCTTACAGAAACGATGGAAGAAAGGAGGAGGGTACATCGGTGTCACTCTCAACATAAGCCTCTCTCTTACTTACATGAATCTTAATCTAACCTATGCTTACAAAGAAATAAAAATTACATAAAAAGAAAATAAAAACCTGCACTAAAAAGAATGAAAAACTGGCCTAAAATCTATCTCTGCTTGGTCGTCCTTCTTTTGCTTTTGAGATTGCAGATATTCATAGAAGAAATGCAGAGGGTAGAGGAGTATGAAGATAAAGGAAGCTGGCTATTTTTGAATTTGAATCCTCCCTTATCTCCAAACTTGATTTGATGTGGATATTCAGTTCTGATCTGCAGCTTATTGGCGTATTGATTGCTAAATATAATTATCAAATAATAGAATAATGAATAATGATTAACTTACGAGTTGTATCTTTTTAAGCTCTCTTTCTAGATTATCTTGAATCATCAGATTTGAGTTCTGGTAGCGAAAGTTATGATTCAAATACTAAAATGTATCCAACCAGAAACAGAGTCAAAATTGCTTCATCTCATCCGTTGATTTTCTCTCTATCCATTTATTCCTTTGGATTTAGACTCTGTATTTGACGTCATCCTTGGTTGATCTTTACCTTTAACTACTTAATTCACCAAAAACTGAATTTAACCAACTGGATTTGGGATCATCTTCCTCTAACCAAATAGATCTAGTTAAATCTGAATTTAACTGATATTTATTTGATTTTTCCCTCTTTCTCCCTATGTTTATCTCCTGCAAAATTGACATTTAAAATAAGAAATTTAGCATATTTATTACATGATAAATGTGGATATGTAATAAAGAATAATGCAATAAATGTGTAAAATCACTCCTTTGCTCATCTATTGCCTTCTAAAGGCATTAGAATCAACATTCCTCGTCTTATCATTGACCACATGTTATCTGATCACTTGATGATTTCTACTAGAAATCTCCCTTATAGGATGATCCACACCCGACTCTTTAAACACTTCAAAATCAACTTGTCCGATGAGAGAGCCACAAACCCTTCCCATTGATATCAACAATACCCTCTTGAAGAGGATGCATGTTTGCTCATGTTCAGGCTTCTTCCCATCCTTCCTCACCCCTAGTCCAACAGTTTATCCCTGGTTCCTCTTCTTCAGCTGCTGATCCATATGCATATATGATGACCCAGTTGAGTGACCTCTTACTTCAGATCACTTTATCCACTGAAATGATCATTGCTAGCCAAGAAGCCATATGAAGAGAACAACAGAACGATATGGCACACGTGTGCTCCTCCATCAGGTATCGTTAGTGGTGTAAGGATGATCAGTCGCCAATATTGCATATTTATTGTCATATTCTCATATTTATTTTTAATAAACTATGCTATTTAATTATCTTTATATCTAATTATTTTTAGGGCCTTTACTAAAGGAGAGGGAAAACAGAAACGAGCCCAAGAGTCCATCTAAATTTTGATTTAATTCAAAATTAATTCAAATCAAGGATCAGAGCAAATCAGGGCAAATCAGAGCAAATCAAAGAAGATAGAACTAACTAAATCAGATCTTTACAAATCAAGCTGGTTAAAGCTGAAGATCAAAGGAGGTTTCGTCAAATTCAGGACCCAAAATGAAAACTAGTAGGAGATAAAGAAGGAATCTCAAATCAGAGAGTTGCACCTGATTGAGGCAAAACCTGCACATAAAAATAAAGAATTTCAGATTTAGAATGAAGATGTGCAAGTGCTCAATTCTTACCGCTATAGCAAGTGGCTATGCGTGTCGTGATCCACAAGGAGGGTTTTGCGATAGAAGCGCTTACGTTTTTGTATTGAATCTTTATGAAAACCAAACAAGAGTTCTTCTCTGTTTTTAAGTTAAAAAAAAATGGAAAAGAATTATGTTAAAGTTAGAAGAAAATGAGAGATGAAGAATGTGAAAAAAATCAGAAAACGGCGAAAGCGACTATGTACAAATGATTATTTCAAGGAAGTGAAAAGGAGTGGTGTTGGTGATTTAATTTACAGAAATGAAAGAAAAGAAAGAAGAGGAAGAAATACTTACCTAGATTGATTGATGACTTACCTGAAAACCTTTGCATGTTCTACCTTTATTTAGGACGCGTTCAACGCATAGATCATAAGCCCGAGCTCAGTCCCCGTTCGCATTATATCATCAAGTCTCGCACAAGCATGAAGTGATACGTCTTGAGGAGGAGAACGTCTTCATGAACTATCGTTGGCACTCACATAACATCGTTATACTTGTGCTTTGGAATTCACTTGTAAACTCAACAAAAACAAACGAGGTAAAGTAGAAGAGGAAGACGAAAACAAAAGAAAATGAAAGTAAAGAAGAACATAAAAATGTTACCTTTTATTGCTTGAAACGATGGAAGAAAGGAGGAGGGTACATCGGTGTCACTCTCAACATATGCCTCTCTCTTACTTACATGAATCATCATCTAACCTAAGCTTACATACAATTTACATAAAAAGAAAAGAAAAACCTAAAACTAAGAAATGGAAAACTTGGCTAAATCCTATCTCTCATTGGTCGTCATTTTCAGCACAAAGACTGGCCTTTTATAGGCAAAAAACCCAATGTGCAGGATCCCGGGGAGATCGGGAGAGCAAACGCTCCCCCTAACTCCCCAACCTTGCCGCGGAAACGCGGCTTTTGCCGCGTTTTCGCGGCCAGGGTGTGGCCAGATGGCCAGACCCTGTTGGTGGGTCGTTCTGGTGTTTCTTCTGACTTTATCCTTTGTTGGATTTTTAGTTTGAGTCCCGGAGTGTGACGAAATGGCCTTGGATTCTTGGCTTTAACCGATCGATTCTGAGAGGATTCTTCTCAACCGGTTTTCAACCTCTTGATTTTGCCCTGATTTACTGAGTGCGAATTAACTCTGATTTAATTCAGAATTTTTGTGGGCTTTGGGCTCATTTCTCTTCATCTCCTTAAAGAATGGGCCTGCAAATAAATTAAGCAATTAATTAAGACAATGCAAAGTTTTATTTCAGGATAAGTATGAAAATATGATATTAAATATGCAACATTAGCGACCAATCACACCCCCATACCTATCTTTTGCTCGTCCTCGAGCAAAACAACTAAACTATACTAAGGATTATTAGACCACTTTCGCAGGTCACGCGATTGCACTGAGCAAGTGCAACAAGCCGTTAAACCTCTAGGTTTCCCCTAGAGGACGAGTTTTGTCTCGTAAGGGTTTTCAGCGGATTACACCCACAAAATCCATAAAGAAAGAGAAATAAAGAGTTAGTATTTTTGAAAAGCATTTTGAAAGAGAAAAATATTTGAAATATCATTGTAAGATCTAAGCAATCTATAAGTTATAGGAAAACCAAATTTTTCATTCCTAAACTTAGTCTCTATTCAACAATTTGTTATCAGTCAAAGTAAGGAGTCAAATTGAACTTCTCATCTAGTCTATTACTTTACCCTAAGTCATATGCACCTTGTGACTGTGAAAATTTTGACTAAGGGTTCATTAACTCTAACTCTTATGCCTTATTTATTTATATATATATACTTTTTTTTGTGGTATTATTCCTTAGTTCTATTAGGCTTTCTAATCTGCCCATGTAACGAGCCTTTAATCGATGACTCCCAAACCAAACGGTCTTAGGGCACCAGGTGAGAAAACACCCCAAGGACTTAAGGACTCGAGCAAATAAGGCCACAAAACTAAGGATTTATTATATGGACCTCTTTTAGGCGTGAATACTTATGCTTTATTAGGCACAAATACCCAGCTTAATCAGAAGATATATCTTTTTTTCTCAAACTTATCTAATCATCTTTCGCATAAATACTAAGGCTTGCTTAGGCCAAAGTACCTATCTAATCAATAATTAGATTTGTTTATATTTTTTTCTTTTTTCTTTTTTTTATATATATATAAGGTATAAGAATCTTTGTTTTTGAACCCTAAGTGTGTAAGTGTATGAAGTGTGCATATTTCATCAAGGTAAAGATCAAGACTAAATTACTTTGACAAATTTTCTTCCTAACCCTAAAAATCAAACAAATAATCTTATTTTGACCAAGTATAGGAAATCCTAATTTAGATTTTCCTATTCCTTAAAATTAACTTAATTTCTTACAAAAAATATGTCAAAGTATTGTTTCCATTTTCAAAAAGTTTTTAAAAGTAAAGAAAATGTTAATATATATTTTTTTAAACAAAAGAAAAGTTATGTTTGACCCTCCCCCACACCTATCTCATGCATTGTCCTCAATGTATGAATTAATGCATAGATGCATGAAAAAGAAGAAAGGGAAGGAGAATGTTACCTTAAGGTGGTGGTTCCGGTGGTGGTCTGATTGGTCCACGAAATGCGGCCCAATCAACTTTTCTTTGGGTTCGGAGGAACCCACCAGAAGTTTCTCTAATATAACCCATTAGAATGAAATATCCATAAAGGATTTTTATGAAAAATTTAACCCCATCTAATTTCCAAATTCCATTACTAATTTCGGAATCAAATTTGTCAACCACCTCGTCCCAGAAAGGAGTATGAAATGATAGAATGATTGACTTAGACTCAGGAAGTACATGAACTAACACCGACTCAGGAAGATGACTTAAGTCAAGTAAAGTTTCAGGGGTCGAAATAGGTTCAGAAATTGGGTCCAAGTCAAGAGTTGAAACTCAAGTCCACATGTATTTTCTAACAATGGGATGTGACTTAATGTTGGTGATTCAAGTTCAAGAATGATAGGTGGGGGAATCAAAACTGACTCTAAAATATTACTCAAATCTGGTAACAAAACAGGAGTCAGTATTGATTCAAAAATTTAAACTGGATCACAGATTTAAAAATCTAGGTCACACTTCTCATTGAGTTCAATATCAAAAAATTGAGAACTTGCCAATTTGTCAATAGGATTTTCAAAATTGTATAATTGGTCAAGTTCAATATGATCCTCAAAGATGGGTGATTCAATTTCATAATGAATTGGCACAGGATCCAATGTTGACTCGGGAAAAAGATCAAAATCAGGTGAGGACACCGGAGTCATTATTGAATTAGGAAGTAAAATTGAATCATTAAGTTGAGGTTCATGCTCATATTCATTTTCAAGTTCGATTTCAGGAAAAATATAACTTGCCAGACTGTCAAAATTTGGAGTTTGGGCAAGTTTAAATGATTTTTTTGAAATGGAATCTTGATTTCCAAAACAACCTGACTCTTCGGCTCTAACAGAATGGTTAGTGACATCAGAACTGGTCCAGCGGTGAGAACGTAGAGATTCGACCATCATAACTATGTCACGATTACGAGTGTTTTGAGCCTGAGTCATGGCTTCAAGCATCTTTTCATAGTTGATAGATTCATTGTTTTGATGAAAAGATGAAGAACTGTCTTGAAAGTGGTAGTGAAATTGCGAGTCCATCAGATTTTGGGATTTGTGGTTAGACTCACGCATACTCATTTCCAAAATTGATAGTTTTCTATTTTGGACTGGTGGAACTGAGTAAGAATCTTGAAAATATTATGGACTAGGTGGAGAAGGAGGACAAATTGGTTGAAAAATTAGACTTGGGGGAGGTGAATCCCCAATGACTCTGTGAAGAGTTGAAATCATTATGAAAATTATAATTATTAGGTTGGGGATATGGGTCATATTGATTCGGATAAGACCAATCCGGCACACTAGGTTGGTCAAAGTTATGATATGTTGGGTTGGTAATATCCAAAAATAAAGTCGGTGTGTAATATGGATTATTATTGAAGTTGAAAAAATTATTATTATATGCCATATCACACAATAGAATACAAACAAAAAGAAAGAAAAAAAAACAAACAAATAAGCAAACAGAAGAAAGAAAAATTCTAAACTAAGTTAGGGTAGACCTATGACCTAGACGACTCCTAACTGATTAGACTGTCTATAGGAGGTCAAATGCAGACTCTGACCACAAGCTAATCAGCCAGGTCAGGGCAAGGTTGGTGGGAGGTTTTCCGTCAAAGACGTTCCTTAATTAAATAACCACCAACCTTCGGGCTTTCGGCCCTTAATCCCTTTCCTAGACACTGATTTGGCAGGAGTCAAATTCCAACACCTTTCCCCCTTAGGATAATCTCCTAATTGAGTCCGAGATGTCCCTAGGGCCAACGTCTACTCATTTTTAGTTAGGCTTGGGTTAGTGAGTGCTTGGAATCTGATTTTTGGGCCAAGGAAGAGTGATTAAATCCCCACCTTATCTTGTTATGGGTTAGTGCCCTTAAGATAAGTTTGTGCAAGTGTACAAGATAAATAAGATTCACTCAAAGCGATATAAATCAACCAAGAAGTGAGTCCTATGCTAAATGCAATGCATACGTACCTTGCTCCAGCACTCTTCAACAGTAAAAATAAATGTTGAAAAGACACGTGCCTAAAATGCAAACGTCTAATCAATTTTTTATCTTTTCAACAAATGTTTTACTGTTGATTATTAGCAGGCTTATATGATGGCATATAAGAAAAAGTAAAGTTGCAGAAAACTACAATTTTGCAAGTCAAGCAGCCCTGCAAAAAACAACGTTAGTACTCAACTCTTCTTTGCCGCGGATCTGCGGCTTTGGCCGAGAAAATGCGGCAAATCAGAGGGCACTTGGTCTCTACTTTCTAGAGCAGAGGCCCAAGACCACTTATATGTTACTGCAATCTTATTTTCCTGCTTTGCTTGCCCTATAACCTGCAACAGAGAAGAAAGTTCATTTTAGTTCTAAAAAAATTTTCAATAAAAATCAGATTTCAATAAAAACGTTACCCTCCCCGGCAACGGCGCCAAAAATTTGATTAAGGTAAAACCTGCACATAAAAATAAAGAATTTCAGATTTAGAATAAAGATGTGCAAGTGCTCAATTCTTACCGCTATAGCAAGTGGCTATGCGGGTCGTGATCCACAAGGAGGGTTTTGCGATAGAAGCGTTTACGTTTTTGTATTGAAATCTTTATGAAAACCAAACGAGAGTTCTTCTCTGTTTTTAAGTTAAAAAAATGGAAAAGAATTATGTTAAAGTTAGAAGAAAATGAGAGATGAAGAATGTGAAAAAAATCAGAAAATGGCGAAAGCGACTATGTACAAATGATTATTTACAAGGAAGTAAAAAGGAGTGGTGTTGGTGATTTAATTTACAGAAATGAAAGAAAAGAAAGAAGAGGAAGAAATACTTACCTAGATTGATTGATGACTTACCTGAAAACCTTTGCATGTTCTACCTTTGTTTAGGACGCGTTCAACGCATAGATCATAAGCCCGAGCTCAGTCCCCGTTCGTATTATATCATCAAGTCTGGCACAAGCATGAAGTGATACGTTTTGAGGAGGAGAACGTCTTCATGAACTATCGTTGGCACTCACATAACATCGTTATACTTGTGCTTTGGAATTCACTTGTAAACTCAACAAAAACAAACGAGGTAAAGTAGAAGAGGAAGACGAAAACAAAAAAAAATGAAAGTAAAGAAGAACATAAAAATGTTACCTTTTATTCCTTGAAACGATGGAAGAAAGGAGGAGGGTACATCGGTGTCACTCTCAACATATGCCTCTCTCTCTTACTTACATGAATCATCATCTAACCTAAGCTTACATACAATTTACATAAAAAGAAAAGAAAAACCTAAAACTAAGAAATGGAAAACTTGGCTAAATCCTATCTCTCATCGGTCGTCATTTTCAGCACAAAGACTGGCCTTTTATAGGCAAAAAACCCAATGTGCAGGATCCCGGGGAGATCGGGGGAGCAAACGCTCCCCCTAACTCCCCAACCTTGCCGCGAAAACGCGGCTTTTGCCGCTTTCCGTGGCCAGGGTGTGGCCAGATGGCCACACCCTGTTGGTGGGTCGTTCTGGTGTTTCCTTCTGACTTTATCCTTTGTTGGATTTTCAGTTTGAGTCCCGGAGTGTGACGAAATGGCCTTGGATTCTTGGCTTTAACTGATCGATTCTGAGAGGATTCTTCTCAACCAGTTTTCAACCTCTTGATTTTTTCCTGATTTACTGAGTGCGAATTAACTCTGATTTAATTCAGAATTTTGGTGGGTTTTGGGCTCATTTCTCTTCATCTCCTTAAAGAATGGGCCTGCAAATAAATTAAGCAATTAATTAAGACAATGCAAAGTTTTATTTTAGAATAAGTATGGAAATATGATATTAAATATGCAACATTAGAGACCAATCAGCACCCCCCAGGTGTGGCCACCTGGCCACATTTTAATGGCCGTTTGGTTAGATAAGGGGGAGCGTTTGCTCCCCTATTTTCAGACGCTTCCCCTCGGTACATTTTCGCTATAAATACCTGTAAATTCTTAGTACAGAAGGGATGATTAGGCAGAGAAGGATTCTTAGACTAGTTTTCATTCTAGTTTAGTGTAGGTTTTTATTTTTGTTTTAATGTAATTTTTATTTCTTTATAGATATAGATTTGGCTGAGATTCATGTAAGTAAGAGAGAGAAATTTATGTTGAGAGTGACACCAATGTAATCTTCTCCTTTCTTTCATTATTTCTCTATGCAATCAAAAGGCAACATGTTTCTGTTCTTTTCTTCTTCTTCTTCTATTTGTCTTCTTTATGGTTTTGATAATTATCCAAGTGAGTCTTATCACATCGGTCTTGCCTTGCCTTTGCAAGTGCTATTGATAACTCATGACGATGGATCCCTCCTTAAAATCCGTATCATTTCATGCTTGCTCGTCAAAATTTTTGACATGTAATGTGGATGGAGGATTGAGTTTAAACTTATGGGTTATGCGCTGATTGCCTCTGAATCCAAGTAAACATGTCAAAGATTCAAGGTTAGTTATCTGCTAAAAGAAGTAAGTTTTCTTTCTTTCATTCCTTTGATTTCTTAATGTAGAACACACTTCCAATCACAACTCTCTTTTCTTTACTCTTTTTATTTCTTTCTTTAACTTAGTTTACTATTTTCCAAGATCACCACTTTCTCCAATCTACCATCTTCAAACTAACTTAACATAGCATTTTCTTTTTCTTTTTAAGAACAAGAGAAGGACTTTAACCATTTTTAGTGACTAAAAGAGAACTTATTAAAAGCTTCCATCTCTAGTCTTTCTTTATGGATCACGACCCACATAGCCACTTGCTATCGTGATAGTATTGAGTATCTTGGACATTCTATTTTTAAATTCTAAAATTCTGCATTTTCTGTGCAGGTAAGAACTCAATCAAAATTTTGGCGCCGTTGCCGGGGAGGAACGATAAGTAACTTTCTTTTTATTTAATTTTTGGTTAACTTTCTTCTCTATTCTTGGTGTGCAGGTTTAACATCAAGGAAAGTTTTGCTGCAGTGGACATATAAGTGGCTCTAAACTCTGCTCAAAAAAGTAGAGCCCAGAAGCCCTCAGATTTTATGCATTCCCGCAGCAATCTGAGTGAACTACTAACCTGTATTTTTTGCAGGTTTGTTGAATTGCAATATTTAAGTTTCTGCAACAATTTCATTTCTTGTTTAACTCACTGTACATACTTTTCTAACCTCAACAGTAAATTGTTGCTTATAAATGCTAAAAAACATTTAGACTTGCATTTAGGCACGTGCCTATTTCGTTACATTTTCTTTTTACTGTTGAAGACTGCTGAAGCCAAGGTATGTGTGCATAGCATTTAGTATAATTCATTCTTATGTAAAATATTGCTTGAGTGCTATTTTTTTGCTATATACTTGTACACTGCACTAAACTGAATTAAGGGTTTGTCTTATAAACCAAATAAGGTGGTAAAGTTATTACCCTCTCTTAGTCTACAAACAATCTCCTCACTCACTAACCTAAACTTAACTTAAAACTGAGTAGACATTGGCCTCAGGTACATCTCGACCTCAATAGGAAACGGAGCTAAGGGGAAAGTTGATTAGGATTTGACTCTTGCCAAATTGTTGTCAAAGGTTGGGGATTGAGAGGCGAAACCTCGAAGAACAGTGGTTTGGCATAATTAGGCTCCCTGCTTAGGCATGGATACCTTTCACTGGTCTTACCCTTACCTGACTGATTAACTTGTGGTCAGATTTTGAAATATACCCTGCGTAGATAGTCTAACCAGTTAGGAGTCATCTAGGTCTAAGGTCTACCTTAACTTAGATTTTTCTTTCTTTATTTGTTTGTTTTTATTTTAATTTTTGACATCTTTGTGATATAGGTTACAATTATAATATTACAATTATAATTATTCCAATGCATATAGTGTTCAATACTTCACACCAACCTCTTTTGACTCGGGTATTACCAACCCATCATATCATAACTTAACGAACCAAGTATGCCGGATTGGTCTCATTCAAATTAATTTATGCCCCAGTCTCAATATTATGAACAAGGCTGGAATAATCATTACTACTCTTCATAGAGTCAATGAGGATACAGCTCCCCCGAGTCATATTGTCAACAACCATTCCAACATTCAGCTTCAAATTTTTCTAATCATGATTAACTCATAGAAGAAAAATCTGATGTGACTACTAGTATAGAAGTCATGATTGAGTCCCAAGAACAAAAACTAAAAATGAAGCTCGTAGTTCCTACAAGACTCCCAAATCTAAGATCCTTATGAAAATACACCTAGAGGGGGGGAATAGGTGTACTAGCTAATTTAGGATAAATGATGTGGAATTTAAAACTCAATTGCAACACATTATGTGTAACCAAGAGTGAGCCCGAATCTCCCGTGAAGGGCTCTGGATCTATTCCTTTAAATTCCTCTAAATTAAGAGTTAAGGCGCTATATGAAGCTCTACTGGTTCAACACAAGTGTGGGCACACACAAACTATATCTAGTAAATGAATATGTGCAATATAAAGCAATGCAAGATATAAGAGAGATAGAGTTGAGAGAGAGTGGATTAAACGCAAACAATTAGATATGTTTTGAGGTTCGAGCCACTACTCTATGTCCTCGCCTTCACACAGAAAGATTTTCACTATGTCCACACAGGACCTTCCACAAAGGGACCTCCACTGAAGAATTACAACTCTACACATGGAGTACACTAATCCTCTCACAAGTACAATCACCTCTATACAAGCGGGATAGGCACATAGCTAAAGCAAAGAAAAGATTTCAATCTTGGTGATCCAATGATCACAAACAACACTTGGTGATCACAATAGATCACAAACAATTTTTCTCATAAACACAAGATCCTATAGATAGGATTAGAGATGATAGCTCAAGTGTGAAAAAACAACGTGTTTGGAAAAGAGAATAACAAAGAAAAACACTTGGAAAAAATACTAAATAGATATCTAAATAAAGATCAAAACCAATTTCTCAAAGACTTCCTTTTCTTTGATTTTTTTAACACTTTGAAAACAAATAAAAGATAAAGATTTTAGGCTCAAAAACTTCTTTTAAACTTGCTGCAAAAACAATTGAAATGATGGGAGAATAGCTCTTAAAAATCTTGGTTCAAACAGCTCAAGAGAACCCCTATTTGTAGCTCTAAAGAATATAGTCGTTGGGGTCCAGAAATGGTCAATTTGACCTATCGGTCGACCGGCCGGTCGACCGGCCAATGGTCATATTTCTGATCGTTAAGCCACCGGTCGACCACCAGGTCGACCGCCCTAGGCAAACTCTCCTACCGGTCGACCTCACTCAGCCTTGTCGTTTGACCGAGCCTAAAGGCACTCAGCCTTGTCGTTCGACCACCTGGTCCACCAGCACTACTCGAGAGTTGGGTAGTTACAGTCAGTCGATCGCCCGGTCGACCAGCCTTATAGGCAAGGCCTTCTACACGTCCTTGTGCACATCGATCGACCGACCGGTCGACCGGCCGGTCGACCGCCAGCAAGCTTAGGCTAGGGTTTATAAGGTTGAAACTTGATCTTTTTAACACCTATAAAATCCCATAAAATCTCATAAATTTCATAAAAATAAGTTCTTATAAATATTTGAAGAACAAATATATGTGACCAAAAATCAACACATATTACAAACTTTTTGAACTATTTTTATGATATAGAATTAAGCTTTAACCAAAATCTATATTTTCCAAAATACAAACTTTGAAATGAAAATCTGATTTTTCTCAAACTTGTATAAATACAAAAATAAGATATTTAAACTCTTTTGAAGCATAAAGTGTATGGGTAGAATCCAATACACATACAAAAGATATATCTATATTTTTGACATTAAATTCAAAATAAGTTTTGTTAATTACAAAACTCTAAACACATGAAATAGAATTATCAAAATAAGTTTTTCTAAATATTTGAAGCATAGATGTATATAGATGAAATTCAATATATATTAAATCATGTAAACTTGTTTTGATTCTATCTATTCATGAAAACCATATATGTGTGTGTGTGTGTGTGTGTGTGTGTGTGTGTGTGTGTGTGTGTGTGTGTGTGTGTACATGAAATCCAAAACCAGTTAAACCAAAAACCAAAAGTATTAAACTTGTGTGTGTGTGTGAACTTGAGGATGTCAACACTAGTCTATCTTACACAAGATCTAAAGACAAATACAAACTAAACAAACCAAAGTCTTCTTGTAGAACTCCTTCTCCATGCTGACTTGATCGAAACATAATCCAAAGAGCTTGAATCCATCCGAGTGCTAGATGCGATCTTAACGCGTGAGCTCTTGAATTTACATTTGTTAGCTCCAAAACTTCTTTGTTAAACTAAGCACCTACTATAATTTTGATAGAATATCTTAAACTATATAAACACTAGATCATTAGTAAACTAACCTTCATAAGTTAGTCATCATCAAAACTAAGGTGAAAGGTCTCTGGGCTAACAATCTCCCCCTTTTGATGATGACAAAACTTATAAGGTTATATATATGCATCCATTAAGGATAAGTTTCATAGAAGCTCCCCCTTAATATATGCATAATCAATAAACATATAAAAATATTCAGTGAAGCTCAAGACACCAAAAAAACAAGATATATAGATATATATTATATATATAAATATGTGTGTGTGTGTGCCTATATATGCATAAACATATAGTAAAACATGCATACATAAACCTGAATCCTTCTCTCCCTTTTTGTCACTCATCAATAAAGGGGTGAAGACAAACAAACCAATAAAAATAAAATTTTGATACCAATGAACACAATCAATTAAAAGAACCAATTGAATGAAATAATCTTTTTATTGAATTGATACCAATAAAGGGACATGATTTAATTGAAAGTAAAATAGGTAAACACAATATTCATTTTGCAATTAGGATACCAATTTGAAAATAATACAAATTTAAAATTATTGATGCTAATATTGACAATATTAGCGTATACTAAAATAAAATATTTTTTCATCATAAAGAATGGGAGTAAGATACCAATTGAAAAGTAAAACCAATTGAAAAATAAAATAAGAATTTTCTCCCCCTTTATGAAATACCAATAAAAATAATGCATAAGCTTGTATAAGAAACTAATAGAAAAATAATTGCCATTAAGGAGTAAATCAAGCTTAGCAAAAAATAATTTGTGCTAAAAAATGTATGCCATAAATGTTTAAAGCACAAGTAAACATCTATATGTATGTATCTGAGTAATATAATGTTACTTCAAATATGATCCATACATATATAGAAGACATGAGTATACAAAATGAATTTTGATACCAATTGAAATCAAATTTTAGTTGGCACAATAAATGTTGGTACCACTTGTAAATAAACAAAAATTTTAAGATACCAATAGTAGATTTTGATATCAATTGAATGTGAAATTGATACCAATTGTAAATACAATTCAAATGAAGCATGAAATACATTTTGATACCAAAAAAATTATAAATACCAAATTTAAATTAATGCAAAAGCTTGTAAAGATACCAATTAATATTTGAAATTAAGTTAAGCTTAGCATAAATAATTTTGTAATTTAAATTGTGTAAAGACACTACAAAATAAGCATAATTATGATCACACACACACACACACACACACACACACACATATATATATATATGAAAATGGAAATACCAATTGAAATTTGAAGCATACATATATAGAAAATAAAAATGAGTATACAAACATATCAAATATCATGAAGATCATGTGTATAACTCATACCTACCACCCTATTCATGTACAAGTTTAAAAGATATTCAATAAGAGTATATAAGGCATTGTCGCCTATCCAACCGCCCTTAAGTTGGTAGGGGTTTTCAAAGATAAGAGTATGAAAATAATTTTACATATTTGAAAACTTTATCAATTGTAGAATACGAAACTAGTTTAAAATAATTTAAAAAAACTAGTTAAAGATCCTCTAAGTTATGAAACCAAATTATATATCCCATGAAGCATTGCTAAGTACACAAAAATTATCACTCAAGATCTAAAAGGCTCAAAAATGTGCTCATAAAACAAGTATATGAGTAAATAAATGAAGTGTGAGTGCACAAGAATCATGTGAATAGCATATTCATGAAAATAATTAATAAAGTTCAAAATAAACATGAAATTCTTTTATCAAAAACTTGAAACTTATCAAAACTAAAATTTTCATCAAAACTAAACAAGCATCAAGATATATGTATGTTTTGTTGAAATTAAAGGTATACATACATATTCAAACATAGACTAGTCCATAAAAGTATATTGCATGAAGGCAAGTGGCTCTAGAATAGACATGTATATCTAAAGTTTTGGATAAAATTAACATATAGATGAAGCTAAACACATTTTTATAAAAATATGTACAAAAATTGAGAATACATGTTAAGATGCAAGAATCATCAAAATAAGGTTACACAAGTACATCTAATGAGTACAAGTGAGCAATTAAATATAAACACATAATAATCAAATGTGGGTCACTAATTGTATGAGTATAAACACAAGTTTTAACGAAAACTATATCTAAACAAGTAATCAAAAATATGACGTGCAAAATCATAATCAAACATGATCATTAGGGTAGATGCACGTGCTTTGAAGCTAGGATATATATAATAGCTAAACTATAGTGAGAACAAAAAAATAATAGTCCATATAAACATGGGGTATCTCAAAGACTATTTATGTATATCACATGTCTAATAACATTGCTTTTAACATAATGAGCATTAAAACTATAACATGCTAAAAATATTTATATGAAAGCATCTAAAACAAAAGTCGGAGTTACAGATAGTTATAAAAATTAATGAACCAATCTCTAGGTCTCTAAACCATGTTAGTCCTCTCACCAAACATCCTTGAAGGTGATGCATCCAATGTAGTGTCCATCAAGTTCAAACGCATCCCCACCAAGGCACCAAAACCCTCACGTCAAGTGAGAGCCGACACCTATATCGAATACAATAGGGGTGGATTTTGGTACCCATACCTTTTTGGGTCCATGGGGGTTAGCACCTTTCCTAACCCAAACAAACTTATTTGCAAAATTTGAATTATGTATCTATCATAACAAAACTTTACAAGGTGGCCCTTACGTTCACAATTTGTACAAGTGTACATACTAGCATACAAGGTGTTATGTGAGTGAACGTGAGAAGCATGTGCATGCCGTGATTGGTGTGCATGAATATGTGAAACTTGTTTCTTTCGAAACATGGATTCCAATTTCTTGTGATTCATAACACATTGGCTTAAAGTGGAGCCCAAACAATCTACACTTTTCTTCAACATGCAAATATCATTATTAATATTTGAATAAGAAGTGGAGCATGCAATAGAAACACAAGAGGGTTAAACTATGATAGCATGGCAAATGTGTGCATCAAAATTATTTTTCAAAGAAATATTTTTCTTTGAAATAAATTTCAATTCTTTTGAAATTAAAACAATTTTATTTTTCAAAGAATCAGTCTCTTTAAAATAATTTCAAATTTTGAACAGAACCTCATTTTTCTTTAAAACATCATCACAATCATTTTTATTCTTTAAATTTTCGTTTTCTTTTAAAGTAAGGTCAAGTTGAGTTTTCAAGGAGTCTCTTTCACTTGAAATCTCAACCCTCTCTTGTAAAACCATGTTTAGCTTTGAAAACAAATTTTCATTTTCTTCTTTTAATCAAAACTCTTATTTTTCAAAGCTTTATACCTTGAAAGCAAGTTTACACAAAGCATGGATAGTTCTTCATTTAATGCATATGCATCCATGTTATCATCACAAGAAGAACTAGCAGTATCATCTAGTTGAGTGTTCAAAATTACCTTAAGGGAGTCATTCTCTTGGACTATGAAGCAATCTTGGTCAGACTCTTCTTCACTAGATTCTTTCTTCACATTATTTGTCGTTTGTAACTCAGGAGAGGTTAATGTGCTCCACACTGTAAAAGCGGAATCATAATGAGAAACCTTATATAAATAATCTTTGCTAAGTATGTGCCTAAGTGCCACAAAGCTTATGCATTAGCCTTTTATATGCTTGGCATTACCAAGATAAAATTTCTTAGTAGTGGCAAGGTAAACATGCAATCCTAGGGATTTAAGTTATGCACTCATTTTAAACTTCTACATATCAACCCTGGTAACATCATACATGGGAGGGGCAAAAAAATCCATGAGTGTATAAACAAAATGTGTGCAAATGCAAATCCAGATTAGCAATCCAAGATCTCTCTCCTAGGTGGTCAAACCGAATATCAAGAGTGTAGGCTCTGATATCAATTGAAAATATACCTAGAGGGGGGTGAATAGGTGTACTAGCTAATTTAGGACAAATTATGCAAAATTTAAAACTCAATTGCAGCACACTATGTGTAACCAAGAGTGAGCCTGAATTCCCCGTGAAAGGATTTGGATCTACTCCTGGAGATACCTCTAAATTAAGAGTTGAGGTGCTATATGAAGCTCTTTTAATTCAATACAAGTGTTGGTACACACAAACTATATCTAGCAAATGAATATGTGCAATATAATACAATGCAAGATATAAGAGGATAGAGTTAAGAGAGAGTGGATCAAGCGCAAATAACAAGATATGTTTCGAAGTTCGAGCCACTGCTCTATGTCCCTGCCATCACACTGAAGGATTTCTACTATGTCCACACGGGACCTTCCACAAAGGGACCTCCACTGAGGAATTACAACTATACACTAAGAGTACAAAACTCCTCTCTCAAACACAATCACCTCTACACAAGAGGTGTAGGCACAAAGCTAAAGCAAAGAAAAGATTACAATCTTGGTGATCTGATAATCACAAATAACACTTGATGATCACAATTGACCACAAATAATTTTCCTCACAAAAACAAGATCCTATAGATAGGATTAGAGATGATAGCTCAAGAGTGAGAAAAAAATATTTGGAAAAGAGAATAACAAAGAAAAATACTTAGAAAAACACTAAATAAATATGTAAATAAAGATCAAAACCAATTTCCCAAAGACTTCCTTTTCTTTGATTTTTTCAACACTTTGAAAACAAATAAAAGATAAAAATTTTTGGCTCAAAAACTGCTTTTAAACTTGCTGCAAAAACACATGAAAAGATGGGATAATAGCTCTTAAAAATCTTGATTCAAACAGCTCAAGAGAATCCCTATTTATAGGCTCTCAAGAATATAGCCGTTGACGTCCAGAAATTGTCAATTTTGACCTGTCGGTTGACCGACCAGTCGACTGGCCAACAGTCATATTTCTGACTGTTGAGCCACCAGTTGACCGCCCGGTCGACCACCCTAGGTAAACTCGCCTACAGGTCAACTGCCCGGTCCCGAGCCTAAAGGCACTCAGCCTTGTCGGTCGACCGCCCGGTCGACCGGCACTACCCTAGAGTTGGGTAGTTACAGTCAGTTGACCGCCCGATCGACCAGCCTTTTAGGCAAGGCCTTGTGCACGTCCCTGTGCACATCGGTCGATGGTTCGGTTGACCGGCCGGTCGATCCCCAGCGGGCTTAGGCTAGGGTTTAGAAGGTTTAAACTTGGTCTTTTTAACACCTATAAAATCTCATAAAATCTCATAAATTTCACAAAAATAAGTTCTTATAAATATTTGAGGAAGAAATATGTGTGACCAAAAATCAACACATATTACAAACTTTTTGGATTATTTTTGTGATATAGAAATTATGCTTTAACCAAAATCAATATTTTCCAAAATACAAACTTTGAAATGGAAATCTGATTTTTCTTAAATACAAAAACAAGATATTTAAACTCTTTTTAATTATAGAGTGTATGGATAGAATCTAATACACATATGAAAGATATATTTATGTTTTTGACATTAAATCCAAAATAAGTTTTGTTAATTACAAAACTCTAAACACATGAAATAGAATCATTAAAATAAGTTTTTCTAAATATATAAGTATAGATGTATATAATAAAATTCAATATATATTAAATCACTTGTTTTGATTCTATCTATTCATGAAAATCATATATATGTGTACTTGAAATCCAAAATCGGTAAAACTAAAAATCAAACGTATTGAACTTGTGTATATGAACTTGAGCATATCAACACCAGTTTATCTTACACAAGATCTAAACACAAAATAAAACTAAACAAACTGAAGACTTCGTGTAGAACTCCTTCTCCAAGCCGACTTGATCCAAACACGATCCAAAGAGCTTGAATGCTAGATAAGATGTTGACGCGTGAGCTCTTAAATCTACATGTGTTAGCTCCAAAACTCCTTTATTGAAGCTAAGCACCTACTAAGTTCCTGATAGAAAATCTGAAACTATATAAACACATAATCATTGGTAAACTAACCTTCATAAGTTAGTAATCATAAAAACTAAGGTCAAAGGACTCTGGGCTAACACCTTACTTTATTTTTTAAGTCCCACAACAAGAAGAAGAACTTACTGACTTAAAAAAGAATATGAAATTCATGACTCAATCCCAAAAGGATTATATTTAGTCTCAAAATAATTCCTTCAATAGAGTAGAAGATCAAATGAGTCATTTGATTAACATAGTGAAAGATAGGAATGAGAAAACTCTACCTAACATGTTTGACCATTCCTAATTGCCCTAACCATATTATGAAAAACTAAGAATCATGGTGTCTCGGAGACTTTAACCAAGAGTCAATTTTATCACATAAACTTGAACTTGATCAATATCAACCCATTGATAAATTGGCAAGTTTTCATTTCAATGAAATTGTACTCGAACATGAATGTGGTTCCAACCCACAACTTTGTGATTCAGTTTTAAATTTTGAATCTATATTGACTTCGGTATCATTACCCAATATGGACCCATTTTTCGAGTCAACATTGATTCCCGTACCAATAGACTTTGAAATTGAACCACCAATTTTGGAAAGTCACATTCCATTGATGGAAAAAGAATGTAAAATTAAATTCTTTGATTTGGACTCATTTCTTGAACCAAAACCGATTCTCGAGCCTAAAGTTGATTTTTTCGAGTTAGTAATGGTTCTCGACCTATCGCTTTTGAATCCAAGTCAACCATTCCACCAAGTCACATTCTTTTGTTGGACATAGGTCTAGATCATGATGACTCCGTAATGATTTTTCAAGACTGGTCATGTAAAGGGAATAAGTTTCATGATAGGTTCTTTCGTGATCCTATTTATATTGAGAATTATAATTATGTAAATAGAAAAGAGGTCAATAAAGGTGGGTTTCGTGACCATCATATTATCTTGATTGCATAGCAACACTTGGCCCAAGCCGACTACCACTGAACTACCACCATAGACAACATTATCCTTTCCTTTCTTCTTTTTCATGCATTTATGCATTCATTCATACATTGAGGATAATGCATGTGATAGGTATGGGGGAGGGTTCTAATATAACGTAGCTTTTCTTTTTATTTTAAAAAATTAACATTTTCTTTGCTTTTAAAAACTTTTTGAAAAGTGAACCAATATTTTGACCTATTTTTTATAAGAAATTGAGTTAATTTTAAGGAATTGGAGAATAATAATTAGAATTTCTTATACTTGGTCAAAATAAGATTATTTATTTAATTTCTAGAGTTAAAAAAATTAGAAAAGTAATTTAGTCTTAATTTTTACCTTGATGAAATATGCATGCTTTATACACTTACACACTTAGGGTTCAAAAACAAAGATTCTTAAGCCTTATTAAAAAAAGAAGAAAAAATATTTATATATATAAAAAATTCTCTGATTAAGGTGGGTATTTGTGCCTCATAAAGCATAAGTATTCAAACCTTAAGTGATCCATATAATAAATAAAATCTTTAATTTTGTGGCCTTATTTGCTCGAGTCCTTAAGTCCTTGGGGTGTTTTCTCACCCGGGGCCCTAAGACCATTTGGTTTGGAAGTCACAGACTAAAGGCTCGTTACCTGGGCAGATTAGAAAGCCTACTAAAACTATGGAATAATATCACCAAATATAAATATATATAAGGCATAAAAGTTAGAGTTAAAGAACCCCTAGTCAAAATTTCACGGTCACAAAGGTGCATATGACTTTGAATAAAGTACTAGACTAGATGAGAAATACAGTTTGACTCCTTACCTTGATTGATGACAAGTTTTTGAATAGTGACTAAGTTTAAGAATGAAAAAAATTGGTTTTCCTATAACTTATAGATTACTTGAACTCTTTGAATAATACTTCAAATATTTCTCTCTTTTTAAAATGCTTTTCAAAAATTGTAACAATTTGCTTCTTTTTCTTTATGAATTTTGTTGGTGTAATCCACTAAAAAACCTCACGAAACAAAACTCATCCTCTAGGAGTAACCTAAAGGTTTAACAGCTTGTTGCACATGCTAAGCGCAACCGTGATTCCTACGAGAGTGAGTTAGTCTAGGTTAGCTCTGTTTTACTTTTTATTTGTTTTGCTCGAGGATGGGCAAAAGATAGGCATGGGGGTGTGATCATTCGCCAATATTACATATTTATTGTCACAATCTCATATATTTTTAATAAATTTTGCTATTTAATTATCTTTTTGTTTAATTATTTGCAGGACCTTTACTAAAGGAGAGGGAAGAGGAAACGAGCCCAAGAGCCCATCTAAATTCTGATTTAATTCAGAATTAGTTCAAATCAAGGATTAGGACAAATTAGAGCAAATCAGAGCAAATCAAAGAAGATAAAACTAGTTAAATTAGATCCTTACAAATTAAGTTGGTTAAAGCTAAAGATCAAAAGAGATTTCGTCAAATCCAGGACCCAAACTAATAATCCATCAGGAGATTAAGAAGGAATCTTAAATCAGAGAGTTGCATCCCTAGGTGTGGCCACCTGGCTGCGTTTCCATGGTCTTTTGGTTAGATAAGGGGGAGCGTTTGCTCTCCATATCTTCAGACGCTTTACCTCATTGCATTTTCTCTATAAATACCTATAAATTTTCTGTATAGAGGGGACGATTAGGCAAAGAAGGATTCTCAGACTAGTTTTCGTTCTAGTTTAGTATAGATTTTCATTTAATTTTAATGTAATTTTATTTCTTTGTAGACATAGATTAGACTGAGATTCATATAAGTAAAATAGAGATTTATATTGAGAGTGGCACTGATATAATCTTCTTTCATCATTTCTCTATGCAATCAAAAGGTAACATGTTTATATTCTTTTTATTCTTCTACTTATCTTCTTTTTGGTTTTGATAATTATCCTAGTGAGTCTTATAGCATCGATCTTGCCTTGCCTTTGCGAGCGCCACCGATAGCTCATGATGATAGATCCCTCCCTATAATTCGGATCATTTCATGCTTGCTCTCGAAGTTCTTGGTGATGTAATGTGGATGGAGGATTGAGTTCAATTTTATGGGCTATGCCCAAAAATTTTGTCCGATTTCAGGAACATGCACTAAAAATTGTGATTTCAGAGTCGATGTGAGTTATGTCCTTTAGAGAATGTGCTTATGTCCCTTTGAACTTTTTTGTTATAGCCAAGTGACAAAATGAGTCATATCCATAAGGAGGGGGAGCGATAGAAGCTTTGTCCGATTTTTTTTTTGTTTTCTCAAAATACTCCTTCTTTGATTTAATGAAATAAACTAAAGAAAGAAGCGAGTGAAAACGATGGGAGACAGGAAAGGAAAATAAAACATGAAGTGAATTGATAGCGATTTAGAAAATGAGTAAAAACAAAGTGAAAAAAATGTGGATTCAAGAAATCGATGATTGAAAACGGAGAAAAGAAAAGACTAAGTGAAGGCTAAAAGAAACTAAAAGTAAATTTAAAAGAAATTGGAAAGAAAGTTTTAAGAAAGAAAAAGGGATTTGAAGAAGTTGAAGAAGCTAGTAAAAAGATGTTGTTTGAAAAAGTTTAAGTTTTCAAAAATGAGAAAGATTGCATGACTAACCTTCTACTAATGAATCCCACTAATCGTTAACTTGCTTGATGATAAAGCCTCACAATGGATCCTTGACATTATTCATAACTCTTGTGCTTTGAGCACTATTCATGTGGTATTCTAATGAAAGTTCTTCACCCTCCACTTTGCTTCACACTATAAGAACTTGAATATCACCCTATCAAGATCCGCATTAAGATGAGATTAGGGTAAGAAATAAGTGTACTGTATTGACAAAGATGAGTGGGCATTCTCCAATTCCAAATAAGCAAGTTAAGCAACCAATATATCATCAAGAACATAAAGTTTGAGCATAAAATATGAGGGTTAGATTGCTTGTTAGAAAGTTAGAGTTAGAACCCTTCATCATAAGCCATCCATAGCTCTTGTTTGCACAAGGCTTATTCGCATGCTATTTGATTCATGTGGGTTATCAATCAAGTAGTTAGGGTTAGTGGGTTAGTAGTTAGTTAGGCATTAAAGAAGAAGTTAGCTAAATATGAAATTAAAGTAAGAAATGAAAAACTTGTTAGAGGAGTTAGAGATTGTTAGAGTCATGAATTAAAAGAACAAGTAGAAGATTGCGAGAAAGAGAAATAAGGAGAAAAAGAATCCTTGAATTGAGTATCACCTTCTTAATTACAAAAGCACTCTCTCTTCCTCACTCAAATTCTGAAATGAAAACCAAAACTAATTTGCAATGATGTAAGAGTACAAAAGAAATTAGAGTAGAAAAAGCAATTAAGGTACTCAGCTCTCTGTTCTCTGTCTAGCTTCCTCTCGGGTCTAATTGCAGGGTATTTATAGGCTGCAGAGTCTTGGGAGCATGAAACGAACGTACACATGTCAAAGATCCGTGCCTAGATCCATCATCTTGCTACGAAAACGCGGCAAAAGCCGCGTTTCCGTGGCAAGATCAGGCACGAGGCTCAGATCTTCTGCCATCTGTCCCTTCTCCTGAATGATAGCTTCGGGGTATATCCATTTTAGCGCACTTGGGCATGTATTAGTCCAGATTCATTCTCCCAATTTAGGACTAAAATACCCTCCTCTAAAAGCCTCTTTCTTGCTCTTCAAGAAATCCTATTTAACTATCCAAAAATTAGCTGTAAATCAGGATTTGTTACCACTTTGTCCTTCTCCTTTTAATTATCTGCAAAAGACCCAAATGAGAATTAGTAGTAAAATAATTAACATAAATCAGTAGAAAATGTGATGGTGAAGATGCAAAATCGGTTACTAATCAGTGATCACCTCTGAATCTAGGTAAAAGTGCCAAAGATTCAAGGGAAGTTATCTGCTAAAAGAAGTAAGTTTTCTTTCCTTCTTTCCTTTGATTTCTTAGTGTAGAAAACACTTCCAATCATAACCCTTTTTTCTTTACTCTTTTTATGTCTTTCTTCAACTTAGTTTTCTATTTTCCAAGATTACCATTTCTCCAATCTGCCATCTTCAATCTAACTTAACATAGCTTTTTTTCTTTTCTTTTCTTAAACAAGAGATGAACTTTAATCATTTTTAGTGAACTAAGAGAGAACTTACTAAAAACTTCCATCGTTAGTCCCTCTTTGTGGATCACGACCCGCATAACCAGTTATTATCGCATTAGTATTGAGTACCTTAAACATTCTGTTCTTAAGTTCTGAAATTCTGTATTTTTTTGTGCAGGTAAGAACTCAATCAGAGGACTATCACTTCTCCAGGCACGATTGGCCTGTTCCAGTTCTTGATGCTTATGGACGTCCTCTTCCTCCTACTGGTCAACCATTTGATCCGTGGATGGCTCCCCAAGATGCTTCTATGGCTTATCAACCAGTCGCGCAACCTGAAGATGATGTTGATGAAGAAGATGATGCTTAATTTTTGATGTATGATTGATTCCTCCCAATTTTTTATGTATGTCAAAAAGAGGAAGAAGTAGCTAGTAGTAGTAGAGTTATTTTGGTGTTGGACATCTAGTTTATTATGTTATTGGACATCTAGTTTGTTATATTATTAGACATCTAGATGTTATTGTACTATTGGACATCTATTTTTGTTTTGATTGTGTCTTGATTATTTATGTACTTCATTGGTATACCTATTTTGCTTTGTTTACATTTGGTATCTTTTGTTACATTGGTATTGAACACCTCAGATGGAGGTTGGAAGTCATGGATGGATGAAGGAAAAATATTTATGCCTATATCTTTATTATCATATCTTGTTAATGCATAAATGTATTGTATAGAGCTTGTATATTGAATTTCACATTTCTATGCTCAAAATTTAATGATTGTGTCACATATTGCATATCCTATTTTTGTTATATGTCACATTCATTATACATGCACATGTTTAGGGGGAGCTTCGTTTGAAGCCTCTTCCAACTTTATTTTAAAATAACTCCATGGGTTTTATCATCATCAAAAAGGGGAAGATTGTTGGCCCAAAGGTCCTTTACTCTAGTTTTGATGATGATAATCCCATGAAGTTATTTAATCTAACATTTGTATCATATAAGTTTTAGGAAAAAGTCTGATTTCATAATAGGGTTTAACTTCAACAAAAGACTCACAAGTTTATGAAGTACTTAAAATGATTATCCCAGAGCTAAAGCTATCCATATTGAAGTTGGATATCACTCCAAAGAGATGAGCTCAAAGGGAATACTTTTAGGCAAAGAAAAGAAATTTTTTTATTTCTTTTCTATAAAGAATTTCGTTTGTCAAAACCAAGAAGTGGTATGGTCATTATCTCATGAGATTCACACACACACACACACACACACACACACTAAACATCATTTAGATTTGTGTTTTCAAATGGTTGAATTGATTTCAAAAGTTTACAAAATGATTTTAATTATGAAAATTATTTCTTATTTTAACAAAGAAAGTCTATCTTCTATTAAAACATATATCTTATCTTAAATTTTGTGTTTGATACTTAGTATCATAGTTTTATACTTTACAATCATCCCATGAAATATATTGCATATAATTTGGATTGAAAATATATCAATTTCTTTGAAACATATTTCACATTTTTCAGAAATTGGTATTTTGTCCCTGAGCCGGTCGACCGACGTGCACATAAATTTGATGTGCACATTCGTCGATCGGGTAGTCGACCGACTGTATGCATTTTGCTCTCAGTTGGGATCGGTTGACTAATCGGTCAACCGATGATCCCCAATGATAAAAAATATGACCGTTGGCAGTCGATCGGGTGATCAACTGACCTGTCTGCTTTTTGCAGGTTTTGCCTTTAAGGGCTATATTATTGATAAACTATTTTATCACTAATCAAAAATGGCTATATTGGGTTCTCTCTGGATTTTTGATTACCTATATAAAGAAACCCGTTTGACCATTAGTGATAGACAAGATATACATTTTGACTCAAGAGACATTTTCATTTATTTTTAGATTCAAATTTTCCAAAGATAAAAATTTCAAAAGTGAGAGTGTTCTTCACCTCAAATCTTTTTGATTCTCTATTTATTTTGGTTCTCACACTCTACTGAGTACAATCCTTCCCAACCATAAATCTTAAACCTAAAACCCACTCTTGGTTATAGGATTGCTATTGTGAGCTATTTTGGTGATCTTGAGAAGGTCATCTTCATTGTTGTAAAGAAGAAGTATAGAGCTTGAGGCCTCGTTCAAGCTTGTGGGTTCGACTATTGTAAGGTGTTGAAGATACCGAGTGAGAGGACTTGCGGGTTCAGATTCATTCTTGAGGAAATGTGTAAAGTGGTGATCTCACGGGATCAAATTATTGTAGAAACCCTTCACGTGGTGAAGACAGGGACGTAGAGCAAGTGGCTCGAACCTCAAAACAAATCTCCCGTGTTTGAGATTGTTCATCTCTCTCCACCTTATCTCTTTTCCTCACTCTCTCTTTTAGTTGCATGCTATAATTGCTTATCTTTATTGTAAATCTTTGTTGTGCAAGTTGTTATTTGAGTTATAAATTGATAATTCGTTTTATTGCTAGACTTATTTTTTAATTCCACATTATTTTTCATTTATCCTTAGTCATTACCTATTCATCCCCCTCTAGGTGATTTACACTCAGACCTATACGGAATCACTCCTGAGTGACGGAAGCGCTCATGATAGTTGCTTTTACAGTCTATATCGGGTCCTCACCCTGACGACTCATACCTATACGGAATCACTCCTGAATGACGGAAGCGCTCCTGATAGTTGCTTTTACAGCCTATATTGGCTTCTCACCCTAACAACTCTGATCTATATGGAGTCATTCTTGAATGATGAAAGTGCTCCTGATGGTCGCTCTTATAGCTTATATCAGGTCCTCACCCTAACGACTTAGACCTATACAGAGTCACTCCTGAATGATGAAAGTGCTCCTGATGATCGCTCTTACAGCCTATATCATGTCCTCACCTTGATGGCTCGAACTATATGGAGTCACTCCTGAATGACGAAAGCGCTCCTGATGGTCATTCTTACAGCCTATATTGGTTCTCACCTTGATAGCTCAAGCCTACACGAAAGCTCTCCTGAAAGACAGAAGCACTCCAAAAGGTCACTCATGCAGCCTACATTGGGTTCTCACCCTAACAGCTAGACCTACACGAAGGCTCTCCTGGAAGATGAAAGCGCTCTTGATGATCACTATGATAGCCTATATTGGGTTCTTATCATGATAGCTAGACCTACATGGAGGCTCTCCTGAAAGTTGAAAGCGCTCCTGATTGTCACTCAGATAGCCTATATCATGCTTCGCCCTAATGGCTAGACCTACATGGAGGCTCTTCAGAAAGACAAGCACTCCTGATGGTCACTTTGAGAGCCTATATCAGATCCTCACTCTAATGGCTAGACCTACATGGAGGCTCTCCTGAAAAACAAAAGCGCTCTTGATGGTCACTCTAACAGCCTATATTGGGTTCTCACCCTGACATCTAGACCTACATGGAGGCTTTCCTAAAAGACAAAGCGCTCCTGAAGGTCACTTCTACTGCTTATTGATTGAAGCTTAAACCTGCATACAAAAGAAAGAATTTCAGATTTAGAAATAAAGATGTGCAAGTGCTCAATTCTTACCGCTATAGCAAGTGGCTATGCGGGTCGTGATCCACAAGGAGGGTTTGCGATGGAAGCGTTCAAGGTTCTTTATTGAAATCTTTAAGAAAACAAAACGAAAGTTCTTCTTTATTTTAAAGAAATGAAAATGAAAACGAGTTATGTTAAGGTTAGAGAGAAAATAGTAGAATGAGAAAGTGGAAAAGAATAGAGAATGACTATTTACAAAGAAACGGGAAAGAAAGCGACTATGTACAAATGAGTTGGGAAAGAAGTGATTTGGAAGATATGGTGTTGGTGATTTAATTTACAGAAATAAAAGAAAAGAAAGAAGATGAAAGAAGTACTCACCTAGTTTGGTTGATGACTTACCTGGAACCCTTGCATGTTCTACCTTGCTTTGGAGGCGTTCAACGCATAGGTCATAAGATCGAGCTCAGTCCCTGTTCGCATTATATCATCAAGCCTTGCAAGAATGAAGTGGTACGGATCTTGAGGAGGAGAATGTCTTCATGAAGTATCGTTGGCACTCACAAAGGCTTTTGTATACTTATACTTCTGGATTCACTTGCAAGCTCATCAAAAACAAAAGAGGTAAAGTAGAAAGAGGAAGAAGAAAACAAAAGAAAATACGAACATAAACAAATGTTTATCTTTATTGCTTGCAGAAACAATGGAAGAAAGGAGGAGGGTGCATCAGTGTCACTCTCAACATAAGCCTCTCTCTCTTACTTACATGAATCTTCATCTAACCTAAGCTTACATACAAATTACATAAAAAGAAAAGAAAAACCTAAACTACAAGAAATGAAAACTAGGCTAAATCCTATCTCTGCATGGTCGTCCCCTTTTCAGTGAAAATACTGGCTTTTTAAAGGCAAAAACCCAACCTACAGGATTCCGGGGAGATCGGGGGAGCAAACGCTCCCCCTAACTCCACAACCAAGCCGCAAAAACGCGACTTTGGCCGCGTTTTCGCGGCCAGGGTGTGGCCAGCTGGCCACACCCTGTTGGTGGGTCTCGCTGGATTTCCTTTCTGCTTTTATCTTCAGTTGGTTTCTTCGTTTGAGTCTGGGATTTTGACGAAATGGCCTTTGATTTTTGCTTCAACCGATCGATTCTGAGAGGATTCTTCTCAAACGGTTTTCAACCTCTTGATTTTTCCCTGATTTACTGAGCTCGAATTAATTCTGATTTAATTCAGAATTCTGGTGGGCTTTTGGGCTCATTTCTCTTCATCTCCTTAAGGGATGGGCCTGCAAATAAATTAAACATTTAATTAGGATAATGCAGATTTATTCTATAATAAGTATGAAAATATGATAGTAAATATGCAACATTAGCGACCAATCACACCCCCATACCAATCTTTTGCTCGTCCTCGAGCAAAACAACTAAACTATACTAAGGATTATTAGACCACTTTCGCAGGTCACGCGATTGCACTGAGCATGTGCAACAAGCCGTTAAACCTCTAGGTTTCCCCTAGAGGACGAGTTTTGTCTCGTGAGGGTTTTCAGTAGATTACACCCACAAAATCCATAAAGAAAGGGAAACAAAGAGTTAGTATTTTCGAAGAGCATTTTGAAAGAGAAAAATATTTGAAATATAATTGTAAGATTTAAGCAATCTATAAGTTATAGGAAAGCTGAATTTTTCATTCCTAAACTGAGTCTCTATTCAAAAATTTGTTATCAATCAAAGTAAGGAGTCAAATTGTACTTCTCATCTAGTCTATTAATTTACCCTAAGGTAGTATATGCACCTTGTGACTGTGAAACTTTTGACTAAGGGTTCATTAACTCTAACTCTTATGCCTTATATATATATATATATATATATATATATATATATATATATATATATATATATATATGTTTTTTTTCTTTTTTTTTTGTGGTATTATTCCTTAGTTCTATTAGGCTTTCTAATCTGCCCATATAACGAGCCTTTAATCGATGACTCCCAAACCAAACGGTCTTAGGGCACCGGGTGAGAAAACACCCCAAGGACTTAAGGACTCGAGCAAACAAGGCCACAAAACTAAGGATTTTATTATATGAACCACTTTTAGGCGTGAATACTTATGCTTTATTAGGCACAAATACCCAGCTTAATCAGAGGATTTTATATTTTTTTCTTAAACTTATCTAATCATCTTTCGCATAAATACTAAGGCTTGCTTAGGCCAAAGCACCTAGCTAATCAATAATTAGACTTGTTCATTTTTCATAGATATTTTTTTTCTTTTTTTTATATATAAGGCATAAGAATCTTTGTTTTTGAACCCTAAGTGTGTAAGTGTATGAAGTGTGCATATTTCATTAAGGTAAAGATCAAGACTAAATTACTTTGACAAATTTTCTTCCTAACCCTAAAAATCAAACAAATAATCTTATTTTGACCAAGTATAAGAAATCCTAATTTGGATTTTCCTATTTCTTAAAATTAACTTAATTTCTTACAAAAAATATGTCAAAATATTGTTTCTATTTTCCAAAAAGTTTTAAAAGTAAAGAAAATGTTAAATTTTTTTTTTAATAAAAAGAAAAAACCTAAGTTATGTTAGACCCTTCCTCTCATGCATTGTCCTCAATGTATGAATTAATGCATAGATGCATGAAAAAGAAGAAAGGGAAGGAAAATGTTACCTTAAGGTGGTGGTTCCGGTGGTGGTCTGATTGGTCCACGAAATGTGGCCCAATCAACTTTTCGTGGGGTTCGGAAGAACCCACCAGAAATTTCTTTAATATAACCCATTAGAATGATGTATCCATGAAGGATTTTTATTAAAAATTTAACCCCATCTAATTTCCAAATTCAATAATTGATTTCGGAGTCAAATTTGTCAACCACCTCATCCCAGAATGGAGTGTGAAAAGATAGAATGATTGACTTGGACTCAGGAAGTACAAGAACTAATGTAACGCCCCGATTCCACGGATACGGGGACGTCACTGCAACGTATATACGTAGGTCAAAAGAAGCCCCCACGTATATACGCTAAGCATAAAAGTACAACAAGAAATCAGAGTACACACGAAGCGTGGTATTCTTAATATGCCAACATGAAAGGTACATATACAAAGCTATCACAGGATATGATAAACCATACATATTACACATATGTCTTTTATCACAACCAAGTCCAAAAGTGAAATATACAAATATGTATACAAAAAGCTCACGAGTAGAAAGAAGATCCCGTGAGTCAAAGGAGTCTGGCACGAGGAACTGGAGCTAGGATGCCTGCTCGCTAAGGAAAGCTCGATCTACGGTGGACAACTCCACTTCGATCCAGCTTCGGAATCTGAATATGCAAATCCAAGGAATCAAGACATATAACAATAAGTGAACTACAGCCAAGTGGCTAAGAGACATGAATAGGGGTTAGAACACAAGTATGGTATATAAGGACGGGTATAACATAATCATAAAACAGGAAAACACTAGTAAAGCTGATTACAAGCAAAAGTGATTGTATACGCTTAAGTCACGGTCCCATGAGACTAGTACATCGAAGGAATAATCCAAACAAGGGAACCCTCATGTATATACCTTTGTCTCATGCCACCGAATATCCAAGCGTATCGAATCAGAGTTGCAATTCATACGATAGTCAAAACAGGAATACATAACAATAATAATCATAGGTCCATAACACGTGTAATATGCGTCATAACCGGAACTAAGACAGGAGTCATAACAGGTACACATAACGGAAACTATAACAGGAAACATAACTAAGACATAACCGGAATCATCACTGGAATCAGGATTGAAATATAACGGGCATCTAATTATTATTATTACTCGTCTGACCCATATATCTAGGTATGTGTCTCGGTATATATCCCGACTCACATACATCCATATATAAGAGAGTCGAGGGTCGTTACCGGAAGTAGATGGAGAACTGATAACACTCCTTATAGTAGTTTCCATACACCTGGAACCAGTATTGGAGGCCCAAAGTCCCCCTAATCACATGTCTTCTGTGGAACTCATGGTTCCACTACCACAAGTCGTCAATATTTTATTCCATTACTATAAGCAAGGTATCATTCCGGCATCCATCACTTCCTCCCATTCCCCGTACAAGTTGTAGTTTAATAAGAATTATCAGATTACGGGAAAGAATAAACATAACAGTAATAGCCCAACAGATTCAAGAGGTGGCCCCCACCGTGTGGTGTGGCACTTTGCTCTGAGGGAATGGATTCTAGAGGTGGCCCCCACCGAGTATGGTGTAGTTCCATAAAACAAGACAGGATTCCCGTAAGCGTGATAATTACAAAGTCAAATATATCATGCTGGGTTTTAAGTGATAGCATGACAAGAGATTGATAGTGTTAATTAACAAGTCATATCAAGTGATTGATAATAGTCAGGTGATATAATCAGATATGAAACAATAGCATGAAATTGACATGCATGAAGTAATGGCATGGCAAGGAGTGATATATATCAGGTAACAAGTCAAGGGGTAAGAATATATCATAACATGTCATGTGGTATCAGTCATGAAGCATGAGCAATGATTATATATAACACATGTATCAACGATAATATCTAAATTCAGAAAAGAGAAGAATCAGCAATTTTGGCCCAGAATTAGCCTATCGGTCGACTGGGTTAAATGGCCGGTCGACCGATACGGGACAGTCACCTAACTAACGGTCGACGTCCGGTCGACCGATACAAGGCCGTGACCTCCAGGTTTGGTCGGTCGACTTCCGGTCGACTGCCGATCGACCGGAGACATAACTAACGGTCGCCTGTCGGTCGACTGCCGGTCGACCGATACAGGGCCGTGAGCTCCAGGTTTTCTACCGGTCGACTGGTTGGTGAACCGGTCGACCGCCTACTCAAAACTGTGCACGTTTGTGCACATCGGTCGACCGCTCCCTTGGGCCGGTCGACCGAAGTTCTGAAATCTGCTGCTGTTAGGTCAAAAATCAGATTTTTGTGGTGGTTATTTTTGATAGCTAAAAATATGATTTTGATGACTTAAGGGGACATGATCTGGCAACACAAGTATACAAGGAATTTTACGAGTCTTGGTGAGTAAATATACTCACTTTGAATGGTTATGTGAAGCTTTACGAACTCGAAATGGTTGTGGTCGACGGCTTGATCTACGGAGATGTAATCGACGAAGAGAGAGGATCCCCAATCCAAGGTAGAAGAGGTTGAAGTGATGGCCTTGATGAAGTCTTGGAGTTGAAGGTTGAAGAGGAGATGAAAGAGGAATTTTGGTGAAGGTAATTCTCTTTGATGAAGAGAAGTGAAGAAAGAAAAGGGTTAGAAATGAAAAGGAAAAGTATTTATAGGGTTTTGGATTTGTAAAGGGGATGCAATTAAATAAAAGGGGAGGGCTTAATTGTAAAGTGGGGGGTGAGGTGTTCTCCTTGGCCAATCAAAGCTTGCCAAAGAGGGGGATGAGGTGTAGGTATTGTGGGGTGGAGGATTAAAGGAAGTGTGTGGAAGAAATGAGGTGGAGATATTTTGTGGTGGAGAAAATTGGAATTATTGGAAATTGGAAAAGTTAATGGCTTGTGGAGGAAGCTAAAGGAAATAAGGAAAAGGAAAAAGAAAAAGAAATGATAAAGAGAAGATATTTTCTTGGTCTCCAAAAATGAAAATATCAGAAACACAGTTTCCCGAGATAAAGTCGAGTATGCGGGAAAACAATTCGGAAAATACCGAAATCGTCCGAAATTTAAGTATCTCAGAACGACTCGCAATTTTCACCAAAAATCAATAATAATATATGAAGACTCGTAGTAAAATCCTTTTTAAGAAATACTTTATAGTTTTAAATCTAAAAATCCCGGAATCAGTTACCTACCGACTCCGAAAGAATTTTCATAAAATCATAAAATTCTCAGAAAAAGAATGTAGGTAGAAAATATGATTCTAAGAGATAATGCTTAAAGGCCTTTCTAGAAAGTCCTAACAGTTTGTGAATTAAAAATCCTAGAATCGGTTATCTACCGACTCCGGTGGAAGATCCATAAATTCGTAAAATCTTCAGAAAAAGTATTTAAGTAATAAACATAATTCTAAGAAGAAATGTCTAAAGAATCTTCTAGAAATTCTAACCAGTTTGTAAGATAAAAATTCAGGAATCGATCAGCGGCACTGGTCGACACCGGTTTTGAAGAATTTTATTTTAATTCCGGAAAATCCCAGAAAATCATATAAAATATATTATATTGGCAAATGATATTTAAAATTGAAATCGGTCAAATACGGAAAGTAAATCGAAAAATACGATCGAAAAACTGAATACGAAATTAAGTACGTATTCCGGGAACGGGGTATTACAATCCACCCACCTTACAAAAATTGCGTCCTCGCAATTTCGTTAAGGGGTAAATTGAACGCAAAGGAGACATGGGTGAAATCAAAGGTCTCGAAAAAAAAATTCCAAAACAGGGTTAAGGTAAACACAGAAAGAGTCGAGATGGGCAATGATAGAATGATAAGGGAAATATCTAGAAAGATAACCAATTTAAACACAAGATCTAGGGTAGTGGTTACCATAATATCCTAAGGCTCCTGATCTGGATACTGGTCTGCCCACTCAGCTGCATCGTCCGATGCCTCTGCCGTCATGAGATGAACTTGGCCTCTACCCTGATCTGCTCTAGGCCTCATTCCTCTCTGATGATGAGCATATTGCTGAGGCGGAAATGGAACTCTTCGATCCACGGGTTCAGGGTTTCTCTTCAGTGGCGGAGCTAGAAGAGCTGGGGCTGGATGTGCTGGTCGGACTGGTGCCACATTTCCTACCCTTCTGAACGGGCAATCCCTTATGGCATGACTCCCTTTCCCACATGCCAAACATAGTCCCTTGGCCCTTCGACAATCACTCTTATAATGTCCGGGTCTATGGCAGTAGTTGCATATTATCTGAGACATAAGAGGTTGGAATGGTCCTCTGATCATCGGGCCTTGGGTTGCCCTATCTGCATCCTCCTCATCCATCAATCGAAAAGGCCTCTTCTTGGCCTGGTTCCTCATCAAGTTCTCTTTCTTCTTCTCTAACCCACGCTCCACTTCTCGAGCTATGGTGAGAACTTCCGAATAAGTCTTCAGCTGTTGGGGCATTAGGAACATCTGAATGTCCATCTGTAGGCCCTGCTGAAATCTGCTTGCTCGCTTCTCTTCATCCGTTACCATGTACGGCGCGAAGCGGCTAAGCCTGAGAAACTCTGCAGCATACTCGTCCACAGACTTGTTCCACTGCTGGAGTCTGATGAACTGCTCCTCCATATCCTTCTGAGCAGTAGCAGGGAAGAATCTGCTGTAGAAACTCTTGGAGAACGTGTCCCAAGTGACAGGTCTCTCCAATCTGGCCTCCTCTGCAAGCCACCAAGTTCTGGCTATGTCCTTCAACTGAATCTTGGCAACCTCAACTTGGTTCTCCTTTGGAACACGGGCGGCGTTCAGTAGATCTGTAGTGTCCGTCAACCATTGCTCAGCATCCAATGGTTTCTCGCTTCCCGTGAATATAGCAGGCTGTAGTCTTCTGAAGTCCGATACATTCCCCGGCCTCTATTCCTTTGGAGCTGCCAACTCCTGCCGGAGAAGTTCCGTCTGCTGCTGCTGGTTCTCCATCATAGTTTGAATGACCCTTAGGATATCCACATTCTCTCCTGTGGGTCCATTCGATGCTGATCCAGAGTTGCTGCGACCCGATCTCCTCTCCATACGAGGATGGCTAAAGATAACTGGAAGGAGTTGGAAAAATGGAAGGAGTTTAGAATATGAGGAATGGAATCAAGGATAACTAGACAAATCAAGAAGGACTAGATAACTTTGTACATTGTAGTTGGCATAGGCAAATTACAGGAATTTGCTACTTGATTGTACTTTCGGTGTGAGAGCCTAAGCTCTGATACCAACCTGTAACGCCCCGATTCCACGGATACGGGGACGTCACTGCAACGTATATACGTAGGTCAAAAGAAGCCCCCACGTATATACGCTAAGCATAAAAGTACAACAAGAAATCAGAGTACACACGAAGCGTGGTATTCTTAATATGCCAACATGAAAGGTACATATACAAAGCTATCACAGGATATGATAAACCATACATATTACACATATGTCTTTTATCACAACCAAGTCCAAAAGTGAAATATACAAATATGTATACAAAAAGCTCACGAGTAGAAAGAAGATCCCGTGAGTCAAAGGAGTCTGGCACGAGGAACTGGAGCTAGGATGCCTGCTCGCTAAGGAAAGCTCGATCTACGGTGGACAACTCCACTTCGATCCAGCTTCGGAATCTGAATATGCAAATCCAAGGAATCAAGACATATAACAATAAGTGAACTACAGCCAAGTGGCTAAGAGACATGAATAGGGGTTAGAACACAAGTATGGTATATAAGGACGGGTATAACATAATCATAAAACAGGAAAACACTAGTAAAGCTGATTACAAGCAAAAGTGATTGTATACGCTTAAGTCACGGTCCCATGAGACTAGTACATCGAAGGAATAATCCAAACAAGGAACCCTCATGTATATACCTTTGTCTCATGCCACCGAATATCCAAGCGTATCGAATCAGAGTTGCAATTCATACGATAGTCAAAACAGGAATACATAACAATAATAATCATAGGTCCATAACACGTGTAATATGCGTCATAACCGGAACTAAGACAGGAGTCATAACAGGTACACATAACGGAAACTATAACAGGAAACATAACTAAGACATAACCGGAATCATCACTGGAATCAGGATTGAAATATAACGGGCATCTAATTATTATTATTACTCGTCTGACCCATATATCTAGGTATGTGTCTCGGTATATATCCCGACTCACATACATCCATATATAAGAGAGTCGAGGGTCGTTACCGGAAGTAGATGGAGAACTGATAACACTTCTTATAGTAGTTTCCATACACCTGGAACCAGTATTGGAGGCCCAAAGTCCCCCTAATCACATGTCTTCTGTGGAACTCATGGTTCCACTACCACAAGTCGTCAATATTTTATTCCATTACTATAAGCAAGGTATCATTCCGGCATCCATCACTTCCTCCCATTCCCCGTACAAGTTGTAGTTTAATAAGAATTATCAGATTACGGGAAAGAATAAACATAACAGTAATAGCCCAACAGATTCAAGAGGTGGCCCCCACCGTGTGGTGTGGCACTTTGCTCTGAGGGAATGGATTCTAGAGGTGGCCCCCACCGAGTATGGTGTAGTTCCATAAAACAAGACAGGATTCCCGTAAGCGTGATAATTACAAAGTCAAATATATCATGCTGGGTTTTAAGTGATAGCATGACAAGAGATTGATAGTGTTAATTAACAAGTCATATCAAGTGATTGATAATAGTCAGGTGATATAATCAGATATGAAACAATAGCATGAAATTGACATGCATGAAGTAATGGCATGGCAAGGAGTGATATATATCAGGTAACAAGTCAAGGGGTAAGAATATATCATAACATGTCATGTGGTATCAGTCATGAAGCATGAGCAATGATTATATATAACACATGTATCAACGATAAGATCTAAATTCAGAAAAGAGAAGAATCAGCAATTTTGGCCCAGAATTAGCCTATCGGTCGACTGGGTTAAATGGCCGGTCGACCGATACGGGACAGTCACCTAACTAACGGTCGACGTCCGGTCGACCGATACAAGGCCGTGACCTCCAGGTTTGGTCGGTCGACTTCCGGTCGACTGCCGATCGACCGGAGACATAACTAACGGTCGCCTGTCGGTCGACTGCCGGTCGACCGATACAGGGCCGTGAGCTCCAGGTTTTCTACCGGTCGACTGGTTGGTGAACCGGTCGACCGCCTACTCAAAACTGTGCACGTTTGTGCACATCGGTCGACCGCTCCCTTGGGCCGGTCGACCGAAGTTCTGAAATCTGCTGCTGTTAGGTCAAAAATCAGATTTTTGTGGTGGTTATTTTTGATAGCTAAAAATATGATTTTGATGACTTAAGGGGACATGATCTGGCAACACAAGTATACAAGGAATTTTACGAGTCTTGGTGAGTAAATATACTCACTTTGAATGGTTATGTGAAGCTTTACGAACTCGAAATGGTTGTGGTCGACGGCTTGATCTACGGAGATGTAATCGACGAAGAGAGAGGATCCCCAATCCAAGGTAGAAGAGGTTGAAGTGATGGCCTTGATGAAGTCTTGGAGTTGAAGGTTGAAGAGGAGATGAAAGAGGAATTTTGGTGAAGGTAATTCTCTTTGATGAAGAGAAGTGAAGAAAGAAAAGGGTTAGAAATGAAAAGGAAAAGTATTTATAGGGTTTTGGATTTGTAAAGGGGATGCAATTAAATAAAAGGGGAGGGCTTAATTGTAAAGTGGGGGTGAGGTGTTCTCCTTGGCCAATCAAAGCTTGCCAAAGAGGGGGATGAGGTGTAGGTATTGTGGGGTGGAGGATTAAAGGAAGTGTGTGGAAGAAATGAGGTGGAGATATTTTGTGGTGGAGAAAATTGGAATTATTGGAAATTGGAAAAGTTAATGGCTTGTGGAGGAAGCTAAAGGAAATAAGGAAAAGGAAAAAGAAAAAGAAATGATAAAGAGAAGATATTTTCTTGGTCTCCAAAAATGAAAATATCGGAAACACAGTTTCCCGAGATAAAGTCGAGTATGCGGGAAAACAATTCGGAAAATACCGAAATCGTCCGAAATTTAAGTATCTCGGAATGACTCGCAATTTTCACCAAAAATCAATAATAATATATGAAGACTCGTAGTAAAATCCTTTTAAGAAATACTTTATAGTTTTAAATCTAAAAATCCCGGAATCAGTTACCTACCGACTCCGAAAGAATTTTCATAAAATCATAAAATTCTCAGAAAAGAATGTAGGTAGAAAATATGATTCTAAGAGATAATGCTTAAAGGCCTTTCTAGAAAGTCCTAACAGTTTGTGAATTAAAAATCCTAGAATCGGTTATCTACCGACTCCGGTGGAAGATCCATAAATTCGTAAAATCTTCAGAAAAAGTATTTAAGTAATAAACATAATTCTAAGAAGAAATGTCTAAAGAATCTTCTAGAAATTCTAACCAGTTTGTAAGATAAAAATTCAGGAATCGATCAGCGGCACTGGTCGACACCGGTTTTGAAGAATTTTATTTTAATTCCGGAAAATCCCAGAAAATCATATAAAATATATTATATTGGCAAATGATATTTAAAATTGAAATCGGTCAAATACGGAAAGTAAATCGAAAAATACGATCGAAAAACTGAATACGAAATTAAGTACGTATTCCGGGAACGGGGTATTACAATCCACCCACCTTACAAAAATTGCGTCCTCGCAATTTCGTTAAGGGGTAAATTGAACGCAAAGGAGACATGGGTGAAATCAAAGGTCTCGAAAAAAAAATTCCAAAACAGGGTTAAGGTAAACACAGAAAGAATCGAGATGGGCAATGATAGAATGATAAGGGAAATATCTAGAAAGATAACCAATTTAAACACAAGATCTAGGGTAGTGGTTACCATAATATCCTAAGGCTCCTGATCTGGATACTGGTCTGCCCACTCAGCTGCATCGTCCGATGCCTCTGCCGTCATGAGATGAACTTGGCCTCTACCCTGATCTGCTCTAGGCCTCATTCCTCTCTGATGATGAGCATATTGCTGAGGCGGAAATGGAACTCTTCGATCCACGGGTTCAGGGTTTCTCTTCAGTGGCGGAGCTGGAAGAGCTGGGGCTGGATGTGCTGGTCGGACTGGTGCCACATTTCCTACCCTTCTGAACGGGCAATCCCTTATGGCATGACTCCCTTTCCCACATGCCAAACATAGTCCCTTGGCCCTTCGACAATCACTCTTATAATGTCCGGGTCTATGGCAGTAGTTGCATATTATCTGAGACATAAGAGGTTGGAATGGTCCTCTGATCATCGGGCCTTGGGTTGCCCTATCTGCATCCTCCTCATCCATCAATCGAAAAGGCCTCTTCTTGGCCTGGTTCCTCATCAAGTTCTCTTTCTTCTTCTCTAACCCACGCTCCACTTCTCGAGCTATGGTGAGAACTTCCGAATAAGTCTTCAGCTGTTGGGGCATTAGGAACATCTGAATGTCCATCTGTAGGCCCTGCTGAAATCTGCTTGCTCGCTTCTCTTCATCCGTTACCATCAAGAGTCTTTAGATAACTCGAAATTAATGGTAATGAAATTTGCAACTGGAATACTTGAATCTTGGTTATACATTCCAACTACAAGTGCAGAGTTATCTATTTCTTGACTATCCTTCCTTTGATTCCTAATTCCTCCTATCCTTTCCCTGTTTTGGTTTTATGAAACCTTATACTATCTTAAGATATGAATAGACTAGGAAGGTAGTGGCTGGTTCAGAATGAAGTTATTATGGGATCTCTTCGGCCAATTCTATGAAGCTCGGTATTCTCCAGATCGATCTTGATCTGGCTATCTTTCAGAAGACAGCAGTCGGAATTCTCTACGGATATTCTACATTCTCTACCTGGTATTCGGGATTCTTATTTATCGGTCTTCTTTATTATTATGCTCTATTATGCTCAGGATTATCAGGGTTTCTTTATCTTAGGTATTCTGGCTCATCTATTGCACAGCCACGACGTCAGCAGTATTATCCAGCCAACTTGAGAGCCCTACCTATAGTACTTCATATCTTAATTGGTATAAATTCCACCCATGTCCCTTAGTATTCAATTCACCCCTTAACGAAATTGCGAGGACGCAATTTTTTGTAAGGTGGGTGGATTGTAATACCCCGTTCCGGAATACGTACTTAGTTGCGTATTCAGTTTTTCGATCGTATTTTTCGCTTTACTTCTTGTATTTGACCGATTTTAATTTTAAATATCATTTTCCAATATTATATATTTTCTATGATTTTCTGGAATTTTCCTGATTTAAATGGAAAATCTTCAAAACCGGTGTCGACCAGTGCCGCTGATCGATTCCCGAATTTTTAATTTACAATCAGATTGAAATTTCTTGAAGAGTCTTTAGACATTATTTCTTAGAATTACTTTTCTTACCTAAATACTTTTTCTGTGGATTTTATGAATTTATGAAAATTCCACCGGAGTCGGTATCTTGATTGATTCCGGGATTTTTAGTTTTAAAACTATAAAGTATTTCTTAAAACGGATTTCACCGTGATTCTTAGTTTAATATTCTTGATTTTTGATTATTATTTCGGGTCGTTCCGAGATACTTGAATTTCGGACGATTCTGGTATTTTTCCGAATGTTTGCCGCATCCGCAACTGAATCCCGGGAATCCGCCACTTTCATTATTTTCATTTTCTCTTCCAAGAGAATATCTTACTTTTCCATTTTCTTTTCCTTTTCCATTTTCTTTTCCTTTTCCAATTTTCTTTATTTCCTTTTCCTTCCACCCTAAGTTTTCTCCAAACTTCTACAAGCTTCCAATTCCTTCTCCAACCTTCCATTTTCTTCCACCAACTTCCACCACAAATATCTCCACTCTCTCTCCATCTCCATGGCAACCCATGATTGGCCAAGAGAAACACCTCACCCCCTTCCACTTTGCAAATACCCCCTCTCTTTTATTTATTTGCATCACCTTCCCAAATCCAAAATCCTATAAATACCTCTCCTTCTCCATTTCATTTCATTCATCTCTTCACCACTTCATCAAAGCCTTAACCTCCACCAACTCCTTCGTCATCCCAACCACAACAACAACCACTACAACTACTCCAACTTCTTACCTTCATCTTCTTCCTCCTCCATCTCCATTCAAACCACCACAAATTCCAAAACTCCACCAAAGCTTCCACTTTTCCTTTACCTTCTCCAAAATTACCACCACCATCAAAACCTCTTCACTTTCTCTCTCTACATATTCATATCATATATTATGGTGCGTCCCGAGCTTCAATGGATTTCGGACATTTCGGCTTTTCTGGTGATTCAGGCGAGTGTTCTCGCTTTCTTCTGGACTTTCTTATTTCAGCGAGTGTTCTCGCTTCTCGCTTTCTTCTGGACTTTCTTATTTCAGCGAGTGTTCTCGCTTTCTTCTGGACTTTCTTATTCAGCGAGTGTTCTCGCTTTCCTCTTGCTTTCCTATTTTATCGTCGATCAGGTGAGTGTTCTCACTCGCTACTCTCTTGCTTTCCTATTTCATTGGTTATGCGAGTGTTCTCGCTCTAGTTTCCATGTATTTTATTTCATGTTCTATGTCTTTTACCGCTTTATACCATGCGTGGCCGACCCTCCGTGGTCGTTGAACTCTTGTTACCTGCCAATATCATCATCTTATCATGCTATCTCTTAACACCAGGCATGATGCACTTGACTTCTTGATTATCACGATAATGGGAATGTAGTACCTGATCACTTGTTATGATTCCAGTTATGATTCTTGTTATGTATTCCAGTTATGATCCTGCTCATTCCCGTAATCTGATAATATTAATAAGCTGCAACTTGTATGGGGAATGGGAGGAAGTGATGGATGCCGGAATGATATCTTGCTTATAGTATGGGAATAAAATATATTGGCGGTAGTGTTATGGAAATTACTGTTAGGGGGACTTTGGGCCTCCAAAGCTGGTCCCAGGTGTATGGGAACTACTATAAGAAGAGCTATCAGTTCTTCATCATCTTCCGTTAACAACCCTCGCCTAGCTTATATATGGATGTATGTGTGTTGAGGTGTACACCTGGACACATACCGAGATATATGGGTCAGACGAGTAATAATAATATTAGATCCCTGTTATGATTCCTGTTATGACTCCTGTTACGCCTATTATGGACTCTTGTTATTCTTGTCATGTACTCCTGTTATGACTATCGTGTGATTTGCAACTCGGATTCTATACGCTTGGATTTCGGTGGCATGAGATAAGGGTATATAGATGAGGGTTTCCTTGTTTGGATTATTCCTTCGATGTACTAGTCTCATGGGACCGTGACCTAAGCGTATACAATCAATTTTGCTTGTAATCAATTTCCTGTTTTATGATTTTTATGCTATACCTGTTCTAACCTACCTGCTCCTGAGTACTTCTTACTTGGTATCATTTGTTATATGCACACTTGTGCTCGTCCTTGCTTCGCCACTTGGCTTTCTATCCCACTCGCCTGGGGAGTGTCACTGACTCCCCTGGACCTCACGTCCAGGTCATGGAGCTTAGAGCGTGTGGATTCTCCCTGTTGCTGATCAGAGTGGCGCAGCGGTAGCGTGGATCTTCAGCAGACCGAGCAGAGCTTCATCCTTCTAGGCCCCCTGTGTGCCTCCCGAGTTTCCTTTTGTAAACTCGTGAGTGCCCTTTTATACTGTTCATATTTGTTCATTCCTTGTATTCCCGCAATTGCGCATATCAGTGATATAATATTATTGTAATATTGGATCACTTCTGGTGATAACTCTGTAATTGTATATATGTGTTGGAATGTATAATGCACCATTTGCTTCCGTACTCTGATTCTTGCCTGTACTGATGCTTAGCGTATATACGGGAAGGTACTTCGGACCTACGTATATACGTTGCAGTAATGTCTCCGTATCCGCCAGGATCGGGGCGTTACACTTATATTCAAACCTAGTCGACTAACCTTTGGAAAATTGCCTAGTGTAGTCGACTAACTCAAAAGGCAAGTCGACTATAGGTAGTTTCTGACTGTTGGATAGTTTCTGTTATCTGGTCTTTTGTACAACGTTTTCCAACGTTTCAATCTTTTGAATTGCACCTGTAACTACCCTAACTTACCCTAGAGTGCAGCTATAAATAGGGTGGTTAATCCTAAGGCCAAATATCAATCCTAATCTTCAGTTTTCTAAGATTAAAAATTCTGCCAATCCTGAAAACTGTTCCCACTTCAGTTCTTCACCAAATTCTGATTCTCTAGTGAAGTTCTCTGATGTTTTTCTCCTATACTAGACCTTGTCCACGTTCATACACAATACCAAGGCTTATAGGAAAGTGTTGTAATACTCAAAGCAATTATTGTACACAGATGTCTTCTTGGTGTAGAAGCAGTTGTACAAGGTGGTGTTTGTTCTCTTGGTGGAAGAGAAGGTGTACACATTTGGCGAAGGGGATTTGTCAAGTGGTGTGCATGGTTGTGATTTTGGGTGTACAAAATCAAGGATAAAGGAAAATCTCAAGCGGCTGGCTTGGGGACTGGATGTAGGTCACGAGGACCGAACCAGGATAAATCTCTCGTGTTTGCATTTGTCTAAACTTTTCCGAGATTTGATTTTCTTTACTGCAAGTTTATTTATTTGTTTAACTTAATCCTTCTTTTTTTAGTATTTGTGTTGACTTTATATTTTAGATCCATAAGTGCCAACAGAAAAAGTTTCGCAATTGGCATTATCTCGGGACCTACAATTGGTATCAGAGCAGGTCTCACATTTGGTAACCGGCATATGAGCGCTGCATACCTAGTCAACAACAAGGATGGCAACGGACTTTTGATCATCACAATTCAAAGAAGGACATTCTACACAACGTCCACTGCTATTTGACGGATCCAACTACAATTATTGGAAGTGTAGAATGAAGATCTACTTGCAATCGCTCAACTACGAACTATGGAACATCGTTGAAGCATTGTACACCAAACCAACAACCAACTACAGCGCTTGGAGTGATGATCAAAAGAAGAATGCGAACCTTGATGCCAAAGCGATGAATGCCTTGTTCTGTGCATTAACCAAAGAAGAGTTCAACAGAGTGTCAACAGCCACTTCTGCACATCAAATATGGCATACTCTTCAAGTAACACACGAAGGCACAAGTAAAGTTAAAGAATCTAAAATCTCTGTTCTTATCCACAGGTTTGAATTATTCAAAATGGAGGAGAATGAAACCATATCCGAAATGGTTACAAGATTCACCGACATTACCAATTCATTAGCATCTCTTGGAAAGGACTACACCCAAGTTGAAAGAGTTCGTAAGATTCTTCGTGCACTCACACCAGAATGGGAGAAGAAGACAACTGTAATTGAAGAGGCGAATGATCTCTCAACTATGACATTAGAAAACCTAATCGGTAATCTATTGGCATATGAAGTGCAGTTAAAAGAAAGAAAGAAGGATGAACGACAACACCACTCAAAGAAGAAAGAACTTGCCTTCCATGCATCCTCCGACACGGACGATTCTGATGACAATGAAGAGGAGATGGCAATGCTTTCAAAGAAATTCAGGAGATTCCTAAAGCAAGGTAAATTTAAATGCTTTAATTGCAATAAACCAGGTCATATGAAGATGGATTGCCCATTGCTCAAAAATAAAGGTAAAATCAAGAGCAAAAAGTTCAGAAAGAAGAAAAACTATGAAGCCTCATGGGAGAACAGTGATTCCTCGTCTTCTGACGAAGAAGAATCCACTGAACGCGTTAACCTATGTTACATGGCCATAGAAGATGATGAGGTATCATTTACTAAACTTTCTGATGCATTTCATGAATTGTTTAATGATCTAAAGCATGAAAAACTAAAAAAATAAAGTTTTATCAAAAGAAAATGAAAAACTATTAAATGAAAATTCATGTTATGCTTTACAAGTATCTTCTATAAATTCTCAACAAGATGAGTTTGAAAAAGTCATATCATCTTTGAAAAATTATAATGAGAAGTTTATAAAAGAGAACATTTTTCTTAAAAAAGAAACTGAGTCTTTGAATAAAAAGGTTTTCTATTTTAGATAAAAATATTTCAGTTTTCAAAAAGAAATATGAAGATATTCTGCAAAATGTGACTAAGTTCAATCAAGGAAAAGAAAAATTGAATGATTTATTATCTTTTCGGAAGTTATCACATAATAATTATGGTATTGGATATATTGAAAATTCTTCATATTGTAGTAATCCATATAGTTCTTTTGTAAAAAGAAAGTCTAAGAAAAATAAGTTTATATGGATTCCTAAAAATTTAAGTATTCATGATAAAAATACTTATATTGCATCATACATTCATGATATATGTGATTCATGCAATTATGTGTATACTAACAGGTGGAAACCAAATTCTAAATGGATTTGGACTCCTAAAGGTTAATATGTTCTTTTATGTTTGGTACCATCTAACGTTTATCTTGCAGGTACCATATAAAAGTTGATAAGAATATGTGTATATATATATATATATATATATATATATATATATATATATATATATATATATTTAATGATATATTTGTTTCAGGGGGAGAACAAAGTATTTCTATATTTGTTATAACCCAATTTCTGCTGGGAGAGGAAAATATAACCTATTTTCTGCAGGGGGAGTACTTGTGCACACAAAGCGTCATCATCAAAAAGGGGGAGAATGTTGGAACTTGTTTTGATGAAGACTTTTGTGAAGCATTTCATTTGGAGCTCTAACACACGACGAATCAAGAGTTCTTCATGATCAAGATGTCCCAAAGAGAGGTTATATGATGTGATTTGTAATTGTGAAATAGCATGTCAAAAGCCTTGATGCACACACACATATCATGTCTATATAGTCGACTTATAACTCCTTATAGTCGACTAATCCACTTGGTAGTCGACTAACCCAAACCCCCTAGTCGACTAGTCATGTGTCCAAAAGAAACCCAACTCTCTGTTTGTCCATTAGTCGACTTGACAGACAAACATAGTCGACTAATAGACCTTGTAGTCGACTAACCCTATTCCCCTAGTCGACTAATCCGTGATCCAGTCGACTTATAAGAAGTTGCAGTCGACTTGATTCAGTTAACCAGAAAACTGTCACTCGAACTTATCTTGACCTAGTCGACTTATGCTCAAACCTAGTCGACTAACCTTTGAAAAATTGCCTAGTGTAGTCGACTAACTCAAAAGGCAAGTCGACTATAGGTAGTTTCTGACTGTTGGATAGTTTCTGTTATCTGGTCTTTTGTGCAACGTTTTCCAACGTTTCAATCTTTTGAATTGCACCTGTAACTACCCTAACTTACTCTAGAGTGCAGCTATAAATAGGGTGGTTAATCCTAAGGCCAAATACCAATCCTAATCTTTAGTTTTCTAAGATTAAAAATTCTGCCAATCCTGAAAACTGTTCCCACTTCAGTTCTTCACCAAATTCTGATTCTCTAGTAAAGTTCTCTGAAGTTTTTTCTCCTATACTAGACCTTGTCCACGTTCATACAACAATACTAAGGCTTATAGGAAAGTGTTGTATTACTCAAAGCAATCATTGTACATGGGTGTCTTCTTGGTGTAGAAGCAGTTGTATAAGGTGGAGTTTGTTCTCTTGTGGAAGAGAAGGTGTACACATTTGGAAAAGGGGATTTGTCAAGTGGTGTGCATGGTTGTGATTTTGGGTGTACAAAATCAAGGATAAAGGAAAATCTCAAGCGGGTGGCTTAGGGACTGGATGTAGGTCATGAGGACCGAACCAGGATAAATCTCTCGTGTTTGCGTTTGTCTAAACTTTTCTGAGATTTGATTTCCTTTACTGCAAGTTTATTTATTTGTTTAACTTAATACTTCTTTGTTTAGTATTTGTGTTGACTTTATATTTTAGATCCATAAGTGCCAACAGAAAAAGTTCCGCAATTGGCATTATCTCGGGACCTACAGGAATCACCAATCTTTTATGATCACACTTCATTAATGGGGATAGTGTGTGAACATCAATTCTTTGGTTTGGACACTATTTTTGAACCAATTTCGGCTCTCATTGTTGACTCTCGACTTGATCTGAGTCAACTTCCCGAGTCGGTGACGGTTTTTATTTTTGATCCATTTGAGTCCAAATCCATCATCTTCCAAATCACACTTCATTATTGACAAGAATGTTGAAGAAAATGACTCAATAATTATTTTGATAATTGGAAATTAGATGGGGATAAATTTTTTAATAAGACCATTCAGTCCATCATTCTTTTACTAGGTCGCATTAGAGAGGTCATTGGTGGGTTCCTGCACGATCCACGCTATTTTGATTGGGCAGCAACGCTTGGCCTAATTAGACCACCACCGGAGCCACCATCATGAGGTAATTTTTCTTCTCTTCCCATTTGTTTCATGTCTATACACATTCCCGATGCATTGAGGACAATGCATGAGATAGTGTGGGGAGGGTTTACTAACATAGTTTTTTTATATTTTCTTTCTTTTACACTTCTTTTTAATATAATAAAAAAATCACTTTTTACAATACTTTTTGAATTAAGAGAAATAGTTTTGATTTATTTTAAGAAAATTAAGATTATCTTAGAAATTAGGAAGACCTAAAATTATGATTTTTTAAACGAAGTCAAAAAAATAAATCTTGTTTAAATTTTAGGGTAAGAAAGTAAGATTGAAAAGATAATTTGATCTTAAATTTTTTGCCTTAGATTTATGCACACCACACTTACACAATTTTTGAGATTAAAACAAAGACTGAAAATGCCATAAAAATATATTTTTAAAAAAATGATTGTAAAACCACTTATTGAAGTTGGGTAATTATGTCTCAGGAAGCATGATTATTCACACCTAAAACGGTGGACAAAATAAAATAATCCCCTTTTGTTTTGTGGCCTTATTTACTCAAGTCCTTAAGTTCGAGGGATGTTTTCTCATTTTGTGCCCTAAGACCATTGGTTTGGGAGTTACCGGCTAAAGGCTCACTTTCTGGGTAAATAAGAAAGCCTAAGAAAACTAAGGGAAGAAAAAAGAAAAAAATAATACATATAATAATATAAATAAATGGCATGAAAGTTTGAGTCAATATCCTAAAAATCTTCATAGTCCATAAAGTGCATATTTTTTTAAGAGTTTTATGAAAGGTCAAAGAATCAATTCAATTTTAAATTCGTACATTTAATTTATAACAAGATTTTTTGCATTTTGACTTAGTTTTAGAAAGAACAATTTCTAGTTAACCTCTGACCATGGATCACTTATATTTTTGCAAAAATACTTCAATACTTTTCTCTATTTTCAAAACGCGTTTTCAAAAATATTAACATTTGATTTCTTTCTTTATTGATTTTGTGGGTGTAATCCGCTGAAAACCCTCAGGAGACAAAACTCCTCCTCTAGAGGAAATTTAGAGGTTTAACGGCTTGTTACACATGCTCAGTGCAATCGCGTCACCTGTAAAAGTGGTGTAATATTTTCTTAGTTTTTTGTTTTGCTCGGGACGAGCAAAAGATAAGTGTGGGAGTGTGATTAGTCTCTAATTTTGCATAATTTTTGTCACATTCGCATATTTATTTGGTATAAAATTCTGCTAATAAAGCTTTGTTTGCTTGATTCTAGGTCCATTATGTGCAATGAAGAAGAAGACCATAAATCACCATTTAATTGGTGATTAAAAGCCTATATCATAGCCATTGACCTAGAAGAGCTGATTCGTCAAAATCAGGGGCCCAAAACCAGGAACCGGGAGCAGAAGCTGATGGGGACAGACGGGACCGTGCGCGGCTCCAAGCGCCACGCAGCACCACATGGCCGCGGCGCGCGCCTGGCTTCAGGCCAGGGGTTGTCCCCCTGGCCCCCGTTCTCCTGGTTCCTATAAATGCCCCCCTGGAGTTCCAGAGCAAGGGATATACAGAGTTTAGGGTAATTTACAATTCCATGTTGTAGTTTAATTTAGGTTAGGTTAGTTCTTCTTCTTCCTCTTTGTATTTTTCATTTATTTTAAATCTTGTATTAGGAGAAAGAGTGATACATGAGTGGAACGTAAGAGTGCTTGTAATAGAAGGTGACAAGCTATGAAAGGTGCTCGCTTTACCTCTCTTTGTTTTCTATCTAATTTCTTTTACATGTTTAGCTAGTCTTTTCTCTGATGGCAACTAACTACTGACCACCAACTAGTCTAACTTCTTTTATGATAATTCACATGAATCTAATAGCCTCGATTTGGCCTTGCTCTTGCAAGAGCCATTGATGGCTCATGATGATGGATCTAACACTCTAACTTCCTAACTACTAACAAGCTAACATTACTTTCTTCCATGCTTACTTTTAGTTTTGATGGTTTAAGCGTAGCTTTCACTTGTTTGTTGAGTTGGGTCGTGATGAATTACATATAGGTCATGCTTTGAATCGCTCTTGAACCAAGGACTAGTGATGGCCAATGATACATGTAAGGCAACAATCACTAAGAGGTTAGCGTGTTGGTGGAGTCATTAGTAGTTAGTAGCCGTGAGTTTTCCTACTTTTTCACTTTTTTTAGTAATATCAAAAATCACAAATATCATTCTTTTTCTATGTTTCCCACTTCTTCGTATTTCACCGTGCTTCTTCTTTCATTCTTTATTTTCTTTTCTTTTCATTCTTTAAAACTTTGAAGAACTTTTTAACAAACACGTGAATCAACTGGTAAAGCTTCTATCGCCTCCCATCCTTGTGGATTCGACTCGTTTTAGCCTCTATGCTATAACGGAAGTATCAAGGAAGCCAAAGCACACACACTTTAAATCTTAACTTCAAAACATACACTTTTTGTGCGTGGTTTTCCCCCGATCAGTCCCTCGACGGGAGCGCCTTGAACTCCTCCAATCCTTGGAGGAAATCTCTATGCCCAAGGCCTACCTTGCTGTCTCCACTCCATAGAAGCAAACTCAGCCCAAATCTCACTCCTTGAGGCTCCAGAGCTGTTATTAGGGAGAGTAAGGTCAACCCTGAGGGCTAGGTAGCAGCGTCAACCTCACCGACTTTCATCACTCCGAGTGCAGACTCCTCAGTTAGAGGCACTAACCTCGAGGTATCATACGAAGGCATCGCCTCTCTAAGGACTTTGACCTTTGGAGACAAGATCAAGTATTTGAAGGTCAGAGAGGGTGGTCGGAGACTCAACTGGTTTAGTAAAGTTGATCGGGCTGGAGGATTCTGACCTCTCAAGCACAATGGATGAAGCTGCTCTCCAGATCCGTCTCCCACTGTCGGGTTAGAGCCTCCCTCCAACTCGATCAACATCCTCTCCAACTTATCCTCGTCGGAGTCATAGTCGACCCGTCATATCTTCTGTAAAAATGAGATTCAATACCAAACTGAATACAGGAGGATTAAAAAAAAAAACCATACCTAAAATGTCTCTGGCTGAGGAGACTCTGACGCATCCCTCCTCCTCTCCGGGCCAGCCCAAGCTGGGCACTTCCTTTTGCACGCTACAAGCTCTAGATTAGTTCTCTGCAGGAGGCTCGGCCCCCTTAGGCGGGATGCCACTCGATCCAACAACTCCCTGCTCAACGACAGGTGCAGTAACCAAGGTAGATTCCATATCATCCCGATCTGACACTAAAGGCCTCAGAATGACTGGGGGCACGTAGCGCTTGTTCAATTCTAGTAGCCAACTTCAATTGCGAAGATCGTAATCAATCAAGAATAGTGTAATACCTCGTTTCCAGAATACGTACCTTGTTGCGTATTCAGCTTTTCAGCCGTATTTTCCGATTTACCTTTCGTATTTATCCAATTTCAATTTCAAATATCATTTTCTTATATATTAGATTTTATGTGATTTTCTGGAATTTTCTAAAATTAAAATGAATTTCTTCAAAACCGGTGTCGACCAGTGTCGCTGATCGATTTCCGAATTTTTATTTCACAAACCTTTAGGAATTTCTAGAAAGCCCTTTAGGCATTATCTCTTAGAATCATATTTTCTATCTACATTCTTTTTCTTAGAATTTTATGATTTTATGAAAATTCCAACGGAGTCGGTATTTTTCCGATTCCGGGATTTTTAGTTCCAAAACTATAAAGTAATTCTTCAAACGGATTTCACTATTAGTCTTCATGTATTATTATTGATTTTTGGTAAAATTTACGAGTCGTTCCGAGATACTTGAATTTCGGACGATTTCGGTATTTTCCGAAATGTTTTCCGCATTCTCGATTTAAACCCGGGAACCCGTGTTTTCAATATTTTAATTTTTCGAGTTAGAGAAAATATTTTCTCTTTTATAATTTCTTCTCCTTTTTCCTTTTTCTTTTTCCTTCCTTCTTTTCTTTCCAACAAATTATCTCTTCCAAAATATCTCTTCCAAAATATCTAAAATCCCACCCACTTCCTCATTAATGCCCTCATTAACTCTTCATCTCCATGGCCGGCCACCATTGGCCAAGGGAGACACCCCATCACCCCTATTTGCATAAAACCCCTCTCCAATTCTTTAATTGCAACTCCTTTACAAAAATCAAATCCTATATAAATCCTTCCTTTACAATTCTTTTCTCTTTTTCACTTCACCAAGAAATCAACTTCCCTTTCCTTCTCCAAAGCAAACCCTAGGTCTTCCTCTCCATCTCAAGCAACTTGGTTTAAGGATCGTCCGCGATATCGTCAAGAATCGCGTTGGTGCTTTTCGTCGATTTCTATCTCTTCGGGACTCGTAAAAGCCCCACACAACCTATCCAAGTGAGTATATTTACTCACCAAGGCTAGACTACTTCCTAGTATGCTTGTGTTGATCATTCATGTGTGTAGGAACCATAAAAACCGTATTTTAGCCCTTCAAACAACTATCAGATATTCTGATATGTTTTCTGTTTTGCCCAGGATTAGTCGACTTGACCTGGATACTAGTCGACTAATCCACCTTGGATGAAACGTAGCTTTTCTGATTTTCACAGTTTTAGTCGACTAAGACCCCATTACTAGTCGACTAGACCCACCTAGTCGACTATATTATCAACCTAGTCGACTAACCTATTCCAGATCTAAAACACCAACTCCCAGTTCCAGTCGACTCATCCCAAATTATTAGTCGACCATATACTTCTAGTCGACTATACATAGTGCCTTAGTCGACTAACATGTCCCGAGGATTAGTCTCAATTTTAGGTATCAAATTTAGTCGACTTGCGTATCCATTAGTCGACTTATAATTTACCTAGTCGACTACCCTCCAACCCCAGTCGACTAACAAACTCTCTGGAAATCACTTTAGTCGACTCCTGCGGACTAGTAGTCGACTGATGACCCCTATTAGTCGACTAATCACTACCTCTAGTCGACTAATTCTGGCTGGTTAACTCAGTTGTTTTCTTTTCTGATTTTGGTCTAAACATGATACATGTATGATATGCTTCATAATTGATACCACATGACATGTTACTTGCAGGATCTCATGACATATACTTCATGACATGTTACCATGTATTTTCATGTAGGACTTGTTAATTAAATTGTATATCTCCACCTTATCATGCTATCACTTATACCAAGCATGATAGACTTGACTTTTGTATAAAATAGATCAACTTATATTGGGTCCGGGGGAGACCATGCGGATATCGATTGTGTTCGTGTTTACAGTGGTTTTAGGAAATGTTGTGCAACTCATGTTCCGGTCTAACCTGCGGTACACCAGGGGACCGAGGGGAGAGCTTGCTCCCTATTCAGGAATCAAGTCATGACAAGAGCATACAAATAAGACTCTACTGTTTGGCCTAGCGGCTGGCTTCCGTTTACAAGCAACGGAACAATCATGGACCGTTATCCCGGGCATGTACGGGGTCCACTGTAAACATAGTTCTTCGATACAACCGCTGATTTCCAATAACCCCCTTGTTTTATTGGGATATGGATCTATGTGCACTGGGACGCTGGACCACATAGCTAGATATCACAATGAAATAAGTAATAAAATTAAGACATTAATTGTAGATGTATTGTTTTAGGACTTTGGAATTTCATGCTCTACCTTTATACTGCTATATCTTATTTACTCATGTCCATTAGCCAGTTGGCCATATCTCGTTATTATGATATGTCTTGATTCTGTGGATTTGCATATTCAGATCCCGAGACTTGGAACGAAGTGGATCCATCCACTGAGGACCAAGAGTACTTCAGTGAGCAGGCCAACCAGCTCTAGTTCCTCCAGTGCCGTACCATTTCTTTTGGCTCACAGGATTTCCTTCTCTTATGTGAGCATTTGTGTAGACTTTGTGTATATTCTTTTGGACTTGGTTGTGAAACAAAACACTTGTAAAGTGTATCAGTTCATAACTTGTATAACTTTGTACTTGTACTCTATTGTTGGCATATATGAATATATCACACTTGTGTTATACTCTGTTTCTGGATTATATTGTACTTTTTCGCTTAGCGTATATATGTGGGGGCAGTTCTGACCTACGTATATACGTCGCGGTGACGTGTCCGTATCCGCCAGGATCGGGGCGTTACAGGTTGGTATCAGAGCCTAGGCTCTCAAACCTAAAGTACAATCAAGTGGCAAATCCTAGTATTTGCTAGTGCCAACTATAATGTACAAAGTTATAGAGTCCGTCTTGCTTCCTTCTTTGATCAATTCCTTCATATCCTGAACTCCTTTCCATTGTTTCCAATTCCAGTTATCATTCGATGGAGAGACGCTCAGGTCGTAACAACGTCGGGCAAGTCCCGAATGGACCTATAGGAGGAGGAGAGAATGCTGATGTCCTCCAGATCATTCAGACTATGCTAGGGAATCAGCAGCAGCAGATGAATAACCAGCAACAGTACCAGCAGCAGCAAATGGACAATCAGCAGAAGCAGATGGAGAACCAACAACAGCAGACCGAGCTCCTTAGGCAAGAGCTAGCGGCCCCAAAAGGACAAAGGCCTGGGAATGTGTCCGATTTCCGACGGCTGCAGCCAACTATCTTTACTGGAGGAGAGAAACCACTGGAGGCTGAGCAGTGGTTGACGGACACTGCTGACCTGCTGAATGCCGCCCGTGTACCGAAGGAGGATCGGGTAGAGGTAGCCAAGATCCAGCTTAAAGACATAGCTCGGACTTGGTGGCTTGCAGAGGAGGCCCGCTTGGAGAAGCCCATCACTTGGAAGACCTTCTCAGAGAGTTTTTACAGCCGGTTCTTTCCTGATACGGCGCAGCAAGAGATGGAGGAGCAATTCATTAGCCTCCAGCAGGGAAACAAGTCGGTGGACGAATACGCCGCAGACTTCCTGAGACTCAGCCGTTTCGCGCCATATATGGTCACAGATGAAGTGAAGCGTGCAAGCCGATTCCAGAAGGGTCTTCAGATGAAGATTCAGATGTACCTCATGCCCCAACATTTGAAGACATATGCAGAGGTTCTTACCAGCGCTCGAGAGGTGGAGCGTGGGTTTGAAAAGGAGAAAGAGACTCAGATGGGAAATCAGGTCATGAAGAGGCCGTTTGTGCCTACGGGAAGAGGAATCCCATTTAGAGCGGCGAAGATGCAGAGGCAGCCCTTCAGACCGGCTCCCTACCAGGCAGCCCAATCATCTATTTTCTGCAACTTCTGTCAGAAGCCAGGGCACACTCAACCAAATTGCCGGAGGGCAAACGGCTTGTGTTTGATATGTGGGTCTCGAGGACATGCAGTAGAGACTTGTCCACACCATCGGAGATTCGGGATGGCCAACCAGCCCTTGCCAGGACTTCCAGGACCCAGTGGACAGAGAGTGCTGCCAGGACCAATTGGGCAGAAGGACCAGGGGCCAGTGGTGAGGAGAGCACCCCTTCCTCCACAGCACATGATTCGTCCAGTGCAGAGGGGAGGCAGAACAGCAGTCGGACGAGGCAGAGGTCAGGCCTACAACCTGACAGAGGCTGAGGCAGAGGCTTCAGAGGAGGTGATTACAGGTAACATCAGAGTATACTCAAAGCCTGTTATCGCTTTATTCGACTCTGGTGCATCCCACTGTTATATTTCTGATAACTTTGTGGCCGTCCATTCTATACCTGTTAAGGTTTTAGACCACAAGTGGGAGATAAGTACAGGGAATGGGGTGATCTTATCATCTAGAGTGTGTACTGACTGTCCAGTAGAACTGTGTGACAAGGTCTTAGCCATAGATATGCTCGTACTCGACACTAAGGGGTACGACGTGATCTTAGGCATGACCTGGCTTAGTCAGTATTATGCCGTGATTGATTGTCGAGAGAGGAAGATCAATTTTAGGATTCCCCTTCAGCCTGAGTTTCAGTTTAGTGGAGAAGTGAAGTCCACTAAGGGAAAGCAGATCATTTCATCGGAGGTTCAGAAGCAGAAGGTACCGGTGTGGGATGAATTCCCGGAGGTATTTGCTGAGATCACAGGACTGCCACCTGTCAGGACGATAGAGTTCTCCATCGAGACTACTCCAGGAGCAGCCCCTATATCTAAGGCCCCATACAGGATGGCACAACAGAGCTGGAAATCCTGAAGAAGCAGCTACAGGAGTTATCAGATAAGGGATTGATCAGGCCCAGTACATCACCGTGGGGAGCTCCAGTATTGTTGGCCAATAAGAAGGATGGTAGCAAGAGACTTTGTATTGACTATAGGGAGTTAAACAAAGTCACCATCAAGAACAGGTATCCCCTTCCCAGGATTGATGATCTATTTGATCAGCTTCATGGAGCCCGCGTATTCTCCAAGTTGGACTTACAGTCGGGTTACCATCAGCTGAGGGTGAAGAAGGAGGATATACTGAAGACGGCATTCAGGACCCGATATGGCCACTACGAGTTTCTTGTTATGCCTTTCGGAGTCACTAATGCCCCTGCCGTGTTTATGGATTTAATGAACCGAGTGTTCTCGCCCTTCTTGGATCAGTTTGTTGTTGTTTCATTGACGACATCTTGATCTATTCAAGGAACAGGAGGGAGCATGCAGAGCACTTGAAAATTGTGTTGCAGACACTTCAGCAGGATCAGCTTCATGCCAAAAGGAGTAAGTGTGAGTTCTGGCTGGACAGCATAGCATTCCTCGGACATGTGGTGTCAGCAGAAGGTATCTCAGTGGATCCGAGTAAAGTCCAGGCAGTAAAGGAGTGGCCAATCCCGAGGACAGTGACAGAGATAAGGAGTTTTCTTGGACTAGCTGGCTATTACAGACGCTTTGTCCAGGACTTCTCTAGAATTGCCGCTCCATTGACGAAGCTCACCAGGAAAGGGGAGAAGTACATTTGGACAGAGGAGTGTGATGCAGCCTTCGAGCAGTTGAAGCAGAAGCTCATTTCGGCTCCTATCTTGAGAACTCCCTCAGGGAGAGGAGGAATGGTCATCTTTAGTGATGCCTCAGGTAAAGGCCTAGGATGCGTACTTATGCAACATGACCATGTGATAGCGTATGCATCCAGGCAGTTGAAGCCTCATGAGAGGAATTACCCAACTCATGATTTGGAGTTGGCAGCAGTGATCTTTGCATTGAAGATTTGGAGGCACTATCTTCTGGGAGATAGAGTGCTAATATATACAGATCACAAGAGCCTCAAGTACATCTTTTCACAGAAAGAGCTGAATATGAGGCAGAGGAGATGGCTGGAGCTTATGGCAGACTACGATATTGACTTGCAATATCATCCAGGCAAGGTCAATACAGTCCCGGATGCATTGAGTAGGATGCCAGAGAACAGAGTGCTTGTCCAGTTCACTCAGCAAGAGGACTTGATTCGAGATTTCATTCGATTGGATCTGATGGTAGTTCGAGGAGCTGAGAAGGCAGGACAGCTTATGACTTTACAGATCCAGTCATCCTTGATAGAGGAGATTAAGGAAGCCCAGAAGGAGGATCCTAGACTCCAGACATTTAGAGCTCAGGTCGAGGCTGGATTAAGGACGGATATCTGTATTCGTTCTAATGATGCCTTGTGCTTTGGTGATAGACTTTGTGTTCCTCAAGGGGAAGTGAGACAGAAGATTTTGGCTGAAGCCCACAGTTCAGCCTACTCTATACACCCTGGAGGAAACAAGATGTACCAAGACCTGAAGAAGCACTTTTGGTGGAATGCCATGAAGAGAGAGATAGCATAATTTGTGGCTAAGTGCTTGGTGTGCCAGCAGATTAAGATCGAGCATCAGAGATCGGCTGGACTTCTGCAACCTTTGCCAATACCCGAGTGGAAATGGGAGCATATCACGATGGACTTTGTCACGGCATTACCTCGTAGTCCCAAAGGTAATAATGCCGTGTGGGTCATCATTGATCGTCTCACTAAGTCGGCCCACTTTATACCATTCCGGGTCGGTCAGACGACAGAGGTGTTGGCAGAGAAGTATATGAAGGAAGTGGTCCGTCTACATGGAGTGCCAGTCAGTATTGTTTCAGACAGAGACACGAGATTCAGATCTCACTTTTGGGAGAGTCTCCAAGAGAGTCTGGGCACTCGTCTGAAGTTCAGTACAGCTTATCATCCCCAGACAGACGGACAGTCAGAGCGGACCATCCAGATCCTCGAAGATATGCTTAGAGCCTGCATGATTGAGTTCGGGGGTTCTTGGGAAGACCATCTTCACTTGGCTGAGTTTTCATATAACAACAGCTATCAGGCAAGTATAAAGATGGCACCTTTTGAGGCACTGTATGGGAGGAAATGCAGGTCACCAATTTGCTGGGATGAAGTTGGTGAGAGGAGCCTGTTGGGACCAGAGATGCTGATCCAGACGACAGAGAAAGTCAAGATTATCAGGGATCATCTCAGGGCAGCTCAGAGCAGGCAAAAGAGTTGGGCAGATTCTCGGAGGAGGCCATTGGAATTCGGAGTTGGAGATCATGTGTTCCTGAAAATTTCACCGACCAAGGGAGTGATCCGCTTCGGCACTCGTGGGAAACTAAGTCCGAGGTATATCGGCCCATTCGAGATATTAGATCGAGTGGGAGATGTGTCTTATCGATTGGCGCTGCCGCCATCGTTGGACGGGGTTCATAATGTTTTCCACGTGTCTCAGCTGAGGAGATATGTGAAGGATGAGAGTCACATTTTGGATCATTCCGAGTTGGAGCTTCAACCGGACTTATCTTATCAGGAGCAGCCGATGGCCATCTTGGACAGGAGTGTCAAGACACTGAAGAGCAAGGATATACCTTTGGTGTTAGTGTCTTGGAACCGCCATGTACCGGGAGAGGCTACATGGGAGCGAGAGGACGTCATCCGAGAGCGATACCCTCAACTCTTCACCAATTGGTAAGACTCTTTCCTTCTATCCCTCTACCGTTATATTCCATTTATCATGTCCTTCCTTGTTGCCTTTAACTTTACGAAATTTCGAGGACGAAATTTTTGTAAGGTGGGTAGATTGTAATACCTCGTTTCCAGAATACGTACCTTGTTGCGTATTCAGCTTTTCAGCCGTATTTTCCGATTTACCTTTCGTATTTATCCAATTTCAATTTCAAATATCATTTTCTTATATATTAGATTTTATGTGATTTTCTGGAATTTTCTAAAATTAAAATGAATTTCTTCAAAACCGGTGTCGACCAGTGTCGCTGATCGATTTCCGAATTTTTATTTCACAAACCTTTAGGAATTTCTAGAAAGCCCTTTAGGCATTATCTCTTAGAATCATATTTTCTATCTACATTCTTTTTCTTAGAATTTTATGATTTTATGAAAATTCCAACGGAGTCGGTATTTTTCCGATTCCGGGATTTTTAGTTCCAAAACTATAAAGTAATTCTTCAAACGGATTTCACTATTAGTCTTCATGTATTATTATTGATTTTTGGTAAAATTTACGAGTCGTTCCGAGATACTTGAATTTCGGACGATTTCGGTATTTTCCGAAATGTTTTCCGCATTCTCGATTTAAACCCGGGAACCCGTGTTTTCAATATTTTAATTTTTCGAGTTAGAGAAAATATTTTCTCTTTTTATAATTTCTTCTCCTTTTTCCTTTTTCTTTTTCCTTCCTTCTTTTCTTTCCAACAAATTATCTCTTCCAAAATATCTCTTCCAAAATATCTAAAATCCCACCCACTTCCTCATTAATGCCCTCATTAACTCTTCATCTCCATGGCCGGCCACCATTGGCCAAGGGAGACACCCCATCACCCCTATTTGCATAAAACCCCTCTCCAATTCTTTAATTGCAACTCCTTTACAAAAATCAAATCCTATATAAATCCTTCCTTTACAATTCTTTTCTCTTTTTCACTTCACCAAGAAATCAACTTCCCTTTCCTTCTCCAAAGCAAACCCTAGGTCTTCCTCTCCATCTCAAGCAACTTGGTTTAAGGATCGTCCGCGATATCGTCAAGAATCGCGTTGGTGCTTTTCGTCGATTTCTATCTCTTCGGGACTCGTAAAAGCCCCACACAACCTATCCAAGTGAGTATATTTACTCACCAAGGCTAGACTACTTCCTAGTATGCTTGTGTTGATCATTCATGTGTGTAGGAACCATAAAAACCGTATTTTAGCCCTTCAAACAACTATCAGATATTCTGATATGTTTTCTGTTTTGCCCAGGATTAGTCGACTTGACCTGGATACTAGTCGACTAATCCACCTTGGATGAAACGTAGCTTTTCTGATTTTCACAGTTTTAGTCGACTAAGACCCCATTACTAGTCGACTAGACCCACCTAGTCGACTATATTATCAACCTAGTCGACTAACCTATTCCAGATCTAAAAACACCAACTCCCAGTTCCAGTCGACTCATCCCAAATTATTAGTCGACCATATACTTCTAGTCGACTATACATAGTGCCTTAGTCGACTAACATGTCCCGAGGATTAGTCTCAATTTTAGGTATCAAATTTAGTCGACTTGCGTATCCATTAGTCGACTTATAATTTACCTAGTCGACTACCCTCCAACCCCAGTCGACTAACAAACTCTCTGGAAATCACTTTAGTCGACTCCTGCGGACTAGTAGTCGACTGATGACCCCTATTAGTCGACTAATCACTACCTCTAGTCGACTAATTCTGGCTGGTTAACTCAGTTGTTTTCTTTTCTGATTTTGGTCTAAACATGATACATGTATGATATGCTTCATAATTGATACCACATGACATGTTACTTGCAGGATCTCATGACATATACTTCATGACATGTTACCATGTATTTTCATGTAGGACTTGTTAATTAAATTGTATATCTCCACCTTATCATGCTATCACTTATACCAAGCATGATAGACTTGACTTTTGTATAAAATAGATCAACTTATATTGGGTCCGGGGGAGACCATGCGGATATCGATTGTGTTCGTGTTTACAGTGGTTTTAGGAAATGTTGTGCAACTCATGTTCCGGTCTAACCTGCGGTACACCAGGGGACCGAGGGGAGAGCTTGCTCCCTATTCAGGAATCAAGTCATGACAAGAGCATACAAATAAGACTCTACTGTTTGGCCTAGCGGCTGGCTTCCGTTTACAAGCAACGGAACAATCATGGACCGTTATCCCGGGCATGTACGGGGTCCACTGTAAACATAGTTCTTCGATACAACCGCTGATTTCCAATAACCCCCTTGTTTTATTGGGATATGGATCTATGTGCACTGGGACGCTGGACCACATAGCTAGATATCACAATGAAATAAGTAATAAAATTAAGACATTAATTGTAGATGTATTGTTTTAGGACTTTGGAATTTCATGCTCTACCTTTATACTGCTATATCTTATTTACTCATGTCCATTAGCCAGTTGGCCATATCTCGTTATTATGATATGTCTTGATTCTGTGGATTTGCATATTCAGATCCCGAGACTTGGAACGAAGTGGATCCATCCACTGAGGACCAAGAGTACTTCAGTGAGCAGGCCAACCAGCTCTAGTTCCTCCAGTGCCGTACCATTTCTTTTGGCTCACAGGATTTCCTTCTCTTATGTGAGCATTTGTGTAGACTTTGTGTATATTCTTTTGGACTTGGTTGTGAAACAAAACACTTGTAAAGTGTATCAGTTCATAACTTGTATAACTTTGTACTTGTACTCTATTGTTGGCATATATGAATATATCACACTTGTGTTATACTCTGTTTCTGGATTATATTGTACTTTTTCGCTTAGCGTATATATGTGGGGGCAGTTCTGACCTACGTATATACGTCGCGGTGACGTGTCCGTATCCGCCAGGATCGGGGCGTTACAAATAGCCTCCGTACCCTCTCCTGGACCACCTTCGAGACTACCGCACTCCCCTGTGAGATCGGTCCCTTGCTCTACGAGGTTAAAATGACACCTCGATTTTTTGCAGCAGTCGCCTCCCAAGTCCCAGAGACTCGGATGACGATATCACAACATCCATGGTCGTTATCCACCAGATTGACAATCAACCTATCATAGCTCTCCAAGGGATGAAGAAGCGACCATCTTGGTTGGTCTTTCTCATGGAATAGATGGCACAGAAGTCCGCAAGCTGGCACGAGTTGGGGGCAAAAGAAGCACATAGGGCTTGGAAGCCGAGAATGGTCCACCAAGCCTCCGTCGACAATTGCGAGGGGGCTACCTGAAAGTGACACAAGATGTCAAGGATGAAGTTTTTTAAAGGGAGCTTCAACCCCAACGCCAAGATTTGGGGATGAAGATATACGACGTCTGTAGGGGACACCGTGAAGCCTATATTAGAAGCATACAACTCCACTTGCATGTTTGACAGCAAGCAAACACTGTACTTTGCCAAGTAAGCATCGACCACCTTCTGATTACGAAGGACCGACGTCTTGGGATTGAAGTCCATGGCTTCTCTTGTTCAAAAGCATGCCCTTTTTCCATTCTCTTCAGCACGCTTGTTGATTCTTCGCTTGCCGCTAATGGCAACAAATTTTCCACCTCCTACCATTTGTAGATCGAAGATGGCAGATTTAGAAACAAAGATCAAAAGCAAAAGGGAAATGAAGAGGCACAAAATTTAGGGGAAATATAGGGTTTGTGAAAAGAAACCCTCACACAATTCTCCCAATTTAAGCATGATGCTGACATCATCATAATGATGACCTTTAAAAGTGCCCATGACGCTTAAATCTAGACTGTCACGTGAATCCCAATGCATTCTTGTGGCTTCCAAATGACGGTTATCTGCCAAGCGTGCATGCAGACTAGACACTTGACATGACTTTTTGTCAGCTTTTACAGACGTGACATTAAATGTGAAAGTACAAAAGGGTGCCCCAATTGCTCTCAAGTACTCTTTAACTATTTTCCATGAAGCGCAAGTAAACCCTTCGACTACTCAAGGAAAGGCCATGCTGGAGGTAAGATTTATAAACAGAGGAGGCAGAGGGGCAACTTTAGTGGTCTGATTTTCAACAAGATCATGATATATGTTCGGACACCTAGAGGATTCGCTTCTATACCATTGGGCCCAACTCACATATAAGCTTAACATGGGCCCAAGAAGAAAGTCTCAGGCATATGAGCCCAAGAAGAAAGCAAGGTCTCGTCTCGAGCCCACATCTGATCAAACATCACTCACTTGTATCCACTACACAATCAGAACGCGTGATTCTCTTGATTAGTCTCTAAAACTCATATTCATGCCACATCTTCACATTTATTTAATATTAAATTCTGCTAATAACACCTCTCCTGCATGTTTCTAGGTCCATGGTGTGCAATGATGAAGAAGACCCTAAATCACCATTTAATGGGTGATTAAAGGCCTATAATATAACCATTGACTTTTGAGAGCTGATTCGTCAAAACCAGGGGCCCAAACTAGAAATCGGGACATCCAGCTGACAGGGGACAGACGCGACAGCGCACGACAGCAGGCGCGGCGCACGTGGCTCTAGAAGAGTCATAGAAACGCGGCCTAGGCCGCATTTTCGCGGCCATACGGGCGCGGCCACATCCGTGCTTTGGGCCAGGGGTTGTCCCCCTGGCCCTCTTCCCCCTGGTGCCTATATATACCACCTGGGGTTCTTCAGTGAAGAGATATACAAAGAGGCAGGGCAGTTTCTTCTCTATGTTGTAGTTTAGGGTAGTTTAGATTAGTTCTTCTTCTTCTTTTATATCTTCTGTTTTTATAGATCATGTAATAGGAAAGAGAGTGATCATAGGATAGAAGAGAAAGTTCTTGTAATGGAGGGTGCCACTCTATGAAAGGTTCTTCCTTTATCTCTATTTGTTTCTTCTCTAACTCTTTACATGTTTAGCTAATTTTTTCTCTCATGACAATTAACCACTAACCACTAACTAGTCTAACTTCTTACTTGATAATACATATGAATTTATTAGCCTCTACTTAGCCTTGCTCTTGCAAGAGCCATTGATGGTCATGATGATGGATCTAACACTCTAACATCCTAATTCTCTAACAAGCTAACATTATTTTACTCCATGCTTACTCTTGTTTAGTTTTGATGGTTTAAGTGTCGCTTGCTCTTATTTTGTTGAGTTTGGATGTGATGAGTGCATATGGGTCATACTTTGAAACGCTCTTGAAACAAGGACTAGTGATGGCCAATGATATATGTGAGGCAACTATCACTAAGAGATTAGCATGTTGGTGGAGTTGTTAGTAGTTAGTAGCCATGAGATTTCTTTCTTTTTCACTTTGTTTTAGAATTATCAAAAAATCACAAATATCTTCTTTGCTATGTTTCCCACTTCTTCGTGTATCACCGTACTTCTCTTTTTCATTCTTTGTTTTTTTTTCATTCTTTCAAACATTGAAGAATTTTTAAACACACACGTGAATCAACCGGTAAAGCTTTTATCGCTTTCCGTTCTTGTGGATTCGACTCGTTTTACCCTCTATGCTATAACAGAAGTATCGAGAAAGCCAATGATTTCAAAACATACACTTTTTTGTGTGCGGTTTTCCCCCGATAATCTCTGGAACGCCAATAATTAATGCAAGAATCCTTCCTGAAGCCACCCAAGGCTCCGACACGAAGATCTCCGAAGCCTGCTACTCTTACACTGCTTGTAGCCGGACAGCACGATCCCGTGATTCACGGATCCAGCTATGCCGCTAGATTATCCCTATGTTTTAAACATTATAATGTCCCTATATCAATGCGGGCTGTTATGAATAGTGGCGGAGATCTCTGTATGATGAGCCCAACAATCAAGCTTCATAATCTGAGCAGTTACAAGGAAATCATAATGTGCAAATCATGCAGTTATGTAGATCTAAAATATCTGCAACCACAATGACAACTCAGGCGGATATAAATACACGTCCATCTTTATCAAGAAGAGGATTGCTTAGGAATACTACATCAAACCCTAGAGATTGTAATCTCAAGATCACTTTGCAGACTTCATTGTAACCCTCTGATATTATAGTGAATCTCTCCTCTCTCCCGTGATTTTTCGCTTTCAGGTTTTCAACGTAAAGTGTTATTTGATTGCTTTCACTTGTCTATTCATTTATAATTTATGGTACGAAGAAATTTCTCGAGAATTTTTCTCTACACACACCAATTACATTTTTCTTCAGCATTTTGCAAGTTTGGCACAGTTTTTTTTTCACATTTTAGAATAGACTCATATACGGATGCATAATTATTTACACAAAACAGAAATCAATAGTTTCACCTGCAGTAAGCCGGTTACTTTCAAGAATATATATAATTTAATAGTTAATTAAATTTTAGTTAGATTTAACTAGTGGATGTTAGATAAAAACTGGTTTACTGTGGATCGAACCCACCACAACCGATTTGTGGCGCTCCCTGATAGAGGTGTTAAACGGGTCAGGTGTGATACTTCCCAGGTAAGAGCACCACGGGCCAAGGGCCGGGCGGAGCCGAGCTGAGCCCTCCCTGCCTGGGAAAATACAGGCTGCTCGACCAGCCCTGGGCCCGAGTCCACTTTGGTGAACTCGGGTCCAGCCCGCGACCCACCTATAAAGCCTTCTCATAACACTCATGCTCAGCACTATCAATTAACAACAGTATGCGCGAAGTTAAAATTCATGGCTATCCAGTACGGAATTGAGCCCATTTCCTTTTCCCTCAGCGCTAGCCATTTCCCAGCAGGGGCGGTGGACTTGATGATGCATTTGGGGTCAAAGATCCAAGACAAAAGGTAGAAAAAGATATGCAGGACTCAAGAAGATCTAAAAAATTTGGATTTGCGAAAACTCTCCCTCTTTCCCCCAATTTGGATCTTATGCTGACGTCATTACAATGATGATTCTGGAAAGGTGATTACTTTTTCGCCATTCACACTTGAATTCAGATCATCGCGTGAGTCCCAAGGCCCTCAAACGGTGGCATCCTGCACGTTGTGTATGCCAATGAGACTTGCAGCGGGATAGCCTGATAGCCCGCTCAGAGCATTAAATGCACAGAGATAAGAATCGATTCTCCAGTGACTCTTCGATCTTGTCTTGTAGCGGTAACTGAAAGGTCTACTTGGGAACTAAATCTATTCTCTCTTTCCCTACCAGAGACTCTGAGAAGAAGAGATGAGAGGTATCTGTAGTGGTCAAAATTATAACATCTACGAGATCTTGACACCTAACAAATCTCATAGATTATAGAGGTTCCAGATTTGACTCATCCAGCTGATCTTGCCAGACTATCTGGCTAACATGATGGTTACAACAACTCGACATGTGGTGAGCAACAACTGTGAATCTGAGTTGTTATCCTCGCCAACCAGCGCAATTCTAAAGATCACACACCACTTTATCAATTGCAGCTGGGGCGTTAGGTGGAGATCTCGGAGACCACGATTCAGTTCATCAATCCTCAGCGTGATCTCTTCCTTCTTTGCACGGGATTGAACCGTAGAGAATTGAACTAGTAATGGAGCATTTATAACTCACTGTAATATTTCTGATTTAGTGAATTTTCTCTCTTTGCACCATGATTTCCCCTCTTCGAGATTTTCACATAATTCTCTGGTGTTTATGATTGATTTTATTCTCCAACTTACAATTTGAGTGTAGATAAATTCCCCCAGAAATTTACCTCTACAATTCTCTTCAAGAAAGCTTTAAGAAATATAATTTTTTTTTATACTTGAGGCTGCAATAGCATTTAATATTAACATTCTTGATCTTAGACTTTTAATAATGTTTACTTTACGAAAAAATGTCTACTTTTTTCTTGTAAATAAATCATAGTTTGTCCATCTTTTTTGTATAATATCTAATTAGAAAAATAAAAGTAGGAGATTTCCATTTTATGTAGGAGAGAATATATTAAAAAATGTTTATTTTTTTAAAGTAGTTAGAATACCAATTCTTCTTATTTTATGCACATTCAGAGTGTCCTTAATTTCTTCCCTCTTAGGAAACAAACTGTGTGCGAGTGGAAGATGTAGGACGAGTGGGGGGTGGGTTCGACCCATACTGCACAGGGATCTAGCTTGAGGCCGGATCCATACCATGACCCGAACACGTGAAAGCCAGGTCTTGCACACGACTAAGTCCATCAAAATCTCTCTCTCTCTCTCGATAAATTACTTAATTGAGAGGGGCTTTCTAATTGAGATTGGGTTTTTATGAGAAAAGAGATTTAATATAATGAGGAGAAGTATGTTTAACAATTGAGCTTGAGCACCATCTGTTTTGCTTTTAGGTTTAGGGTTTATTTTGGTGATTAGCTTTATGAGAGGTGGCACAAGTAGATTATGAGCTGAAAATAGAGTTGCATGAGAAAATAATTAGAGGTGATATAGTTGCGTAAGAAAATATAGTGTCTCTTCTTTTTCATATCTAGAAGAAAGAGTTGGAGAGATCTCTAGAGATATTCGACCCCAATGTTTCCTCTTCGAGAAGAACTTCTTGAACATGGGATGGATTAGCACATACTATCCGATCGAGACACTAAGGTGTTGCCATGGAGATGAAATAGAAGGAATCAAACACCATAAGGCTTTGCTCGAAGGTTAAGATCATGTTCAAAGAATGCAATGATTTAATTACATCATGCATGTGTTCAATTTATTTGAATATCAACCCGACATGAATCATACCCACAATTGCCAACAAATTAATTCTTCCATACTCTAATAGTTTTTGCTCGAGTCCCTAGCAAGTGTATGACCAGGCTTTCTCAATTTATCTCTATATTTACTATTATGGTTTTTGGATATGCACTCCTCAAATCTTCTATATTTAGAAATTTACCGCTCAAATCTTTAGTATTGTTAATTTACCCCTCAAATCTTTTGATTGCTAAAGACTTACTGCTATCATTTGTTTTTGGATGGAATACAAGCAAAATACCCGTTATACCATTAATTTTTTTTAAAAAAAAAAAATAAAATATAAGAGAGAGGTGGGCGCAGCGACAGATCGAATCCCTCCTCTCTCTCCCCCCCTCCGTCCGTCACATACGACATCTCATGGATATCCTTCAGTGGCCTCGGCCAGGCACCAATTTCATTTACCCTCTTTTTGCAACTCCTCCTCTAGATTCCTTGTCGTTGCCTTCCACACCACCGCCTCCTCTATCTTATGAGAAGAGAGTACATCACTTTAGTTTTAATAATGATTAACTCATGTTATTATAGTGCTAATGATCTTATGATGTTTAAGTAACATATTTAATCAAGATCTTGGTAAGTTAGTTTAGCTTCAACAAAAGACTCAGAGTCAAGTTTTGAAGCTAAATAGTATTGATTCAAGAGCTCAAGCACAAACATCACATCTAGCACTTAAAACAGAGTCAAGCTCAAGGAATCAAGTTTGGAACAAGTCAAGAACAATAAGAAGATCAAGAAGAAGAATACTTGCTTAAAGTTGTTTGTAAGCTTGTTTAAATTCTTGACAAGTTTAGATTAGATTTGATTGCTCAAGCTTACACACATAAAAGTTTAAGCAATGTTTATTGAGTTTCTTCGAAAATGAATTTATGGTTTAAAGTTTGATTTTATTAAAAGTTTGATCATGTGAAAAGAAATTCTTAAAAACAAGTTTTATTGTTTAGAATGTGTAGTGGTATTGTCCATACACATTAGAGATTAAATAAAGCTTGAGAATTATTTTTATGTTTTACACAAGTTTAGAAAAACTTGTTTATAAAAGTTTAAGGTTTACTTTTCATAAAATCATATTTTAAAAGTGTTTATATTTCAAAATGAATTTGAAATCTCAAAAAGAAGCTCAAAATATTTGAAATATGTTTTGATTTTTAATCATACTTATTGGTGCTCAAAAGCTTTATATGAACCTATTTTTATAAATTTTATAGGAATCTATTTTGACTTTTAAAAGGATCAAAGTGACAGTTCACCTAGAGGGGGTGAATAAGGAAAGTGCTAATAAAATGTGAAAGCAGAATACATTGACTAATAAAAACTAACACAAATATCGATTTTAAAAAGTGAAGCTGAATTCCCAATGAAGGGTTCTAGAACTTCTGATCAAGATTTCTCTTTTATAAGAGTTGAGTTGCTCTAATAGCTTTCTTAGATTAAAACAAGTGTAGGCACAATTTTAAACATATATGAATTGATCAATAAAAGCATTGTAAGATATAGCAAGAGCAGAGTTGAGTTGAGAGATAGCAAACACAAACACAAGAATATATTTCGAGATTTGAGCCACTTGCTTTACGTCCCTACCTTCACATGAAGGATTTTCACTATCTCTATAAAGGAGCTCCATAAAGGAAACAACTCCTACACAAGAGGTAGGCACAAAGCCAATGAACTTCTACACAAGAGGTAGACATAAAGTCAAGGAACAAAGACAACAGACAAAGTAAATACACGTCTAAATAAGAGAGTAGCAGAAAGCAATTTGAGTAAGTACACCACTTGGTGATCACAAATATTACAAACTTGAAATCTCATAAAAACAAGAAATCCTAAAAGGATAGATATAAATGATACCTCAACTTTGTGAGAAACTAGAATTTTTGAATTTATACTCCTAAAAAAAACACTTGAGAAAATTTCCTTTAAGAAGTAGAGATTTGAAGCTTGAAACTTGAATTTTCCAAAAACTTGTTTTCTTGATCTCTCAAAACTTTAAATACAAATTTTTTTAATCAAAAATCTTTTCAAAATCTTAAAAATTCTTATTAAAAACTCTCTCCAATGACTCCTAGTTATAGGAATAGAGTAGAGATGATTAGAGAGCAGCACAGGTGTCAAAACATTGATTAAGCCCTAATAAAGGAAGTATATCCATTTGAGAATAAAATAAAAATCATTCAACAAAAACTAGCTAGTGTTTGGTTATTTTGACAGAGACCGGTCAGCTGCCAATGGCTATAAAAATAGTCATTGGAGCCAGCGGTCAACTAGTCAGTTGATCGAGCTCAAACAGAGAGCTCTGCAACTCTGGCGGTCGACCAGGCAGTCGATCGATGTCAGAAACAGAGAGCTCGTAATATTTGTGGTCGATTGACAAGCACACATACAAAACTATGTATATATCTAATCGACCGGGTGGTCGACCGACAAACCACTCAGCTCTGGCTAGCGGTCGACCTAGCGGTCGACTGGCTACAGTCCAAAAAACTTGATTTTTAAATCCTTTTTAAAATTTATTTTTAAATCCAGTAAATCTCTGTAAAATCTACAAATATAAGTTCATATAAATACATTAAGGCACCAATATGTGTGAACAAAAATTCAACTCATATTATAAACATGTGAACTATTTTTGAGATGTTAAATACTATTTTTAAAATACAAAAAATATTTTTTTAAAACTAAATTTTAAATTGAAGAACTTGTAAAAATATAAAAACAAGTTTGTTAAACTCATTTGAAGCACAATGTGTGGATAGAATTCAATACACATATAAAATGATATGAACTTGTTTTTGAAAAAATTTATTCATGAAATCAAAGACATATTCTACCTAAATCGAAATAGGTTAAATCGAGACACCGAAACTTTTGATCTTAAAAAAACAATTTTAAACTTGAGTGTGTGTGTGTGTGTGTGTGTGCGTGCTTGAACCATCAAGTCTAATCTAAATTTTACAAAAAATCTCGACATACAAACTCTAGTCTTCTTTTTCATGATGTGATCGTTCTTCTCCACTTGACTCGATTGAAAACTTGATTCCTTAGAGCTAGACTCCATCTTGAGTGCCTGATATGTTCTTATATTTGATCTCTTGAATCAACACATGTTAACTTCAAACTTAACTTTGATATTGGTCCAAGAGTATAATCATTGATTTTGTTTGATGATTACAAAACTCATATAGTTATGAGGTACTAATCAAGTTTAAATGTTTATAAGCTTATAGGGTTCAAGGGATAGATTGTATTTCATTCTTCCTCTAAAGGAATATTTTGAAGTGATCAAGGTGATTTAAGGATGGGATTCAGGCTCGGACGATCAAAGCGTGAATTTTGGAGAAGTCCCCTTAATGAAGACATGAAGATAGAGTAATCCTAAGTAAGAACTTAGAATATTAAGTTTTAGTGATTGAAATAATACTCAAAAAGTATTATACATATGAGATTTCAATGCCTAGTTTTTGGTTATTGAGCATGTTTTACAAAATGTTTATTGATAAATGTCAAATATTTTCCCAAATCTTTATACCACTTGTGTACATATATTTCAAGCCTATATTTTGTCAAAACTGTTTTATACATATATAAATTGTTTTAAAAATATATTCTATTTCAAAAACTATCGTTAATATGGTTTTTTGGGTAGGTAGGTCGGTCGACCCTATGTGCAATGTATATGTACTGCGACCGGTCGATCAAGCGTCCAACCATTTTTGCGTAGTTCTGCTGGTGCACATTCACAGGTCAACTGATCTGTTAACCGCCAAAATTTAGCTACCCTCTATTTGGTACTTCAGTTGACCGACTAGTCGAACGGACTGACCGGTTGATCAGACCATTTGTCAGGATTTTCTGTTTGTTTCAGTCGAGTCGACGACCGGTCGACTGATGGCCAACAACTAATTTTGGACTTTTCTATAGTAACATCTATTTTTTGAATCTGTTTTGATCTCTGACTTTTTCCAACAGGTATTTTTGTCTTTTGGGTTTTAATCACTTGGATTAAGCCTAGATTTAATCTCTAATGATATTTACCTATTGCCTATATATATGGGCCATTGTAGAGGGTGAGATAACAAGTTTTCGAAATCAAAGTTTTTAAAGAAAAATCAAGTTTTTTGCTTTCAATTTTCAAGTTTCATGAGCTCTCAATCCAAATCGATCTCTGCAAGTTTTAGCTCTCAAATTCAATTTTCTCAACTGAATTTTCTCTCACATAAACTTCTTGAGTTTTATTTCTCCACTCAAAACTCTAAAAAATTATAAATAGGGAGTTTGTGATCTTTGTAATCACGTAAAGCTTGTAAAACTTTATTGGCTTAGTGTTACCTCTTGCGTAGATGATTCAAGGTTGGAGTTTTATATTCTGTATCTTGTGTAGACCTTGTAGTTGTGATACCTTTGTTGTGATCCTTGGTGGATAGTAGAAACCCTTCACACGCAGTGAAAGTGGGGACGTAGAACAAGTTGCTCGAACCTCGAAACAAACATCTTGTGTTTGCGATTGCCTTGTCTCTTACTCTTGATTCTACTCTTATTGCTATATTTGTACTCATACTTGCTCTTTATACTCTTGTAATCATATTGTGTTTGTGTTGGTTTATATCTATTACTTATCGATTTATCCTCATATAAGTAAGAAGGCAATTGTGCACCTTAACTCTTATCTACAGGAATTAAGAGAAGTTCTAGAGCCCTTAATTTGAAATCCGGCTTTACTTCTTATTTTGAGTTGACCGTTTAGATTATTTGCTTAAATTGTTATTTTTCGCATTAAATTAGCATTATTACTTTTCACCCCATTTGGTGACTTTCAATTGGTATTAGAGTGTTGGACTCTAGATTTTAGCTTAACCACTTTAGAGAGATCCTCATTTGCTAATTCTATTTTCTTGTTTCTCACACTTGCATCCGTGGATGATAGAATCAAGTCTCCTCTCAAGTTTGATGCCTGATCTAGGTAAAACCTAAAAGTATACCTAGAGGGACCAGGGTGAATAGATGTAATGCTAATCAAATACTGAAATGCAACAATTAAAATGAATGGTGCAAATGGTTAACTCAAATCAAAAAGTGAAGCCTCCCAATCAATGGCTCTAGAACTTCTCCTTTATATTCCTCTAGACAATGAGTTGAGATGCTCAATTGCCTTTCTAATTGAGAGAGTAAAAGTCGACAAATAGAAATGATGCAAGGGCTCAATAGCAAGTGCAATGAAAGCAAAAACAGAAGTGCAAGTAATATCAATACAGTATAGCAAGAGAGAAAGCAGTCACAAACACAAGAGATTTGTTTCGAGGTTCGTGCACCAAGCTCAACGTCCCTGCCTTTACCGCGTGAAGAATTTCTACTATCCACTTACACCAAAAATGTAGCATAATTACAATGTCTACCCAAGACCAGAAGTACACAACTTCAATACTAAATTCTCTACACAAGAGATAGCACAAAGCCAATGAGGATAACAATTTCTTAGCAAGCACAAAAATTACAAACTCTCTCTTGACAACTTCTAGGGTTTGTTGGCCCAAAGGCCTATCACCCTAGTTTTGATGATGATCAACTCATGAAGTTATGTTTACTAATGATCTTGTGTTTAATTAGTGACAGATTCATTATCAAGATCTTAGTAGGTGCATAGCTCAACAAAGGACAAAATATCAAGATTTGGAGCTAGCACGGTGTGATCCAAGGAGCTTTTGGATCAAGCTTGGACCAAGTCAAGAAGATGAGAAGCCTTCAAGGGAAGACTTCAAGAAGATGAAGACTTGTGTCTAGGTATAAGATTTAGTTTTTGTTTTAGTTAAAAATGTAAAGAATAGATAGTTAGCGGATTGCTCAAGTAGATATCACACACACTCTTGTTTACTTGTCTTTTCATAAAAGAATTTTCAGTTTAGAAAAGACTCTCATTTTGGAAAAAATCATTTTGGTTTTTGGTATTTCATTTACATATGTTTAACCCAAAACCATATTTAGAGCTTAATGACAAAAACATAGATATTTCATCTTGATTGTGTAGTGGATCATATCCATACACACTATGTCTTAAAAGTATATCTTGTTTTTGTATTTGATGAAGATTTGGAAAAACATGTTTTGGAAAAAATATTGTTTTGGAAAAACAGTTTTTATCATGGGCCAAATATTTCCAAGTTACAAAAATAGTCCAATCTTTTATAACATGCCTTGATTTTGTGCAAGCATGTTTGTATATCAAAGTATATTGGTAAAACTATTTTTGTAGTTTTTTTAGTATTTTATGGGATTTTATATGAGCCCAAAAGACAAACTTTTTAATCCCAGAAAAATTGTTTCAGGCTTCAGCTAGTCGACTTATACTAGCTTATAAGTCGACTAACCCTGAAGTCGGTCGACCGGGTCGGTCGACCGACGTGCACGGACGTGCACGTTTGATCTGGCAGTGTGCCGGGCGACCGGGGCGGTCGACCGGAATTCAGAGATTGCTCTCTGTTTTTCTGGGTCGAGCGGGTCGGTCGACCGGTAGCTCCAACGGTCGGATTTTTGACCGTTGGCGGTCGACCGGTAGTTCTGACAGATCCCAACGGCTAGTTTTCTGGCAGCCTATAAATTGGGGGTCTTGTCATTGTTTTGCTACAAGATTTTGGAGTCTCTTAGAGCCAGTTTTTCCCAGACTTTTAAAAAGGTTTTCTCCACAAAATAGAGAGCAAATATTTCCTATCTAAAGGGAAGTTTTATCAAGAGTGTTAAAAGAAAGTCTTTGAGTTTTCCTCCACCTTTCACATCCTTGTTTTTCTCACACCACACTTGAGCATCCATTGATTATTCATCCTATAGGTGTGTTGTAGTGAGAGTGCTTTAGGTGATCAAAGTGTTGTGATCACCAAAGATCTTTTCTTTTTTCTTTGAGGAGACGGGCAAGTGTGCTCGTCGTTGTTTTGAGTTCGGGTGCGGACTCGGTTGTTTGAGGTGCGGCCTCGGCGAGCTGGTGGGCTTGCGGTGTGTACGGGACTAGGAAGTCCGAGGGCTTGTAGGTGTTGCGGCACCGAGGAGAGATCCATTGGGATCTTGCATAGTGGAAATCCTTCGTGTGTCGAAGGCGGGGATGTAGAGCAAGTGTGCTCGAACCTCGAAACATACCCTTGTGTTTGCGATTGCTATTCTCTCTCTCTCTTTGTCTCTTGTTATATCTTGCATGTTATTTATTGTGTTCATCTTTAGATGCATGATATATTCCTTGTGCTCATATTGATATACTTGCGTGGGATTGTTGACTAACACTTGTATTCAACCAAGAGAGCCAACGCGGCACCTCAACCCATTCAAGGGGAATCTAGAGGAGTTTGTCCAGAGCCCTTCACGGGGAATTCGGCAACACTCTCGTGTTATACATAGTGTTTAGTGTAAAAGATTCAATTAGGTCATAATTATTTTTAGCTTCCGCATTATTTGCATCATTTGGCATTAAGTGACCATTAGATTAGCCATCACCTATTCACCCCCCCACTAGGTGAACCTACAATTGGTATCAGAGCTTGGTACTCTTATTTGGGTCTAACAATCTAGAGTAAAAGATCCTTATTTTTAGGCTAATCACATATTTTTGTACACACACCATGGACTTCATGTCACCACCCATGTTTGACATTGTTAACATCCATATATGGAAGGTGAAGATGTCCTTATAACTCAAAGCCTTAGGTTTCCATGTATATCTTGCCACTACTAATAATGCATATTGTTTAGATGGTAAGAATTTTGAGGCTAATGCAAAAGCCCTTCATGCTTTAAAGTCTACCCTAGATGATGTTTATTTATCTAGAGTTTCTAACCTTGATTCGGCTTTTGTAGTGTGGAATACCCTCATCTCCCTCGGTGAAAATGAACAATACTATGCAGGGAGCGATTCGGACGTTGGAAGCGACACCTCCAACGTGTGCTATATGGTCCAAAGGGATAACCCTCTTGAGGTAAACTCCGAATCCGATGATGAGGACTTGTCATATGATGAGCTCACTTCATTTTGCCAAACAATTCTTGAAAAATATGACATGCTTAAGAAAGAAAATAAAAATTTGAAAAAGAACATTGCTTGCATGCATATAGAACAAGATTCATTTAGATCTAACATTGCATGTCTAGAAAAAGACAACAATAATTTGAAAAAGAATTTTGATGCCATGCTTAATGAAAAAGATTCTTTAGATAATAAAATGGCATGCTTAGAAAAAGAAAACAAAGATTTGAAAAATGAGAATGTTTCCTTGCTTACAAAATTGAATGATTTATGTGAAGGGAACACTACTTTGAAAAATAAGATTGATTTGGTATAAAAACAAAAGGAAGTTGTTTTTCAAGAAAATAATTCTTTGAAAAGAAAATTTGTTGAAAAAGAAAAAGATTTTATTTCACAAAAGAAAAAGAAAAATGATTCTATATCTCACCATGTTTTACATGCCACAACTAATGAGATTAAGAATTTGAAAAATAAAATGGATGGTTTGAGTTCAACTTTGAACTCTTGTGCTTTTAATCATTCTAGGTTGGAGTCAATGTTTTCAAAGAAATAAACTCCATCTATTCATGCACATCATCTGCTTATGTTGCACAACATGATCACACTCTTACACATAAGCATACTAAGGTGTACCTATGTACACATTGTGGCCGCGAAGGCCATTTAGCAAAATATTGTTATGATAGATTAGATCATTTTAATTTTTCTAAAAATAAGAATTTTTGGGTGCCTTACAACAAGACTAACCCCAAAGGACCCAAGAAAATATGGGTACCAAAACCCTCACCTTTTGCTTTTGATGTAGGTGAGGGCTCTCACAAGACGTGAGAGGATTGGTGCCTTGGTAGTGGATGCACTTGGACATGACGGACATACTTTTGGGATGCATCTCTATCAAGGAGCTTTGGTGGGACAACCACCATGTTAGGAGTTTGGAGTTGGTAACAATTTCTAAACTCCTATTTTTATTTACATGCTTATTCATTTGATATCATTTAGCATGTTCATGTTTTATGATTTATTGTGCTTCATGTGGTATGAACTAGTTTAAATGTAGATTTTATCAAAACTTGCATGTATACATGTACAAATAGTGAATTACAATTGATTCATAAATAATTGAACTTCATGCTCATTTGTATCCACTATATGCATATGTATAGACTAGTTTTGATGAGTCTCTTTTATACATGTTTTACCTACTTTATGCTTTACTTCATGTATATGTATTTTTAATTCAAATCTAATAAATATACATGTATGCCCGTGAGTCTCTTGCCTTCATGCAAATACATTTAGACTCTTTTAAATTTGGGATATGTATGTGTATTGTTAGGATTGGATTAATCATACATATACCATGAAGATTAGTGTTTTGATGAAAAATGATTTTTCGTGTTTTTGTTAAAAATATGACTTATGATCTTTTTGAGCTTAAATGACTATTTTCATGAAAATACCATTTACATAACCTTTGAACACTCATCTTTTACTTTTCAAGATAATTTTGAGCTTTATGGACTATGAGTGCTTGAACTTTTATGTATTTAGTATGATTCATGAAATATATATGCTTTGATTTCATGTTTTGAAGGATCTTTAACTAGTTTTTTAAAAATTATTTTAACTAGTTAATTGTTCTTCATTTGGTAGAGTTTTTCAAACAAAGCTTATTTTTCAAATCTATTTTTGAAAACCCCTACCTTCAATGGGAGGATGGATGGGCGATTATGCCTTATATGCTTCATTGAAAATCTTTTACCTTGTGCATATGAAGGGTGGTAGGTTATGAGATATACACTTGATTTTATTGTTATGTCAATTGGTATCATTGAATCGTTTCAATTGGTATCAATATGAACTTATTTTGTATATACTCATATTTTATTTCTTATATATATGTATGTTTCAATTTCACTTGGTATACTCATTTCTCATACATATATATGATTTTCATGTGCTTAACTCACAATTGGCTCACATTTTTAAAAGCACAAAGTTTATGATGAAAAATAAAAAAAAATTTCATATGTTTACTACTGGTATCAAAATGCTTCAACTTCATATTTGTTAAATGTCAATTGGTATCAATATGTTTTTACAATAATGATTATTTTCAATTTGGTATCTTAAAAATTTGTTTGTTCTTACAAAAGCTCTGATACCTTAAAAATTTTGTTTAAGAAAAATTAATAAAAAAAACATTTTGTTGATATGTTTGATTTGACCCCTTATTGATCTCTTTGTTTTTGACAAAAAGTGGGAGAAAAATTTGTTTGATTTGATTTTACTTTGAACCCTTTGTTGATGATTGACAAAAAGGGGAGAAGTATGAGTATATATGCATGGTTTCATTGCTTAAGGGGGAGTAGTATTTGTCTTCCTTGTTATTTATGCATATATGTTTTGTTTTGCAAATAGGAGAAAAAGATTTATTTTGTTTCATCTCCATCATTTGCATACATATTTATGAGCTTCATTGTCATATATTATTATTTATGTCTATGCATTAGTTAAGGGGGAGCTTCCTTGAAGCTTTACTTTAATCCATGAATATATAACTCCATGAGTTTTGTCATCATCAAAAAGGGGGAGATTGTTGGCCCAAAGGCCTATCACCCTAGTTTTGATGATGATCAACTCATGAAGTTATGTTTACTAATGATCTTGTGTTTAATTAGTGACAGATTCATTATCATGATCTTAGTAGGTGCATAGCTCAACAAAGGATAAAATATCAAGATTTGGAGCTAACACGGTGTGATCCAAGGACCTTTTGGATCAAGCTTGGACCAAGTCAAAAAGATGAGAAGCCTTCAAGGGAAGACTTCAAGAAGATGAAGACTTGTGTCTAGGTATAAGATTTAGTTTTTGTTTTAGTTAAAAATGTTAAGGATAGATAGTTGGTGGATTGCTCAAGTAGATATCACACACACACTCTTGTTTAGTTGTCTTTCATAAAAGAATTTTCAGTTTAGAAAAGACTCTCATTTTGGAAAAATATCATTTTGGTTTTTGGTATTTCATTTACAAATGTTTAACCCAAAACCATATTTAGAGCTTAATGACAAAAACATAGATATTTCATCTTGATTGTGTAGTGGATCATATCCATACACACTATGTCTTAAAAGTATATCTTGTTTTTGTATTTGATGAAGATTTGGAAAAACATGTTTTGGAAAAAATATTGTTTTGGAAAAAACAGTTTTTATCATGGGCCAAATATTTCCAAGTTACAAAAATAGTCCAATCTTTTATAACATGCCTTGATTTTGTGCAAGCATGTTTGTATATCAAAGTATATTGGTAAAACTATTTTTGTAGATTTTTTTAGTATTTTATGGGATTTTATATGAGCCAAAAAGACAAACTTTTTAATCTCAGAAAAATTGTTTCAGGCTTCAGCTAGTCGACTTATACTAGCTTATAAGTCGACTAACCCTGAAGTCGGTCGACCGGGTCGGTCGACCGACGTGCACGGACGTGCACGTTTGATCTGGCAGTGTGCCGGGCGACCGGGGCGGTCGACCGGGATTCAGAGATTGCTCTCTGTTTTTCTGGGTCGACCGGGTCGGTCGATCGGTAGCTCCAAACGGTCGGATTTTTGACCGTTGGCGGTCGACCGGGCCGGTCGACCGGTAGTTCTGACAGATCCCAACGGCTAGTTTTCTGGCAGCCTATAAATTGGGGGTCTTGTCATTATTTTGCTACAAGATTTTGGAGTCTCTTAGAGCCAGTTTTTCCCAGACTTTTAAAACGGTTTTCTCCACAAAATAGAGAGCAAATATTTCCTATCTAAAGGGAAGTTTTATCAAGAGTGTTAAAAGAAAGTCTTTGAGTTTTCCTCCACCTTTCACATCCTTGTTTTTCTCACACCACACTTGAGCATCCATTGATTATTCATCCTATAGGTGTGTTGTAGTGAGAGTTCTTTAGGTGATCAAAGTGTTGTGATCACCAAAGATCTTTTCTTTGTTCTTTGAGGAGATGGGCAAGTGTGCTCGTCGTTGTTTTGAGTTCGAGTGCGGACTCGGTTGTTTGAGGTGCGGCCTCGGCGAGCCGGTGGGCTTGCGGTGTGTACGAGACTAGGGAGTCCGAGGGCTTGTAGGTGTTGCGGCACCGAGGAGAGATCCATTGGGATCTTGCATAGTGGAAATCCTTCGTGTGTCGAAGGCGGGGATGTAGAGCAAGTGTGCTCGAACCTCGAAACATACCCTTGTGTTTGCGATTGCTATTCTCTCTCTCTCTCTCTCTTTGTCTCTTGTTATATCTTGCATGTTATTTATTGTGTTCATCTTTATATGCATGATATATTCCTTGTGCTCATATTGATATACTTGCGTGGGATTGTTGACTAACACTTGTATTCAACCAAGAGAGCCAACGCGGCACCTCAACCCATTCAAGGGGAATCTAGAGGAGTTTGTCCAGAGCCCTTCACGGGGAATTCGGCAACACTCTCGTGTTATACATAGTGTTTAGTGTAAAAGATTCAATTAGGTCATAATTGTTTTTATCTTCCGCATTATTTGCATCATTTGGCATTAAGTGACCATTAGATTAGCCATCACCTATTCACCCCCCCTCTAGGTGAGCCTACAGGGTTTTGAGTGGAGAAATAAAGCTTAAAATAAGTGTGTGAGAGTAAAATTAGTAAAGAGAATAATTTTGAGATTTGAAAACTTCAGAGAAAGATTGAGAGTTAAAGCACTTTAATTGCAAAGCTTGAGAATTAAAAACTTAATTTTTTCTTGATGGGAATATCCCAAAAGTTGAATTTTTCTCTTTAAAAGCTTTGTAAAACTTTTTTTTCTCTCTCTCAAATGAGCCATATATATAGGCAATAGACAAACACATTTAGAAGAGAGATTTGGGCTTAATCCCAGGTGATTAGCGCAAAAGAAGAAAATATAACCGTTTAGAGAAATCAGGAATCTGTCAATTTTGAAAATTATAGCCATTACTGTAGCAGACCTACGCGGTCGGTCGACTGACTGATCGACGGGCAGCTAGTCCAAAACTAGCCGTTATAGGCTATCAGTCTAATAGGAAGTCGGCCGAACCAAACATAAAGTCTTGACAAAGAGTCGATCGACCAGTCGGTCAGGCTATGGGCTAAAACATAAATCACCAAACTAGAGGATCGGTTAACCAGGCGGTCGACCGAACAATCCAGTAAGTTTTGACATATAAGTCGGTCGACAAGTCGGTCGGCCGACCTACGTACACAAGAGCCAAGTGACTTTACACATTTGGTCGACCGCTTGGTCGACTGAGCCAGTATACAAAATATTGTGCCCAACTGGCGGTCGACCGACCAAGCCCAAAAAACAAAGTAAACAATATTTTGTAGTTGAAGCCATTTTTGAAATAAATATATAGGTATATAAGATATTTTAACAACATATTGGTTTCAAGAAAACTTGTATAAGGCTGATTTAAAAATCAATGAAAAATATAGACTAGAAATAATATCTATCTTTTGAAAAATGAGTTAGAACAAAATTACCAAAAACGAAACTTTTTTTGAAAAATGTGTGTGTATCTTCTTTCAGCATCAATTCAACACCAAAACTAAACATATTAATGACTTATAAAGGAGATTACAAAAGCTTTAAGTCTTCATCGAGGAGAGCTTCTCCAAAATCCATGTTTTGATCATCTATGCTTGAATCTTTTTTTTTTTAAATCAAGTTGATCTCCTCAACCTTCCTCATGAGGAGGAACAAACTTCTTCCAAACTGTTTATACCTGAAAACTTAGAAATACTAGAACTTGATTAGTACATATAACTTCATGTAGTTTGTAATCATCAAAATAGAAACTAGGGAGTGTACCCTTGGGCCAACAATCTTCCCTTTTTGATGATGATAAAGTGTTGGCCCAAAAGGTTACACTCTCCATTTATTGAGTTTTGATGATGACAAACCAAATTAGTACTATTTGGTACTAATGAGTTTGTTTAAGATAAGTTTCAGGTTAGTACCACATTTGGAGGCCATTGCTTAGCTATTGCAACAATTTCTAGGTTTCATGAAGCAAAGAAGGCATATTGCATATAAAGGAAGGAATATAGAAGAAGGGGCTCTAGCAAGGCATAGCATGGCTCAAGTCTTAAAGATTGCTCAACAAGATTTGTATTTAGTTTTATAGGTTTAGAATTTTGTTAAAGAATGATGGATAGGTTTGAAGCTCAATCACACACGTTTTTGCGCACATATTGTTTCTAAGATGATTTTCTACAAAATGTACAAAAATATTTTGATACAAAATCCTCTGCCTACAAATCAATTTTTATGTTTTATACTTAGTACTATTTAAAGATATTTTTCATAAAAATCAAAGTCTTTTCAAAATTGTGTTTTAAACTTGACTTTTGACCTGAGCCGGTCGACCGCACCAGTCGACCGTGCCTGTGTCAGCTTGTCCGGTCGACCGGACAAGTCGACCGAGGTTCTGGCAGATGCACGTATCAGTGTGCATGTTTGCCGGTCGACCCGATTGTAGTGGCTTTGCTCTCGGGTTTGTTGGGTCGACCGGGCGGTCGACCGTTTGCCTGTAACGGCTCTATTTTTGTATAGGCGGTCGACCGACCGGTCGACCGGACTAGCCGTTGAACAGTAAACGGCTATTTTCTGGGCTGTTTTAAATTTTGTCTTTTTGTGTTTAAAATTGGTTTAAGGGATATATTTCAAACCTAATACTCTCTGATTAATCCTAATTATGTTTTATCCCTTAACCCTAGCCCTCTCCTATAAATAGGGGTGTTTGGGGAGAGATTGTTTACAACATTTATTACAAGAAAAATTCAAAAGTTTAAGGCATTCAAAAGAGCTTTGTTTCTTGGTTCTTGTGCTGAAATTCTCTCTCATTTTCTGAAGTGGTTTTTGAAATACTCTCTGATTTAATTTTCTTTCTTCACTTACAACAAGAGCTTCATTCCTACTCATTGTTCTCTAAGGACCTTTTGTAAGGGAAGAGACTTTTGAAAGAGAGAGTTTGTGGTCTTTTGACTACTTAGAAATTGCTTGTAATTGAGATTGTGGAGTTGGGTACTCCGGTGTAATTGTGATTTCTTTGTGATAGTGGAAGTAGCTAGAATCCTTCTGGGGAAGGCGGGGAGTAGAGCTGGGTGCTCGAACCTCGATAACATATCCTTGTGTTTGCGATTGGTTTACATTCTTGCACTCCTTTACATTACTTTACTTGCACTTATTACTTGCTTATCATCATCATTGCTATATTTACTTGCTTTCATTCATCTTGTGAATCTTGTTGGGTGATTGTTACATCTTAATTTTTAATTTGTCCATTGATTAGCTTTATCACCTATTCACCCCCCCCCCTCTAGGTGATTTTCAATTGGTATCAGAGCTTGGACTCTAGGTTTTGGCTTAACATCCATAGAGAGATCCTTAAAATTTGCTAATCAACATCTTCATTCATACATTCATATACTAGTAAACATGGCCGATAACATTAAAACCCCTCCTAAATTTGATGGACTTAATTTTCCTATTTGGAAGGTTAGGATGACTATATTTTTGCAATCTTTGGGTAGCTTAGTGGCCAAGTCCTTGACCAAACCCTATGTAGCACCCGATGGTGATGAGAGCACTTGGACCGACTTCAACTTTAGAGAATATGAGGCTAACTCCAAGGCCCAAAACTTCCTATTAACCGCCTTGAATGAGGATGACCTTACACGGGTAATTCATTGCCAATCCGCCTATGAGATTTGGCAACATTTATTGGTCACACACGAAGGGACTTCACAAGTCAAGAGAGCTAAGATAGATCTCTTGAGGTCCCAATATGAGTCATTTAAAATGATTGATGATGAGTCTATTGATAGTATGATTACAAGATTTACTAAAATCACTAATGGTCTTTCTTCCTTAGGTGATGACATCTCCAACGATCAAAAGGTGCGGAAAGTGATTCGGGCTCTTCCGTCTTCATGGGAGATAAAGGCTACCACCTTAAAAGAATTGAACGATAAGGACGAGATGGACCTCATTAGTCTCATTGGGAACCTAAAGACCCATGAGATGGAGAAGAAGGCAAGAGAAGAGGCCACTACTTCAAAGAAGAAATCCATAGCCTTCAAGACTTCATCCACCAATGATGACGATGAAGAAGACGAAGAAGAAGATGAGGAGCTAACTCTACTTGTGCGGAATGTCAAGAGGTTGTACCGGAAGAACAAGCTCAACTTTCGGAGAAAATTTGAAGGCAAAGAGGAGAGAAGGATCATTTGCTACAATTGCCGCAAATCCGGACATATCATGGCGGATTGCCCGGAGTTTAAGAAGAAGATGACTTCCTCCTTCAAGCCAAAGAAGCCGGAGGAAAAGAAAGCATACAAGGCAACATGGGATTCGGAAAGCGAGTCCGAAGAAGAGGTGGATACGGCGAACATGTGTTTCATGGCAAACACTCCTAAGGTAACCCCTCAATCTCATGATGATGAAGATGATGAACTAAGTAAGGAAGTTCTTGTACATGCCTTTGTTGAACTTTCTGAAACTTATGACAATAAAAAGATTGAATGTTTTAAATTACAAAAAGAAGTTGCTTTTCTTAAAAATCAACTTGCTATAGTTTCTAAAGAAAAAGATGATCTTTCTTCTAATCTCATTTCTATTCAAGAAGAATTTAGTGCCTACAAGATTTCTTGTAAGGCAAAATCTCCTATGATTGATAAAAATGAAATTTCTTCTTTTAAATCTAAAATAAATGATTTTGAAAAAGTTTTAAATGATTGTGGTTTTAACACAAAGAAACTTGAGGACATGTTTTCTAAAAAGCACACCTCTCATGTTAAGTCTACTCATGCTCACACTACACATGCTAAATCTTTTCATGCTCACAACTCTCATGCTCACAAATCACACACTCATTATGCTTTCAAATATGGTAGAGTATATAGATGCACATATTGTGGTAAGAATGGACATTTAGCTAAATTTTGCTATGACCAAGTTAATAGATCAAATAATCTTGTTTGGGTTAATGAAACTAACCCCCTAGGACCCAAGAAAATGTGGGTACCAAAATCAAGTCCTAAATTATTTGATGTAGGTACACACCAAGGCTCCAAGACGTAGGGAGCGGTGGTACCTTGATAGTGGTTGTTCAAGACATATGACGTGGGATATCAACAACTTTACAACCCTATCAAGGTACATGGAAGGTGGCTCCGTCACCTTCAGGGATGACTCCAAAGGAACTATCATCAGTATAGGTAACATTCAAATTGGTGCATCTCCTATTATAAAAATGTTGTTTTAGTAGATGGTTTAAAACATAATTTGCTTAGCATTAGTCAACTTTGTGACCATGGATTTAAAGTTGTTTTTGATGATTCTTCTTGCAAGATTTTTGATGTTAAATCCGATGATTGTATTCTTACCGGTTTTCGTGATAATAATGTTTATATCATTGACATGCTTAACTTAGATTGTTCTACTAAATGCTTGAATGCTTTTGATGAAAATTCTTGGCTTTGGCATAGAAGATTAGGACATGCATCTTTTGACCATCTTGCTAGAATTAATTCTAAGGATTTAGTAAAGGGTATACCTTGCTTGAAGTTTGAGAAAGACCGCATTTGTGGTGCGTGCCAACTTGGGAAACAAACCAAGTCTTCCTTCAAACCAATTAAGGATATCATGACTACTAGGCCCTTAGAACTAATTCATATGGATCTTTTTGGACCAACACAAACTAAAAGTTTAAATGGTAGTAGATTTGCATTTGTTTTAGTTGATGATTTTTCCCGTTTCACTTGGGTTTTCTTCTTGCAAAATAAAGATCAAACATTTTCTCATTTCAAAATTTTTCGAAAAGGGTTGAAAAAGAAAAAGGTTTTTCGATTTTGAGAATAAGGAGTGATAGAGGTGGTAGTTTGTTAACCAACTCTTCATGACTTATTGTGATGAAAAGGCAATCAAGCATGAAATGTCTTGTCCTAGGACTCCACAACAAAATGGAGTTGTAGAAAGGAAAAATAAAACACTTCAAGAGATGGCTAGGACAATGATAAGTGAATATGACCTCCCTCAATATTTATGGGCCGAGGCCGTAAACACCGCATGCTATATTTCAAATCGTATTTATGTGTGTAAGAATTCTTCCAAAACATCTTTTGAAATGTATCATTCTAGAAAACCTAATGTTGTATATTTTAAAGTTTTTGGATGCAAGTGTTTTGTTTTAAATACTAAGGAGAATTTGGGTAAATTTGATGCTAAGGCTTATGAAGCTATCTTTGTTGGATATTCTTCTACTAGCAAAGCATATAGAGTATTTAATAGATCTTCACTTACTATTGAAGAAACCATGCATGTTAAGTTTGAAGAATCTAATGTGGTTGTTGAGAATGTTGTAGAGATTGAACCATTAGGTGAAGACATGGAGAGACTATCCTTGAAGGACTCACCCGCTCAAGAAGAAAAGCAAGAATCAATTGGTGATGTTCAAGAGGATAAAGAGGAAAGCTCTCAACCGCTTCCTAAAGCTTGGAGATACGCTACAAATCATCCTAAGGAGCTCATCTTGGGTGATGCATCTAAAGGAGTCACAACGCGCTCCAAACTCCATGACCTATGTGGTAACTTTGCTTTCATTTCTCATTTTGAACCCAAAGGCATTCTCGAAGCCGAGACGGACCCATATTGGTTGCTTGCCATGCAAGAGGAACTCAATCAATTTGAGCGCAACTAAGTTTGGCACCTTGTTCCTAAGCCCCACGATAGACCAATAATTGGTACTAAGTGGATCTTTAGAAACAAGATGGATGAGTCCGGTAATGTCATTAGGAATAAAGTTAGGTTAGTGGCCCAAGGTTACACTCAAGTTGAGGGAATTGACTTTGAGGAGACCTTTGCACCCGTAGCACGGCTTGAAGCCATACGGATGACACTAGCTTTTGCATCTTTCAAAAATTTTAAACTTTTTCAAATGGATGTGAAAAGTGCATTTTGAATGGTTTTATTAATGAAGAAGTTTATGTTTCTCAACCTCCCAGTTTTGTTGATCATGTTCATCCCGATTTTGTTTTTAAACTTGATAAAGCTTTATATAGATTGAAACAAGCTCCTAGAGCTTGGTATGAAAGGCTTTCTAGTTTTCTAATTTTAAATGATTTTGTTAAAGGCAAAGTAGACACAACTCTATTTACTAAGCATGTTGATAATGATATATAAATTGTGCAAATTTATGTAGATGATATAATTTTTGGTTCTACTAATGAGCTTTTATGCAAGGATTTTGAAAAGGTCATGCAACTTGAATTTGAAATGTCTTCAATGGGTGAGCTCAATTTCTTCCTTGGACTCCAAATCAAGCAATTGCAAAACGGGACGTTCATAAGTCAAGCCAAGTACGCAAAGGAACTCGTAAAGAAGTTTGGACTTGAAGGCTCAAAGACTTGCAACACTCCCATGGCAACTACAACCAAGCTTGATAAAGATGACCAAGGTAAAGATGTTGATATTAAATTATATAGAAGCATGATAGGAAGTCTTTTATATTTAACGGCAAGTAGGCCGGATATCATGTTTAGTGTGTGTCTTTGTGCTAGATTTCAATCGTGTCCTAAAGAGTCCCATCTTATTGCAGTAAAACGCATTATTCGTTATATCAAGGGCACTATTGGGATGGGTCTATGGTATCCGAAAACCGGAGATTTCTCAATGACGAGTTATTCGGATGCCGACTATGCGGGTTGTAGAGTAGATAGAAAGAGTACTAGTGGGACATGTCAATTTCTTGGTAATTGTCTTGTTTCATGGTCCTCTTGGAAACAAAATTCCGTAGCACTCTCAACCGCCGAGGCAGAGTATGTTGCCGCGAGGGCTTGTTGTGCACAAGTCCTTTGGATGAAACATACTCTCCTTGATTTTGATTTGCATTGTGATCATATAAAAATATTTTGTGATAATACTAGTACTATACACATGACTAAGAATGCAAATCAACATAGTAAGACCAAGCACATTGAGATTAGATATCACTTTCTTAGAGATCATTTTGAGAAAGGAGATATAGATATTGATTATGTTTCTACGGATTTGCAACTAGCCGATATTTCACTAAACCTCTTGATTTTGCTAGATTTTCGTTTATTTGTGGAGAACTTAATGTTTGTATTATTGATTAAACATGTGATTCCTAACCCTTTTTGATGTATGACAAAAAGGGGGAGAATGAGTTAGTGCATGATAAAAATAAATTTATATGGTTTTTGGTTCCATATGAGTTTATATGAGTTTATATATGTTTTAACATGGTTTTTGGTTCCATATGAGTTTATATGAGTTTATATATGTTTTAACATGTGATTTTCAATTTTGTTTCAATTGGTTTCAATTGGTATCAAGAGAATATATGTTTTTATGTTTTCAATGAATTCTTGTGTTTTGAGTTTAAATGTTTTCTTTATATAGCATAATTTGAGGGTGAGTTTTCTCCTCCCCTATATTTTTATCTTGTAGCCTATTTGTTTTGTCATCATCAAAAAGGGGAGATTGTTGGCCCAAAACGTTACACTCTCCATTTATTGAGTTTTGATGATGACAAACCAAATTAGTGCTATTTGGTACTAATGAGTTTGTTTAAGATAAGTTTCAGGTTAGTACCACATTTGGAGGCCATTGCTTAGCTATTGCAACAACTTCTATGTTTCATGAAGCAAAGAAGGCATATTGCATATCAAGGAAGGAACATAGAAGAAGGGGCTCTAGTAAGGCATAGCATGGCTCAAGTCTTAAAGATTGCTCAACAAGATTTGTTTTTAGTTTTATAGGTTTAGAATTTTGTTAAAGAATGATGGATAGGTTTGAAGCTCAATCACACACGTTTTTGCGCACATATTGTTTCTAAGATGATTTTCTACAAAATGTACAAAAATATTTTGATACAAAATCCTCTGCCTACAAATCAATTTTTATGTTTTATACTTAGTACTATTTAAAGATATTTTTCATAAAAATCAAAGTCTTTTCAAAATTGTGTTTTAAACTTGACTTTTGACCTGAGCCGGTCGACCGCACCAGTCGACCGTGCCTGTGTCAGTCTTGTCCGATCGACCGGATAAGTCGACCAAGGTTCTGGCAGATGCACATATCAGTGTGCATGTTTGCCGGTCGACCGGGCGGTCGACCCGACTGTAGTGGCTTTGCTCTCGGGTTTGTTGGGTCGACCGGGCGGTCGACCATTTGCCTGTAACGGCTCTATTTTTGTATAGGCGGTCGACCGACTGGTCGACCGGACTAGCCGTTGAACAGTAAACGGCTATTTTCTGGGCTGTTTTAAATTTTGTCTTTTTGTGTTTAAAATTGGTTTAAGGGATATATTTCAAACCTAATACTCTCTGATTAATCCTAATTATGTTTTATCCCTTAACCCTAGCCCTCTCCTATAAATAGGGGTGTTTGGGGAGAGATTGTTTACAACATTTATTACAAGAAAAATTCAAAAGTTTAAGGCATTCAAAAGAGCTTTGTTTCTTGGTTTTTGTGCTGAAATTCTCTCTTATTTTCTGAAGTGGTTTTTGAAATACTCTCTGATTTAATTTTCTTTCTTCACTTACAACAAGAGCTTCATTCCTACTCATTGTTCTCTAAGGACCTTTTGTAAGGGAAGAGACTTTTGAAAGAGAGAGTTTGTGGTCTTTTGACTACTCAGAAATTGCTTGTAATTGAGATTGTGGAGTTGGGTACTCCGGTGTAATTGTGATTTCTTTGTGATAGTGGAAGTAGCTAGAATCCTTCTGGGGAAGGCGGGGAGTAGAGCTGGGTGCTCGAACCTCGATAACATATCCTTGTGTTTGCGATTGGTTTACATTCTTGCACTCCTTTACATTACTTTACTTGCACTTATTACTTGCTTATCATCATCATTGCTATATTTACTTGCTTTCATTCATCTTGTGAATCTTGTTGGGTGATTGTTACATCTTAATTTTTAATTTGTCCATTGATTAGCTTTATCACCTATTCACCCCCCCTCTAGGTGATTTTCATAAAGCACATGGTTATTTAAAATAAATGAAAAGAAGAGCTTAGAAAGCTCCTCCTAAAATTATGGTTATCTATCAAGTTTAAATGTTCATGATTAAACATACGTAAATATTAAAGCAAGTCATATGCATTTATGATAAATTTGACAATGTAAAACATTATGCATAAACTGGCTAACCTCCTTCCATACCCCCAAACACCATAACAAGTATGCAATAGAACATGAGAGATACCAATAAAAAATATCAATTTACCAATTACTTAAATAGGAAATACCAATTACTTGATCATTTTAAACATAGCAGACATTGTGAGAACGGCATATAACAAAAGAGGTTGATTGATATGAATAAACCACAATCAAAACAATTTAAAATCTCAATTCTCAAATAATCTCAATCAATAAAGAACAAATAACTCAACATAAATAACTTAACATTATGCTTCTCCCATTTTTTGACATACATCAAAAAGGAGGAAAAAAATTGAAAACAAATACCAACTGAAAGTAAACAATTTAATTAAACAAATGATGTCAAGGAAACAAAGAAAATCATATATCCAATCATACAACTATTTAATTCCTCACATATCAATGAAAATCTATTATAATCAAGAGTTTTAGTGAAAATATCGGCCAATTAAAAATCTGTAGAAACATAGTCAATTTTAATATCTTTTTTCTCATAATGATCTCTAAGAAAGTGATTTTGAATTTTTATATGCTTGGTCTTACTATGTTGATTTGCATTTTTGGTCATATGAATGGTACTAGTATTATCACAAAATATTTTAAAATGACCATAATGCAAATCATAATTAAGGAGAGTATGTTTCATCTAAAAGACTTGTGCACAACAAGCCCCAACAGCAACATACTCTACGTCGACGGTTGAGTGGGCTATGTAATTTTGTTTCTTAGAACACCATGAAACTAAGCAATTTTAAAAAAGTTGACAAGTTTCACTACTACTCTTCCTATCCACTTTACAACTAGCATAATTAGCATCATAATAACTCTTCAATGAGAATTGCCCAACTTTTGAATACCACAAATCCATACTAATAGTGCCCTTAAATATCTAATTATTCGTTTACCGCAATCAAATGAGACTCTTTTAGACAAGATTGAAATCTAGGACATAAACATACACATAGCATAATGTCCGGCCTAATAGACGTTAAGTAAAGCAAGCTACCAATCATACTATGGTAGAGTTTAATATCAACATTTTTACTTTGTTCATTCTTATCAAGTTTGGTCATGGTGGCCATCGAACTCGTGCAAACTTTTGCATTCTCTAGTCCAAATTTCTTGATAAGTTACTTGGTGTACTTGGCTTGAGTAACAAAGATTCCATCACTCCTTTGCTTGATTTGGAGTCCAAAGAAGTAGTTGAGCTCTCCTATTATACTCATTTCGAACTCTTTTTCATGCATGGTTTAAAATTCTTACAAAATTTTTCAGTAGTAGATCCAAAAATAATATCATCAACATATATTTGCACCAACAAGATATCATTATCTATATGCTTTGTAAACAAGGTGGTATCAACTTTGCCTTTAGCAAAATCTTTCATATCAAGCTCTAAGAGCTTGTTTTAAACTATATAAAACTTTTTCAAGTTTGAAAATAAAGTCCGGATGTGTAGATCAACAAACCCGGGGGTTATTCAACATAACCTCCTCTTCAATAAAATCATTTAAAAATGTGCTTTTAACGTTCATTTAAAAAAGCTTAAACATCCTTGAAGGAATCAAAGGCAAGTGTCATTCATATAGCTTTGGGTGTAAAGGTTTCCACAAAATTGATGCCTTCAATTTGGGTGTAACCTTGGGCAACTAACCTAGGTTTATTCCTATTAACATTTCCCGACTCATCTATCTTCTTCCTAAAGATTCATTTAGTGTCAATGGTTGGCCTATCATGGGGCCTAGAAATAAGATGCCAAACTTGATTGCACTCAAATTGCTTAAGCTCTTCTTACATTGTAAGCAATTAATATGAGTCACCCTCGTCTTCAAGAATTTCTTGGGCTCAATATGTGAAATAAATACAAAATGACCACATATGTCATGAAGTTTAGAGTGAGTAGTTACTCCTTTGGATACATCAGATATGATGAGGTCTTTGGAATGGCTTGTAGCATATCTCCAATCCTTTAAAAGTGGTTGAGTTGGCTCCACTACAATATCTTGGACTTCACCATTTGTATCATCCTTTTACTTGTCTTCCTCCTCTTGTGCAGTTGAGTCTTTCATAGAAATTTTTTCAAAATCTTCACCTAAGAAATCAATTTCTGCAATATTCTTCACAAGAGAATTAGATTCCTTAAACTTAATATGCATATACTCTTCAATAGTCAATATTAACATATTGAAGACTCTATATACTTTACTAGTATTAGAGTAGCCAATAAAGATAGACTCAAAAGATTTTGGATCAAATTTCCCTAAATAACCTTTAGTGTTCAAAATAAAACATTTGCAACTAAATACTTTAAAATAAGAAACATTTGGTTTTCTTAAATAGTAAATCTCAAAGAGAGTTTTATTGAAATTTTTGCTAAAATAAATTCGATTCCCAATATAACATGAAGTGTTTACGGCCCCGGTCCATAGATATTGAAGGAGTTATTCACTAATCATTGTCCTAACCATTTCTTAAAGAGTGTGATTCTTCTTTTCAATAACTCCATTTTATTGTGGAGTTTCAGGACAAGACAATTCATGTTTAATTTCATTTTCTTCATAATAAGTCATAACGGAATGGTTGATGAATTCACCACCTCTATCACTCCTTATGTGTAAAATCAAAACATCTTTTTCTTTTTCAACTCTTTTTCTAAAACATGAAAATGTAAAAAAAACTTCATCTTTATGTTCTAAAAATAAAGCCCATGTAAATCTTGAGAAATCATCAACTAAAACAAATTGATTACTGCTAAGACTTTTGATTTTAGTTGGACCAAACAAATTCATCTGTATCAATTCTAAAAGTCTTGATGTCATGATATCCTTAATCGATTTGAAAGAGGACTTGGTTTGTTTACCAAGTTGGCACGCCTCACAAATGCGGTTCTTTTTAGATTTCTAATTAGAAATATCCTTCACCGATTTCTTAGAATTAATTCTAGATAGGTGATCAAATGAAATATGGCCTAATCTCCTATGACATAACCGAGAATTTTCATTAAAAACATTCAAAAAGTGGTAGTGCATTCTAAATTAAGCATGCCAATCATATAAACATTATTTTCATAAAAACCAAAAAGAACTTAAGTATTTGTTTTCTTGTCTAAATGTCACAAGAGAAATTATCAAAAACAATTTTAAAAATATTATCATAAAGTTGGCTAATGCTCAAGAGATTATACTTGAGACTTTCAATCAAAACAACATTCTCAATTAAAGGAGATAAGCCAATCTTGATATTACATATATCAATGATTTTACTTTTGAATCATCTCCGAAGGTGACAGTGCCACGTTCATGGTACCTTTGATAGAGTTACAAAATTGTTGATATCCCAAGTCATGTGTCTTGAGCAACCGCTATCAAGGTGCCAAAGCTTTCTATGTCTTGGAGCTTTGGTGCGTACCTACATCAATTAAAAGAGGAGTTGAATTTGGTACCCAAATTTTCTTGGGTGCTAGACTGTTAGTCTTCTAAACCGAAATATGATCATTAGAAACATTAATTCTATCATAACAAAACTTAGTTAGGTGACCCTTTCGGCCACAATAGGTGCATAAGTACACCTTACAACAACAACCACCAAGCCATTTGTCCCAAGTATTTGGGGTAGGTTACATGAACTAAAAGAGAATTACACCATATCGGGCACATGGATCAGCTTTCTCCACTCATTCCTATCAAGCAATATGCCTTTTTTAAGACCTTTAGCCTCTATATCTTGTCCTATGCCCTCCATCTACGTTTTCTTCGGTCTCCCATGTGCTCTTTTAACTTATCTTAATTGGATATGCTCTACTCATCGGACTGGCGCATCTGTTGGTCTGCGTCACACAAGATCAAGCCATCGCAGACGGTTTTCTTTCGTTTTCTCTTCTATAGGGACTACGCCTATCTTAGTATAAAATTCCTGTTGCGCTCCTTCATTTCAACCTGCCGGCTTAGATCCCATGGTCGATATCACTGATTGATCTCCCTATTCTTTTGGATTATAAAATCTAAGTACTTAAAATGACTGCTCATCAGTATTTATTGTCCGTATAGTGTCACAATACTATAATATCAAATTCCCTATTTACTGAATTTGCACTCCATATATTCTGTTTTGGCCATACTTAATCTAAGAGCTCGAGATTCTAGAGTTTGCCTCCATAGCTCCAATTGGTATTTACACCAGCTTTCGTCTCATCGATTAGGATAATATAATCAGCAAATAGCATACACCATAGTATCTTATCCTAAATAGCTTTAGTAAGCTCATCCATCACTATGGCAAATAAGAATGGACTCAATGTAGATTCTTGGTGCAATCCAATTGTGATAGAAAAATCACTTGTTATGTCTCCATAAGTTGTAACATTTGCCACTACTCTATTGTACACGTCCTTGATTATATCAATATATTTTATAAGAACTCTCTTTTTCATCAATGTTCATCATAATACCTCTCTAGGCACCTTATCATAACTTTTTTTACGTCAATAAAGACCATATGTAAATTTCTTCTCCTCTCTCAAAATTGCTTTATAAGTTGACGAAGAAAATGGATAGCCTTTGTTGTCGATCGCCCTGACTGAACCTAAATTGGTTCTCTGTTATTTTAATATTCCGCATTACCCTTTCCCAAAGCTTCATAGGGTGACACAAGAGTTTTATTCCATAGTAGTTTGAACAACTCTGAATATCACCCCTGTTCTTATAGAGAGATACTAGGGTATTCTTTCTCCACTTAATTGTCATCTTTTTAGTTAGACAGATCTTGTTAAAGAAGTTTGTCAGCCATTTTATGCCCATCACTTCTAAGCATCTCCATATCTCAATAGGAATTCCATCCAGGCTAACAACTATTCTTGATTTCATCCTCTTTAAGGCCTCTTTAACTTTAAATTCGCTAATTTTGCGCTTATAATTACGGTTCATATCCTGGCACTGAATGGTAAGGTCATCCAAATCTTGAGTAGAACTACCATTGAATAATCTGTTAAAGTACTCTCTCCATCTTTCTTTGATTTCTTCATCTCGAAGTAAAACCTTCTGATCCTCATCTTTGACACATCTCACAGTATATAAGTCTCTAGTCTTTCTTTCCCTTATTCGAGCAATTTTATATGTATCATTTTCAATCTCTTTGGTCCAACTATTCATACACTTCTTTATACATTTTAGCTTTTGTATTCTGAACAGCTTTCTTAGTCTCCTTCTTGGCAAGCTTATACCCCTCAAAACTCACTCTATCATAATTTTTTTTCAAATCTCTGAAAGAGTCTCAGTGGATCTTAATGGTAGTTTTTACCTCTTCATTCAACCATAATGTGTCCTTACATGGTAGAGTACCACCCCATGACTCACCAAGTATATCTTTAGCTACTCTTTCAATAAAGCTAGCAATTTTTTCCATATAATATTGGGATCATCTTGGACTTTTCAATCTGCTTCATATACCACTCGATCTATAAAATCTCCTTGGTTACCTTCTTTTAACTACCACCACTTAATTTTAAGATCTAACTTATACTTAATCTTTCTAAGTCTCCTTCTAATCCGAACATCTAAAACTAAAAGTTTATATTGGTTACTATACTCTCACCTGATACTATCTTACAATCGATGCAATTATCTCTATCTACTCTCCTAGTTAAAAAGAAATCTATTTGGCAAGCATTTGATCCACTTTTAAAAGTGATCAAGTAAGACTCTCTCTTGCTAAATCGAGTCTTCACTAATATCAAATCATAGGACAAAGTAAAATTTAGAATCGAGTTACCTGAATCATTTCTTTCCCCAAAACCAAATCTTTTATATATACTATCAAATCTATAACGACTAATTCCTACATTCTCATTGAGGTCACTGCCTATGAAAACTTTTCTCTAATAGGTATCCCTTACACTATCTCATTCAAATCCTCCCAAATTGATACTTACTAGACTCATCAAGTCCTATTTGCAGTACATAGACACTAATAACATTAAAATCTCCCAAAGTAAAAAAGGTTAACTAGTAAAATCATATCACCCTTCCTCCTAGCCTCCATTACATTCTCAAGCAATTGTTTATCTATGATCACACCTGATTGTTCATCAAATATGCATATTTTTAGTCATATTTTCCTATTTATTTTTATAAAATAATGCTATGTAATTGTGTTTTTGCTTAGTAATGTGCTGGCCTCTATAATTAAAAGAAGAAAAGAAAAGAAGCCCAAAAGATTAAAAAGAAGTCTAAAAGCCCAACAAGCCAAAGAAATTCAGAGATAATTCCAATACAAATTGGAGACAAAAGAGAAAATCAACTTAAATTGAAGTTGCTAAAGCTCTAAGACAAAGATAAAAAGGGAGAATTCAAATTTAAATTCGAATTTGGAGATGACTTGCTTCTCAAATTAAAGAGAAAGAATATTCTCTAAAATTTCAAAGTTCAAATTCAAGTTCTAAAGATATATCTCTTGATGGTTCTCAACTTCTACTAGGAGTCTATCTACAACTTCTACTACTAATAGAGAGGTAGAGCATAATGAAAAGGGCATCTCAAAGGAGAGATCAAAGCTTAGGGTTTTCTTTAGTTTTCTTTTCCATATGTTCATTGTAGTTTTTAATTTGAGAGAGAGAATTATAAAAAGAAGACGGAGTGCTTGTAATTGATGGTAACATCTCAATAAATACCAATAAAGGTTCTTCTATTCTTTCAATTTACCTCTTTTTATTTTTACTTATTTTAATTACTTTATTTACTTTCATCTACTTTCTTTATGCCTTTTTTTAATCATGCCTTCTTTATAGCTTGGATTAGGGAGAGTTTCATGGCAGAAAAGAGAGAAAACATTATCTTTAAAGTGACACAAGATATATAATTAGTTTATGATATTGCATCATTACATCGCATTTTCCTACCGATTTATGAATAAAATGACACTTCTCACCCGTGTTTTGGTCTATTTTGCAGATAATCAAGAGTCTAGGGGTAAAAGAGTAATAAGAGCCTAATTAAACTAAATTTTGAGTAATTAAATCTCATTTCTTGAAGAGAAAGCTAGGGAGCTTCTAAAGGACATATTGGATCCTAAAATTAGCGACGAATCTGAAGAAACTTGAATCCAAATCATCAAAAATTGGAGATAATTAGAAGTTTCTCGCAGCTGGATAAAATCACAGACCAAACCAGGAACTTAAGTCTCTAGTATTGCCATAAAAACAAGGCAATTGCCGATCAAACGCAGCATTTTTGTGGGCGCACGCGTTGATCTTCGACGTGTTGCCTCGTCTCGCCTTCTAGTTGCTTCTTCTGCCAATAAATACTATAAAGTTTGGCTAGAAACGAGGACAGAAAGTTGTAGGCTAGGCTTTCTTTCTCTTCTAGCTGTAGAATAAGATTTTCTTCTCTTTTCTTTTGTATTATTTCTTACTTTTTAGATCTTATAGTTGGGCTGAGTTGATTCTATAGGGAGAGAGAGAGAGATTGATGTAATAGAGAGTGACAATCTATATAAGGTGTCTCCTTTCTTCTCTATTGTAATCTTCTCCATCTTCTAAATGATGCTTAGCTAGGTTTTCATCTATTTCAAATCTAACTACTAACCACTAACTAGCTAAGCACTTAGTTGATAATCCACATAAATTTAATAGCATCTACAAGGCCTTGCTCTTGCAAGAGTCATTGATGGCTCATGATGATGGATTCTAGCATTCTAACATTCTAACATCTAACCCACTAACAAGCTAACTTATAATATCTTCTTTATTTCATGCTTACCTCTACTTAGTTTTGATGATCTAATAGTAGCTTGTAACTTGTTGTGTAGAATGGATGTGTTTGAATGTAGAAGTACAATCTTATAAGCCATACTTTGTATCGTCTTTTGAAGCCAAGGACTAGTGATGACCAAGAATTCATATGAGACAACTATCACTAAGAGGTTAGCATGATTAGTAGAGCAATTAGTAGTTAGTAGCCATGAGATTTTTTCATAGTTTTCCTCTTTCTTTAAAAATTAATTTCAGAACTCTTTTACTAATCTTCTTATCGTTGTCTTCACCGCCTTCTTTATTCACCTTTGTTATCATCTTCTTCGCCATGAACTTTATCTTCTTTTTAATTTTATTTTCCAAATCACTTTTCAAGTCACTTCACTTTCTTCTTGATTTCTACTTTCTTGCTTTTGTTTTACCGATTCCACAAACCACTTTTCTTTTGTTTTCACACCGCCTATTTCATCGCCTTCTCCACCATCACTTCTGAATTTCTTTTCTTTACTTTTTCTCATTCTTTAGCAAAGAAGAAATTGTTAAAATAACATGTGAATAAGAACCGTTAATACTTCTATCGCCTCCCGTCCTTGTGGATTCGACCCGTTGAGCCAATGCTATAACGGAAGTATCAAGGGGACATTAGCACACACACTTTAACACTGATTTTATAAAATACATATTTTCATGTGCTGGTTCCGCATCGATCAAAACTTTGGCGTCATTGCCGGGGATAGGAATGGTTTTGATTTCATATTTTCTTTAACATTTATTCTCTGTTTTGGTGTGCAGGTTAATTTTTACAGGAACTTAATATTGCAGAGCACCCATTAACATTGTAACTTCCTGCTCTTGAAAGTAGGGACCTAGCTTCTACAGAAAAGCCTCGTAAACGCGACTTTTATCACGATTCCAAGGCAACCTTTTGGCTTTTGTGCATCTTGTCTTGCTGGAATATGTAAATTGAAATAGCTAATGGATTTGTACTGCTATTTTCCTATTTTGATTGCCTAAACACTACAATAAACTAAAAAACTAAAATACGCTATTTGAACGCTTTTAAAATGGTTTAGACATTTGCATTTAGGCATGTGTTCAATTCCAATATACTGTATTTTGTTATTGTGATCTGAACTGAGGTATACATATGAAATTGCATATAGGATAGGACAAACATGTGGGTGACTTAGTCACTTTGTGTTATATTCTTGTCTATATTGCACATTTGCATGAATCGAACTTAAGAGCAAAACTCAATACAAGATAAGGTGGAAAGTCATTACCCTTCCTTAATGCAAAAACTACCTCCTCACTCACACAACCCAAGTCTTAATAAAAATTGATAGACGTTGGCCCCTAGAGACATCTCGGACTCATTAAGAGATTGATCGAGGTTGGAAATTATAAGAATCATACTCTTGTGAAATCGGTATCTAAGATTGGGATTAAAAGGTTACGCCTTGAAGATACCATGGTTTGACATAATTAAGGCCTGTTACTTATGCACGGATACCTCCCACCGTATTTTTTCCTTACCTGGTGATCGGAGGGAAACCAAGCACTAAAAAATTTTGTGTTTTATTAAACCAATGTAAAAGCTTGTTTGTGCTAATATTCCCTTGATACTTCTGTTATAGCATTGGCTCAACGGGTTGAATCCATAGGGACGGGAGGCGATAGAAGCATTAACAATTCTTATTCACGTCAGTTGTTAACAAGTTCTTCTTTATTAAAGAATGAGAAAAAGAAAAAGAAAGAAATTTAGAAGTGATAGGCGAAGAAAGCGATGAACGGCGAAGTGGTTATGAAAATAAAAAGAAGATGAAACAAAGATGAACTAAGAAGTTGGTGAAAACAATGAAGAAAATGATAAAAGGGTTTGAAATTGATTTTTAAAATAAGATAAAAGAAAACTCATGACTACTAACTACTAATTGCTCCACTAACCATGCTAACCTCTTAGTGATAGTTGCCTCACATGGATCCTTGGCCATCACTAATCCTTGGCTTCAAGAGACGAAACAAAGCATGGCACATAAGATTGTTCTTCTACATTCAAACAACACATCCATACCATATAATAAGTTGCAAACTACTATTAAATCATCGAAAACGGTTAGAGGTGAGCGTGAAATAAAGAAGACATTGTAAGTTAGCAAGTTAGTGGGTTAGATGTTAGAAATGTTAGAATGTTAGAATCTATAATCATGAATCATCAATGGCTCTTGCAAAAGCAAGGTGTTGTAGAGACTATTAGATTCATGTGGATTATTAAGTAAGAGATTAGATTATTAGTGGATAGTAGTTAGATTGCCATATGAATAAAAATTAGCTAAGCATCATGTGAAAGATGGAGAAAATTACATTGGAGAAGAAAGAAGACACTTTTACATAGATTGTCATCATCTATTACATCAATCTCTCTCTTTCTCTCTCTAAATCTCTCAGCCCTAATACATGATCTAAAAATGAAATAAAAATACAAAAAAAGAGAAAAGAAAAGAAGAGCACCTACACTAACCTACACTAAAAGAGAGAAAATCTAGCCTATTTCTCAAACTGCTTGCGTTTCCGGTCTCTGCAGGGCCTTTTATAGGCGAAAGAAGAGTCTGGAAGGCGAGACGAGGCCATGCGTCAAAATTCAACGTGTGGGCCCACCATATTGCCATGGAAAAAGTGGCATTTGCCGCGTTTCCACATCAATACCAGGGACTTGGGTACCTGATTTTGGCGAGTGGGTTTGCCTCGATTTGGGGACCTTCCAGATATGCTCAGATTCGGTTATTTGGGTCCAGATTTTCGTCAGACACCCGCCAACATTTAGATTCAATGTATCTTCTAGGAACTCTCTAGCTTAGGCTCCAAGAAATTCAGATTTAATTACTTAAAAATGGGTTTAATTAAGCTCTTATTACTCTTTTGCCCCTAGACTCTTGATTATCTGCAAAGTAGACCAAACACAGTTAGAAATGATATTTTATCCATAAATTGGTAGGAAAAAATTGGTAGGAAAATGTGATCTTATAATACAAAATTGTTGACTAATCACACCCCCACACTTATCTTTTTGCTCGTCCCGAGCAAAACAAGAAAAAGAAAAACTATACTATAAATGTTATTATACCATTTTCGCAGGTGACGCTATTGCACTGAGCGTGTGCAACAAGCCATTAAACATCTAGTTTTGAGTCCAACAAGTTTTGAGGTTGTCGCTCAGAATCATGCAAGAGTTCCTCAGTCAATTTCAAGATGGATGTTTGAACATTTTGAAGAGACGGGAGTGAGTAAGACTCTTGAAAATATTATGGAATTAGGAGGCCAACATATTTGAAATTACCGCTCGGCCTCTTACAGGTTGGCATCTATACTCTTTTCTAACTCATATTTTTCTTCAATTGGTTGTTCTAGAAAAAGAGTATAGGAAGCAAATTGGGAAATGAATATTATGAAAATTGTGGATAAGGTGGTTGAAAATTTGACTCAGTGGGGTTGAATCCCCATTGACTCTGTGAAGAGTTAAAATTATTTTAAAAATTATAATCATAAGATTAGGGGTATGGGTTGTATTGGTTCGGATAAGTCCAACCCAGTGTATTTGGTTGGTTCATATTTTAAAAAGCCGGGTTGAAATTATCTGAATCAGATGGGGTCGGTGTAAAATATGGATTCATATTAGGATTGAAAGAATTGTTATTGTTGAATTCTATTTCATATCACAGACAAAAAAGAAAAAGCAAACAATAAACAAAAAGAAAGAAAATCAAAACCAAGCCTATGCTAGGGTTGACCTAGACCTAGACAACTTCTAACTGGTCGATTACCTGGGGGAGGTTGTTGTATGAATCCGACCACAAGTTAATCAGTCAGGTAGGGCCAAAATATGGTGGGATGTATTTGTGCATATGCAACGGGTCTTAATTAGATCAAACCACGGTATCTTCGATGCGTAACCTCTTAATCCCAATCTTAGATACCAATTTCATAATAGTAAGATTCTAAACAATTTTCACCCTTGGTCAATCTCTTAATGAGTCCGAGATGTCCCTAAGGGCCAACATCTATCAATTTTTATTAGGGCTTGGGTTGTGTGAGTGAGGAGGTGATTTTTGGGCTAAGAAAGCGTGATGAAATCCCTACCTTATCTTGTATGGTTTTTGCCCTTAATTTCAATTCATGCAAGTGTGTAATGTAGATAAGAAGATAACAAAAAGCAAATAATTCACCCACGTGTTTGTCCTATGCTATATGCAATGCCATATCTACACCTCAGTACAGATCACAACAACAGAACAAAATATAGTATATTGGAATTGAAATTGACACGTGCCTAAATGTAAATGTCTAAACCGTTTTAAAGCATCCAAATATCGTATTTTAGTTTTTTAATTATTACAGTATTTAGTCAATCAAAACAGAAAATTAATAGCAGAATATAATAATTATACAACTTGCAAGAACCCTGCAAAAGATGAAGTACAAATGCCACACAAATGCCGCGTTTACGCGGCATTTCTTTGGTTTTCGCGGCAAAAATAAGGATGCGGAGCCCCTACTTTTTAGAGCAAGGAAATGTAAGCAAGACTATACTTCTGCAATATTAAGCTTTTGTAAAGATTGACCTGCACACCAAAACAAAGAAGAAAATGTTAACAAAAATGTAAAATCAAAACCATTCCCGTCCCCGGTAATGGTGCCAAAAAACGCGTGGGTTCGCCTCAATTCGTGGACCTTCCAGATATGCTAAGATACGGTTATTTGGGTCCAGATTTTTGTCAGACACCCGCCAACGTCTAAATTCAATCTATCATCTAAAAACTCTTTAACTTGGCCTCCAAGAAATCCGGATTTAATTATCCGAAAATGAGTTTAATTAAGCTCTTATTACTCTTTTACCCCTAGACTCTTGATTATCTGCAAAGTAGACCAAAACAAAGTTAGAAATGATATTTTATCCATAAATCAATAAGAAAATGTGATGTTATAATGCAGAACTGTAAACTAATCACCTGGCTGATTAGCTTTTGGTAAAATTCATACAATAACCTCCCCGGATAATCGACCAATTAGGAGTCGTCTAGGTCTGTGTCAACTTTATTATAGGCTTGATTTTGATTTTCTTTCTTTTTGCATGTTATTTGCTTTGTCTTTTTTGTCTGTGATTATTTGTTAAATGAAATTCAATAACTTTCAATCCTAATATGAATCATACTTCACACCGACCACATTTGACTCGAATAACTCCATCCCGGCCTTGTGTAACATGAACAAATCGAATAGGCCGTATTGGAGTTATCCAACTCAATGTAACCCATATCCCTATTCTAATGACCATAATTTTTAAAATAATTTTCAGCCTTCACAGAGTCAATGGGCATTCACCTCACCCGAATTAAATTTTCAACCATCTTGTAACCCCCCGATCTTTGATATACGTATTACAGTATTAATACTCGATATGATGTATAAAGTTGATTTGATCTTCCTGATAGTCTGATTGAGTCGATTTTTATTTTAGATGTTATTTTTTATATTTCAGATATTTCAGAATTTTCTGGAATTTTTCTGGATTATTTTGGAAAATCTCCGTAGTCGTGTCGACTGATACCGGTAATTGGCTCTATGATTTTTTAATTCACAAATGAAGTAGAATTTCAAAATCTTCTTTCACCTTATGTCTTAGAATCATATTATCTACGTTGTGGTATTTTTGGGGATTTTTCTGAATCAAAAATCCGGCCAAACCGGTGTCACCCAGTACCGGCGAAATTTTCTAGGATTTTTAATTTACAAACCAGATTGAATTTATTTAAACCATTTTTTTATTATGTCTCAGGCTAATATTCTCTATTTTACAAAATGTTTGGGAACCACTCAGAACTAGTTCAATATTGGCCCAATAAAAAAATAAAAAAATATTATTTTCTATTTTTCCCTTCTTCTCTTTCTTCTCCTTTCTTCCAGACGTCTCCTTCACTGCCATAAACTCCACCGCCATGAGTCCACCACCTTCCTCTCCTTTTATAAACTATTTCTCCCTCTCTTTTCCTCTCTAATTTCTCTCCAATAGCCCCTATTTTCCTTTCCTCTCTCGTATTCTATCTCCCACTTCCCTCTCTTTTCTTTACTGTCTTTCTTTCTCTCTGTTCTCAGCTTGGGAGTCCAGAGTGCCATAGGCCTTGCCACCGGCAGGCCAGCACGCCACTGGTGATCGGCTCCCCCGGCCAAGCGCCACCGCGCCCCCCACTAGGCGCCACCCCCTCTTTCCCTTCTTCTTCTCCTCCTTCTCCTCATTCTTCTTCCCCTGTTCTTCTTCTTCTTCTTTTCTATTTCTAGTTCTTCTTCTCCTCCTCTCTCTCCCCCCCGCGCTCTATTTTCTCCCTTTTCCATCACCGGTGAGGCAGAGCCGCCGCCGCCAGCCCCTGCCCCCTTTCTCTCCTATTCATTCTCTTCCCCCATTTCTATCTCTTTCTTATTGGATCTCATAACCCCATACCGATTAACCCACCAAACCCAAACCCGTTAACCTTAAAACCCAATAAACCCATTTACCAATTATACTTAAGTGACGGGTTTGGGTATTGGATCCAAACCCGACCCGTTATCCTACCAAACCCGCATCCAAAACCCAATAAAGGTAATATTATAGGAAACTCCCTGCTAATTTATATTATTTGCATTTGAGATGTCCATATTACATATGTAACCCATTTCTATTACTTTTAGTGTTCGGGCGATATCTGGAGCATCCGGATTTTGATTTGGACGATCCTAAAACCCTTACGATCGTGGGAAAGAGAGCTACCTTCCCAGGGCCAGTTTCTGAGTATTTTTTTTTATAAATTATCTTTTCTCATATTTAGTGAAATTAATTGATTGCCTAATTAATAAATCTTGATTATCGATAAATCATTATAATTATTGTTTACTAAAATGTAATTGTTGGTAAATCCCTGTAATTATAACATAATAATAGATAGCATACTCATACATTACTTTATTACCTGATTTATTATACCATGTATATAGATATCTATATGGATGATTGTTTAGTTACCGAGATTCCGAAGGTAATAATTTTCATAAGTAAATTAGACAATAATTGATAATTAAAACAGATCATTATGTTTAACACTTTGGTGGCACCTACCGTATTCATAATATAGTAATTGTTATTATAATTAGAAGTATTTGACACTCGAGTAGATGATATAGCTACCCTTCCTGTATTACACCAGACACGGTTATTTACATACAGTGAATTACAGATTCATAGACATCCGTTACATAGAGACTTTGTTTGACTAAAAATTTGTGTGCATACACTCGGAATACCTTGACTTGGGTATCCTATCACACGGGACACTGTTATCTCATGTATATGTATCACCGTTACACAGATACTATTACACATAACACTAAGATTTCTTATTCATGTCCACCCAGACATAGATACACCAATTCACTGGATACCATCATTTCATATATTGATATCATTGTTACATGGATGCTCGATACACAGTTATATCATGTTCACATTACTATTACATATATTCACTAGTATACATGCATTGCTTATTTCTATATTCTTGTCATATGGATCACCATTTATATTACATGTATTATTTTTGCATGTATATTCCTGGATTCCCGTTACATGATTACTTCCTGTTACTAATATTGATATTCTCGTTACTGGACATGTGAGCCGTTCATATGCGATGTGTGAAACTAAGTGCCACGTGGATCTAAGCCAAGGGGTCGCCTCTAGAATCCATATCTATTGTTTCCCGTTTTTCGTCATCTTGTTTCTTGCTATCAACAGCGCTCATTGCATGTTATCGTGTTACATGTACTATGTACGGAACTTGTTCCGGATATATTGTGTAGTTAAAGATAATAAATATAACTTGAGAATGGAGGAGACTTGACGGTTGACTAGATCTTGTCGGTGGATGTCTGGATCTATTGTTTCTCCCACTGCATGGGACATGGTAGTGCTGGCTACCTTCCCGTTTCCCATTACTTATTTAACTCTAGCTGGTTAGCCCTGGTCTCAGCAGCCAGGGAGTCTTGGTAAGGCCGTGATCCCGGGTATGCATGGGATACGCTCATCCGATAAGAGCACCTTGACCATTGGCTTTCCAATTAACATAATAAAACATTATAAATAATAATGACGTTGGGAATACTTGTTATTTGGTCACTCTCTCATTTAGATAATGGTATCTGTATGTCATGTCTGGATGGGTTCGACTGGAGTACGGGCTCCAGTATGAACTGCCAGTGGTATAGGATACTGGAAGAGATTGATTAAAATACCAGGTGGTACTGATTGTTATTATTGTATAAATAACATGACTTGCCTGATACATATATACTATTTTTTAGTTGTACTTGTTACTATTCCTAATAATTTATCCACTATCATGTTACCTGTAGACTTTGCTACATTACCTGATACTTTTATACTTCATGTGATGACACACTATTCATGTTCACGTATAGCTTGCATTGCATGCCTTTTGTTCCTATATATCCTATAGACACTATTCCGGTATACTCACATCGCTATGGAATGGTTGCATACTTCATCTACATGTTCACATGCATCACGTCAACAATGTTTATTATATATAAAACTGGAGACTACTGTAGACATGACCCGATGATAACATGCTAGTTGATGATGGTATAAAAATATGATATTATTATATTTCTACTTATTATTAAATTTCTATTATATAGTATCACTGATACATAAATAGGTATTATATATTATTACCATTCTTGTATTACTATAGTACATATTACTGCCAGCTTCATTTTATCACTCACTAGGTCGCTTTCTGACGATTCTGAGTTTGCGTGCTCAGGCTGGAGATCCGAGGTATCGTATTGTCAGAGAGTTCTTTGGATTCACATATGAGACTCATTAACGAGATCATTTATAAGTATCTTTGTGATTTGTTTCTGTTATCTAATTTATCCCTATTTTTATATCTGTTTTGATCACTCACCTCTTTCTGTAAGTATTTTTATACTTATTTCATGCTAGAATTATTGTCACTATTGTATATATTTCTTGTACTGAGGCTTAGCTTATGTACTTGAGGGTATCTCCGCCCTGAAGATGTACGTCGCCATAACGTCCCCGTACCTGCAGGATCGAGGCGTTACAAAGTGGTATCAGAGCTTAGGTTCACACCTGGTGTGGGTAACTACTGGGTCAATGCTCGGACTCTTATACCAACAGTACAGTAAAATTCAGATTAAAACTCATCTGTATCCGAATTTGGGGATTCCAGCAACGAATACAAGAATACCATGTTTCCTTGACTCTATTCTGTTCCTTACTTACAGTTGTCAACCAGAATATCTGATTCCTTCTCACTTTCTTTTCATCCTATTGCTTCTAATCTGTTCGCGTTAGTCCACTACCCTAATTCTCCACCCCGAGTTCATTATAGCTATCAGAGTGCACAGCGGAAGCATTGTAGGCCAGTAACATTTAGGCTTTGGGGCTGTAAATATTATTTTCAAACCTGAATTGCAATTTTGAGGACGAAATTTTTTGTATGGTGGGGAGAAATGTAACCCCCGATCTTTGATATACGTATTATAGTATCTGTACTCGATACGACGTATAAAATTAATTTGACCTTCCTGATAGTTTGATTGAGCTAATTTCAATTTCAGATGTTATTTGTTTATATTTTAGATTTTTCAGAAATTTCTAGAATTTTTCTGGATTATTTTAAAAAATCTCCAGTAAGTGTCGACCAATACTGGTAATCGGCTCTACGATTTTTAATTCACAAACAGAGTAGAATTTTGAGAATCTGCTTTCACCTTGTATTTTAGAATCATATTATCTACATTATGGTATTTTTGGAGATTTTTTTGAATTTATCAAAAATCTGGCCAAACTTGTGTCGCCAAATACCGGTGAAATCTTCCAAGATTTTTAATTTGTAAAGCAGACTGAATTTATTCAAACCGTTTTCATATTATGTCTCAGGTTAATATTCTCTATTTTACAGGATTTTTGAGAACCATTCAGAATTATTTCAATATTGGCCCAACAAAATGAAAATAAAATATTATTTTTCTATTTTTTTCTCTTCTTCTTTTTCTTCTCCTTTCTTCCAGACATCCTCCACCGCCCTAAACTCCACCGCCATGAGCCCACCGCCTTCCTCTCCTTTATAAACCATTTCTCCCTCTCTTTTCCTCTCTAATTTCTCTCCAATAGCCCCTCTCTCTTCCTTTCCTCTCTCTATTGTATCTCTCTCTTCCCTCTCTTTTCTTCATTGTCTCTCTCCCTCTCTCTGTTCTCGGGTTGGGAGGCCAGAGCACCACCGGCCATGCCACTGGTAGGCTGGCGCACCACTGGTGGCTGGCACCCCCGGCCAAGCGCCACCGAGCCCCCCACCAGGCGCCACCCCCTCTTCCCCTTCTTCTTCTCCTCCTCCTCCTCCTTCTTCTTCCCCTGTTCTTCTTCATCTTCTTTTCTATTTCCAGTTCTTCTCCTCCTCCTCTCTCTCTCTCTCCCCCCCGCGCTCTATTTCTCTCTATTTTTCATCGCCGGCGAGGCAGAGTCGCCACCGGCGAGGCGGCGCCGCCGGGACTGACCGCCGCCAGCCCTTGCCCCCTTTCTCTCATATTCGTTCTCTCTCTCTCTCTCTTATTGGATCTCATAACCCCATACACATTAACCAACTAAACCCAAACCCGTTAACCTTAAAACCAAATAAACCCATTTACCCATTATATTTAAGTGACGGGTTTCGGTATTGGATCCAAACCTTACCCGTTATCCTACCAAACCCGCATCAAAAACCCAATAAAGGTAATATTACAGGAAACCCTCTGCTAATTTTTATTATTTGCATTTGAGATATCTATATTACATATGTAACACATTTCTATTACTTTTAGTGTTCGGGTGATATCTGGAGCATCCGGACTCCGATTTAGACAATCCTGGAATCGTTGCGATCGTGGGAAAGAGAGCTACCTTCCCATAGCCAATTTGTGAGTGTTTTTCTTTTATAAATTATCTCTTATCATCTTTAGTGAAATTAATTGACTGCCTAATTAATAAATCTTGATTATCGGAAAATCATTATAATTATTGTTTACTAAATTGAAATTGTTGGTAAATCCCTGTAATTAAAAGATAATAATATATAGAATACTCATACATTACTTTATTACCTGATTTATTATACCATGTATATAGATATCTATATGGATGATTGTTTAGTTATCGAGATTCCAAAGGTAATAATTTTCACAAGAAAATTAGCCAATAAATTGATAATTAAAAAAGATCATTATGTCTGATACTTTGGTGGTACCTACCATATTCATAATATAGTAATCGTTATTATAATTAGAAGTATTTGACATTTGAGTAGATGATATAGCCACCCTTCCTGTATTACACCAGACACGGTTGTTTACATACAGTGAATTACAGATTCATGGACATCCGTTACATAGAGACTTTGTTAGACTAAACATTTGTGTGCATACACTCGGAACACCGTGAATTGGGTATCCTGTCACACGGGACATTGTTATCTCATATATATGTATCACCGTTACACAGATACTATTACACATAACACTAAGATTTCTTATTCATGTCCCACCGAGACATAGATATACCAATTCACTGGATACTGTCATTTCATATATTAATATCATCGTTACGTGGATGCTCGATACACAGTTATATCATGTTCACACATTATTGTTACATATATTCACCAGTATACATGCATTGATTGTTTCTATATTCTTGTTATATTGAACACCATTCAAATTACATGTATTATTATTGCATGTATATTCTTGCATTCCCGTTACATGATTACTTCCCTTACTGATATTAATATTCCCGTTACTGGACATGTGAGCTGTTGATATGCGATGTGTGGAACTAAGTGCCACGTGGATCTAAGCCACGGGGGTCCCTCTAGAATCCTACATCTATTGTTTCCCGTTTCCCGTTATCTTATTTCTTGCTATCAACAACGCTCATGTCATATTATCGTGTTACATGTACCATATAAGGGACTTGTTCTGAATATACTGTGTAGTTAAGGATAATAAATATAACTTGAGAATGGGCGAGACTTGACAGTTGACTAGATCTTGTCGGGTGGATGTCGGGATCCATTGTTTATCCCACTACAGGGGACATGGTAGTGCTGGCTACCTTCCTGTTTTCGATTTTCCGTTACTTGTTTCACCCTAGTGGGTTGGCTCTGGTCTCAGTAGCCAGGGAGTCTTGGTAAGGCCATGATTCTGGGTATGCACGGGATACACACACCCGATAAGAGCTCCTTGACCATTGGGTTTCCAATTAACATAATAAAACAGTATAAATAATAGTGACATCGAGAACACTTGTTATTTGGCCACTCTCTTGTTTGGATAATGGTACCCGTATGCCATGTCTGAAAGGGTTCGACTGGAGTGCGGGCTCTAGTATGAATTGCCAGTAGTATGGGCACTGAAAGAGATTGATTAAAATACCAGGTGGTATTGATTATTATGATTGTATAAATAATATTACTTACCTGATACATATATACTATTGTTTAGTATTACTTATTACTATTCCGGATAATTTATCTACTATCATGTTACCTGTAGACTTTACTACATTACATGATACTTGTTACACTTCATGTGGTGACACACTATTCATGTGCACGTGTACCTTGCATTGAATGCCCTTTATTCTTGTATATCCTATAGACACTATTCCTGTATACTCACATCGCTATAGAATGGTTGCATACTTCATCTACCTGTTCACATGCATCACGTCAATAATGTTTATTATATATAAAATTGGAGACTGCTGTAGACATGACCCGAAGATAACTTGCTAGTTTGTGATGGTATTAAAATATGACATTATTACATTTCTACTGATTATTAAATTTCTATTATATAGTATCACTGATAGATAAACATGTATTATATATTATTATCTGCTTGTATTACTATAATTGATCGGGAGAAAACTGCGCACTAAAAGTGTATGTTTTGAAATAAAGATTTAAAGTGTGTGCGCTTTGGCTTCCTCGATACTTCCGTTCTAGCATAGAGGGTAAAACGAGTTGAATCCACAAGGATGAGAGGCGATAAAAGCTTTACCGGTTGATTCACGTGTTTGTTAAAAGTTCTTCAATGTTTAAAAGAATGAAAAGAAAAGAAAACAAAGAATGAAAAGAGAAGTACGGTGAAACACAAAGGAGTGGGAAACATAGAAAAGAATATGTTTGTGATTTTTGGTTATATTTCTAAAACAAAGTGAAAAAGAAAGAAAACCCATAACTACTAACTACTAGTTACTCCACCAACATGCTAACCTCTTAGTGATAGTTGCCTCACATGTATCATTGGCCATCACTAGTCCTTGGTTCAAGAGCTATTAAAAGTATGACCCATATGTAACTCACACAACCCAACTCAACAAACAAGTGCAAGCTACACTTAAACCATCAATACTATTGAAGAGTTTAAACCATCAATACTATTGAAGAGTAAGCATGGAGTAAAGTAATGTTAGCTTGTTAGTGGTTAGGAAGTTAGAGTATTAGATCCATCATCATGAGCCATCAATGGCTTTTGCAAGAGCAAGGCCAAACGAGGCTATTAGATTCATGTGAATTATCATAAAAGAAGTTAAACTAGTTGGTGGTTAGTAGTTAGTACCATGAGAGAAAGGATTAGCTACACATGTAAAAGAGATTAGAGAGAAGAAAACATAGAGGGGTAAAGAGAGCACCTTTCATAGATTGTCACCTTCTATTACAATCACTCTTGCATTCCAAGCATGAACCACTCTCTCTCCCTATTACAAGATCAACAAAATGGAAAATACAAAGAGGAAGAAGAAGAGCTAACCTAACCTAAACTAAACTACAACATGAAAATGGAAACTACCCTAAAAACTCTGCCTTTCTTGCTTCTCTAGAATTCAAGGGGTATTTATAGCCACAAGCGAAGAGGGGGGGCCAGGGGACAGGCCCTGGCCCAAAACGCGGCCGGGGCCGCGGCGTACGGCCGCAGAAACGTGGCCCTGGCCGCGTTTTCGCGGCCCTACTAGGGCCGCGTGCGCGGCGCTTCGAGCCGCGCGCGGTCCCGTCTGTCCCCTGTCAGACCCTGTGCTTGGTTTTGTCTTTGCAGCCTTTGGTTTCACAGAATCAACTCTCTAGGTCAATGGCTATCTTTAATAGGATTTTAATCACCAATTAAATGGTGATTTAGGGTCTTCTTCTTCATTGCACACCATGGACCTTGAATCAAGCAAGCAAAGCTTTATTAGCAGAATTTAATATGAAATTAATGTGAATATGTAATACAAATTATGCAAATTTAGAGACTAATCACACCCCCACACTTATCTTTTGCTCGTCCCGAGCAAAACAAAAAACTAAGGAATTATTACTTCACTTTCGCAGGTGACGCGATTGCACTGAGCATGTGCAACAAGCCGTTAAACCTTTAAGTTTCCCCTAGAGGAGGAGTTTTGTCTCCTGAAGGTTTTTAGCGGATTACATCCACAAAATCCATAAAGAAAGAAATCAAATGTTAGTATTTTGAAAACACATTTTGAAATAGAGAAAAGTGTTGAAATATTGTTGCAAAAATATGAGTGATCTAAGGTCATAGGTTAACCAGAAATTGTTCTTTCTTAAACTAAGTCAAAAGGCAAAAAATCTTGTTATAAAGTAAATGTAAGAATTTAAAATTGAATTGACTCATTGATCTTTTATAAAACTCTTAGGAAAATATGCACTTTGTGAACTGTGAAGATTTTTGGGATACCGACTCAAACTTTCATGCCATTTATTTAATATATATTATATATATTTTTTATATTATTTTTTCTTTTTTCTTCCTTAGTTTTCTTAGGCTTTCTTATTTACCCGAGTAGTGAGCCTTTAGCCGGTGACTCTCAAACCAGATGGTCTTAGGGCACCAGATGAGAAAACATCTCTCGGACTTAAGGACTCGAGTAAACAAGGCCAAAAAACTAAAGGGGATTATTTTATTTTTGTCCACCGTCTTAGGTATGAATAATCATGCTTCCTGAGGCATAATTACCCAACTTCAATAAGTGATTTTATTTATATAACTTTTTTTTAATATATATTTTTATGACATTTTCAGTCTTTGTTTCAATCCCAAAAATTGTGTAAGGTTGGAGTGCATAAATCTAAGACAAAAAATTCAAGATCAAATTATCTTTTCAATCTTACTTTCTTATCTTATAATTTAGACAAGATCTATTATTTTGACTCAGTTTAAAATTTCATAATTTGAGGTCTTTCTAATTCCTAAGATAATCTTAATTTTCTTAAAAATAAATCAAAAACTATTTCTCTTGTTTCAAAAAGTTTTGTAAAAAGAAAAGAAAAGTTTTTATATAAAAGTTTTTTTATTTACAAAGAAGTGTAAAAGAAAGAAAATATAAAACTAACTACGTTAGTAAACCCTCCCCCACACTTATCTCATGCATGATCCTCAATGCATCGTGAATGTGTAAATACATGAAATAAATGGAGAGGGAAGGAAGATTACCTCAAGGGGGTGGCTCTAGTGGTGGTCTGATTGGCCAAGTATTGCTACCCAATCAAAATAGCGTGGATCGTGTAGGAACCCACCAATGACCTCTTTAATATGACCCAATAAAAGAATGATTGATTGAATGGTCTTATTTAAAAGTTGATCCCCATCTAATGGCCAATTTTCAAAAATAATTACTAAGTCATTTTCTTCAACAGTCTTGTCCAACAATGAAGTGTGATTTTGAGAGATGATTGATTTTGACGCAAATGGAACAGGAACAAAAACCGATACCGACTCGAAAAGTTGACTTAGATCAAGTCGAGAGTCAACAATAAGAGTCGAAATTGGTTCAAAAATAGGGTCCAAACCAAGGAATTGATGTTCACACACTTTCCCCATGAATGAAGTGTGATCATGAGAGATTGGTGATTTCATTTCACGGTGTACTAGTGCAGGATTCAATGTTGACTCCGGAATAGAGAAAAAAATCTGGTAAAGATACCGGGGTCATTATTGAATCAAAAAGTGAAATAGAATTACCAACTTGAGGTTCATGATCACTTCAAGCTTAAGTTCAATTTCGAGAAAAGGATAACTTGCTAAAATGTCAAGGTGATTCTCAAAATTTTGGGCAAGTTCAAAAGGATGTAAGGAAATTAAATTTTGATTTTCGTTCACAGAAGGAATGTGAATGGCTAAAATGATTGATTCAAGTTCAGGAAGTATGGGAATCAAAACTGGCTCAAGAATATTACTTAGTTTAGGTAACACTACAGGAGTCGACAGTGATTCAATGAACGGACTCGAATCGCTAACTTGAAGCTCAGGTTCACATTCATCTTCAAGTTCAATTTCAGAAAATGGATAACTCGTCAAAGTTTCAGGAATTGGATGTTGGCCAAGTTCAGGTTGGTATGACGAAATTGAAGCTGGATTTCCAAAATGGCAAGATTCTTGAACATTTGATGGACATGGGAAGTCAATCTATTTTATATTATGCGCTCGGTCTCTTGCACGAATTCCATAGTTTTTTCCCACAATGATTTTTCTTTGAGTTGTTCTGGGAAAGAACTACATGAATTTTGGAAATTTTGTGGACATGATGAGGCCATATTGTTTTCAAATTGTTTTTGGGCCTCTATCGCTTCTTCCAAAGTCCTTTCCATGATTTTTCTTCAATAGGTGACTCAGAAAAAGGAGGATATGAAGCAGAGTTGGAGAATGAATGTTGTGAAAATTGTAGACAATATGGTTGAAAATCTAACTCAGGGGAGGTGAATCCCAATTGACTCTGTGAAGAGTTGAAATTATTTTGAAAATTATAGTCATAGGATTGAGGATATGGGTCATATTGAGTCGAATAATCCCAACTTGGCATATATGTTTGGTTCATATTGTACATATCAGGGTTGGAATTATCCGACTCAAATGAGATTGGAGTGAAATATGGATTCATATTATGATTGAAAGAATTATTATTATTAAAATCCATATCACAGTTACAAAAAAGAAAACAAACAAACAAGTAAACAAACAAAGAAAGGAAAAGAAAAAGAAAACAAGCCTATGCTAGGGTTGACTTAGACCTAGACGACTCCTAACTGGTTAGACTGTCCACGGGGGGTATATTGTAGGACGCTGATCACGAGTTAATCGGCTAGGTAGGGGCAAGATCAGTGGGAGGTATCCGTGCCGGAGCAACGGGCCTAATTATGTCAAACCACTGTTCTTCGAGGTTTCGCCTCTCAATCCCCAACCTTAGACACCTATTTGACAAGAGTCAACTTCTAACAGCTTTCCCCTTAGGTCAATCTCCTAAATGAGTCCGAAATGTCCCTAGGGGCCAATGTCTAGCAAATTTTATTAAGGCTTGGTTGTGTGAGTTGGAAGGTGATTTTTGGGCTAAGGGAGGGTAATGACTTCCCCACCTTATGTTGTTTTAGGTTTTGCCCTTAAGTTAAATTTGTGCAAGTGTGCAATATAGATAAGATGAACACAAAAAAGCGAGTAAATCACTGAAGTGTTTGTCCTAACTATATGCAATGCAATATGTACACCTCCTATAAGTATCACAACAACATAAGAATAAAATACAGTATATTGGAATAAAAATTGACACGTGCCTAGATGCAAATGTCTAAACCGTTTTAAAGCATCCAATTTCTGTATTTTAGTTCTTACAATTATTTACAGTGCACAGGTAATATAAAATAAATTAGCAGCAGAATATAAAAATATACAAGAATTACCCAACCACACTTGAGCAAGTGTGAACTTCTGCAATGCTAAAACTTTAACCTGCACACCAAAAAACAAAGCAGAAAAGTTAGCAAACTTGTGAAATCAAACCGTTCCCATCCCCGACAACGACGCCAAAATTTGATCGGGGGAAAACCACGCACTAAAAGTGTATGTTTTGAAATGAAGATTTAAAGTGTGTGCGCTTTAGCTTCCTTGATACTTCCGTTATAGCATAAAGGCTAAAACGTGTCGAATCCATAAGAATGGGAGGCGATAGAAGCTTTACCGGTTGATTCACGTGTTTGTTAAAAGTTCTTCAAAGTTTGAAAGAATGAAAAGAAAAGAAAACAAAGAATGAAAAGAGAAGTATGGTGAAACACAAAGGAGTGGGAAACATAGAAAAAGAATATGTTTCTGATTTTTTGATATATTTCTAAAACAAAGTGAAAAAGAAAGAAAACCATGGCTACTAACTACTAATTACTCCACCAACATGCTAACCTCTTAGTGATAGTTGCCTTACATGTATCATTGGCCATCACTAGTCCTTGGTTAAAGAGTTATTCAAAGTATGACCCATATGTAACTCATCACAACCCAACTCAATAAAGAAGTGCAAGCTACACTTAAACCATCAATACTATAGAAGAGTAAGCATGGAGTAAAGTAATGTTATCTTGTTAGTGGTTAGGAAGTTAATGTGTTAGATCCATCATCATGAGCCATCAATGGCTCTTGCAAGAGCAAGGCCAAAACGAGGCTATTAGATTCATGTGGATTATCATAAAAGAAGTTAAACTAGTTGGTGGTTAGTAGTTAGTGCCATGAGAGAAAGGATTAGCTACACATGTAAAAGAGATTAGAGAGAAGAAAACATAGAGAGGTAAAGAGAGCACCTTTCATAGATTGTCACCTTCTATTATAAGCACTCTTTCATTCCAAGCATGAACCACTCTCTCTCCCTATTACAAGATCTACAAAATAGAAAATACAAAGAGGAAGAAGAAGAACTAACCTAACCTAAACTAAACTACAACATGAAAATGGAAACTACCCTAAAAACTCTGCCTATCTTGCTTCTCTGGAACCCAGGGGGTATTTATAGCCACAAGGGAAGAGGGAGGCCAGGGGACAGGCCCTGGCCCAAAACGCGGCCGGGGCCGCGGCCATACTGGGCCGCGCGCGCGGCTCTTCGAGCCGCGCGCGGTCCCGTCTGTCCCCTGTCAGACCCTGTGCCTGGTTTCGTCTTTCTAGCCTTTGGTTTTCACAGGATCAGCTCTCTAGGTCAATGGCTATCTTTAATAGGCTTTTAATCACCAATTAAATAGTGATTTAGGGTCTTCTTCTTCATTGCACACCATGGACCTAGAATCAAGCAAGCAAAGCTTTATTAGCAGAATTTAAAATGAAATTAATATGAAGATGTGATACAAACTATGCAAATTTAGAGACTAATCAGTAATATATATTACTGCCTCCTTCATTTTACCACTCACTAGGTCACTTTTTAACGACCCTGGGTTTGCGTCCTCAGGTTGGAGATCTGAGGTATCGTATTATCAGAGAGATCTTTGGATTCACATAGGAGACTCATCATCGAGATCATTCATAGGTATCTTTATGATTTATTTCTGTTATCTTATTTATTCCTATTTTTATATCTATTATGATCACTAACCTCTTTCTGTAGGTATTCTTGTACTTATTTCATGCTGAAATTATTATCATTATTGTATTTATTTCCTGTACTGAGGCTTTGTGTATGTACGTGAGGGTATCTCTCCCTGCGTATGTACGTCACCATAACGTCCCCGTACCTGTGGTATCAGGGCGTTTCAAAGTAGTATCAGAGCCTAGGTCACACCTGGTGTGGATAACCACCTGGGTCAATGTTCGGGCTCTTATACCAACAGTATAGTCAGATTCAGATTAAAACTCATATGTAACTGAATTTGGGGATTCCAGCAACGAGTACACGAATATCATGTTTCCTTGACTCTATTCTGTTCCTTACTTACAGTTATCAACCAGAATATCTGATTTCCTTCTCTCTTTCTCTTCATCCTATTGCTTCCAATCCGTTAGCGTTAGTCCACTACCCTAATTCTCCACCTCGAGTTCATTATAGCTATCAGAGCGTGCAGTGGAAGCATTGTAGGCCAGTAACATTTAGGCTTTGAGGCCGTAAATATTTTTCTTGTTGGAACTTACTTTTGATGATACATTTGTGAAGCCATTTCATTGGAGCTCTATTTCATATGCCTATTCAAGAGTTCTACATGATCAAGACTTTCCAAAGAGAGTTGCTATAGATGTGTATTGTAATGGTTAATAGTATGTTAAAAGCTTTAAAACACACACACACATCATTACTCTATTAGTCAACTTATACCCTTTAGTAGTCGACTTATACACAGTATAGTCGACTTGATATATTATGTATCAACTAGTCTTTGTTCTGAAAAACATACCAACTCTCTGTTTCTGACCTACACTCAATATTAGTTGACTTACTAGTTTTTACTAGTCGACTAATACCTGACCTAGTCGACTTATAAACTCTGCTGGTCGACTAGTTTCAGTTTTCAGAAACTTATCCTGTTTTTTTATCTTGACCTAGTCGACTTGGTCCCTACACTAGTCGACTAACCCAATATAAATTACCTAACTTAGTCGACTAACCTTATATCTCAAGTTGACTAATGGCAGTTTCTGACTGTTGGACAGTTTCTGTTTTTTGGTGTTTTATCCAACGTTATCTAACGTTTCAATATTCAAAATTGACCTGATAACTATCCTAACTGACTATGAATTTCAGCTATAAATAGGTATGTTATCCTAGGCTAAAAACACCAATTAAAATCAAAAGTTTCCTGACCAAAAACTCTGTTCAAAATTCTGGTTTTCTGAAAACATGTTTTTACTTTCTATTTCTTCACCAATTCCTACTCTATTGTGAAGATTTCTGAAAGTCCACCTATAATAGCCCTTATCCATAATTACATACAGATTCAAGGCTTATAAGAAAGTTTGTAATCACTCAAAGAGGAGCATTGTATCGAGGGAATATTAGAGCGCTCACTTTCACACTGATTTTACAAAATAAATGTTTTCAAGTGCTGGTTCTGCGTCGATTAATATAATCTTCTTTAAAAATAGTTATATTAAGAGTAATAACTAATGGAACTATCCCACTTCTCTTCGTCGTTACTCAACTTAATTGATCGCTTGTTTTCCTTTAATTACTCCAAGGTATGTTCTTTCTTCTTTTGTTTATTATCTTTTTTTAACTTAGTAATCAAAATACCAACACCATCTTCTTTTTCTACATTCTAATTTCCTTTTAATTTAGGTTAATTTTTTCTTTTCTTTTCTTTTAAAACAAAGAAGATCTTTAACCAGTGTAGTAACTTAGGAAGAAGTGTAAATCACCTAGAGGGGGGTGAATAGGTGATGAGCTAATCTAATGGTCACTAAATGCGGAATTAGAAACTTATTACACTAAACACCACGTATAACACAAGAGTGTAGCCGGATTCCCCGTGAAGGGCTCTGGACTAACTCCTCAAGATTCTTCTAAATAAGAGTTGAGGTGCCGTGTTGGCTCTCTTAGTTGAAAACTAGTGTTAGCAAATACACCCCAAGCATATAACAATATGAGCACAAATATATATATCTAGCAATTAAAGATGAAAGGAATAGAGGCATGCAAGATATAAAGACAAAGAGATAGAGAGAGAACAATCCTAAACACGGGGGATTTGTTTTGAGATTCGAGCACACTTGCTCTACGTCCCCGCCTTCAACACTTGAAGGATTTCCACTAAAATCGATCCCACCGGATCACTCGGTGCCGCAACACCTACAAGGCGAGTTCACACTTGAACTCCTTGGACTCTCTAATCCTGTACACACCGCAAGCCCACTAGCTCGCCGAGGCCGCACCTCAAACACCGAGTTCCCACTAGAACCCGAAACAATGCGAATACATACGTCCGCCTCCTCAAAGAACAAGATGAAGTCTTTGGTGATCACAACACTTTGATCACCTAAAAACAATCTCAAAAGAACACTCCTATAGGATAAATATGTCAATGAGTTGCTCAAGTGTTTGTGAGAAAAACAAGGATGGAAGTGGTGGAAGAAAACTCAAGAAAATCACTTTGAAAACACTCTTGATAAACTCCCCTTTTGATTGGAAATATTTGCTCTCAAATAAGTGGAGAAAACTTCTTAATGGAGTTGGAAAAACTAGCTCAAAACCCACTTAAAAATCTTATGTAAAACAGCCCCAAAAGCCCCAATTTATAGAGCTAGAAAAACTAGCCGTTGGAGCCAGGTTGGCCTGACGGTCGACCGCCCGGTCGACCGCCAACGGCCAGATTTCTGACCTTGGGGCAGCGGTCGACCAGCCGGTCGACCGAGACCCTGGAACAGAGAGCAGATCTCTCTGCCGGTCGACCGGTCCGGTCGACCGGGGCTTTCCAGAGAGCAGAGCTCTCTGGCGATCGACCGGGTCGGTCGACCGGCCCTCTAGCAAAGGCTGGCGTGCACGTCTGTGCACGTCGGTCGACCGGCTCGGTTGACCGACTTCAAGCTCGGTCGACCGGCCGGTCGACCGGCTGAAGCCAGGACAGGAATTTTGGGATTAAAAACTTGGTTATTTTGACTCAATAAAATTCCATAAAATCATAAAAAATCTACAAAAATAGTTTTAACATTATACTTTGATAATCAAACATGCTTGAGCAAAATCAAGACATGTTACAAATAATTTGAACTATTTTTGTAACTTAGAAAATTTGGTTTAAAACAAAAATTGTATTTTTCGAAATTTGGTTTAAAACAAAAACTGTATTTTTTTCAAATTTGATTTTTCCAAAACTTATTTTTCCAAAACTTCTTCAAATACAAAAACAAGATATTTTAAACACTTTGAAGGCATAGAGTATATGGATATGATCCACTACACAAACATGGTGAAATATCTATGTTTTTTTGACATTAAGCTCTAAATTTGATTTTGGTTAAATACATGTAATTTTGAATATCAAAAACCAAAACGGTATTTTTCAAAAAGAAAACTCTTTTGTATTTTTTCAAAATAAAAATTCTTTTATGAAAATTCATCTAAATCAAGAGAGTGTGTGTATATGGTATACTTGAGCAATCCACCAACTATTCTATCCTTTACATTTTATCTAAAACAAAATTTTATAAAAACAAACCTAGACACAAGTCTTGATCTTGAAGTCTTCACTTGAAGTCTTCTCATCTTCTTGACTTGGTCCAAATACGATCCAACGAGCTAGACTCCTCTTGAGTACTCGATGTGGTCTTGATGCACAAGCTTTTGAATCAAACCATGTTAGCTCCAAAACTTAACTTTAAATTCTTTTGTTGAAGCCACACACCTACTAAGATCTTGATCACAAATCTGAAACTAAATAAACACAAGATCATTAGTACCATAACTACATGTATTGATCATCATCAAAACTAGAGTGATAGGCATTTGGGCCAACAAGAAGACTTACCCAACGCTTCCATCGCTATCCTTCCTAGTGGATCATGACCCATTAGTTCTAGGCTACACGGTAGCGTTGAGGACCTAGCACTGTTCTAAACTTCTATATTTTTCTATGTAGGTTTGGCTAGATAAAATTTTTGGCACCATTGCCAGGAAGAGACAGTAAGTTTTTAATATTTCTAATTTACTTAAAATGGTTTAACTTTTCTTTTTGTTTTTGTGTGCAGGGGCTTATATTTGAAAACTAGGAGCGACATTGAACATATTGCTACTCTGTGCCTCTGTCCAAGAAGGCAGAGCATTAGAGCCCACAACTGTGGTGAACTACTAACCGTAGTTTCTTACAGGTTACTCGAAATTCAAGGATTAAGCTACTTCAGTTTATAATTTTCCAGTTTAATATATTCTGCATACTGTTCTAACCTCAACAGTAATATGGTTGTTTGTTAATGCTAAAAAACATTTAGGCATTGATTTTAGGCATTTATTTAATTTGTTATATTTAAATTACAGTTGAAGAGTGCTAGAGCCAAGGTACGTCTGCATTACATATAACTTAGGAAACACACTTGTATGTTATTTCTTGGGTGCTATTTTTGCTATATACTTGCGCACACGCACTAAAATGATTTAAGGATTTATCCTATAAATAACATAAGGTGGGAAATATTACCCTTCCATAGTCCAAAAACTATCTCTTCACTCACTAACCCAGCCTAACTTAGTATTTAGTAGACATTGGCCCTAGGGACATCTCGGACTCAATAAGAGACTGACCTAAGGGGAAGTTGATTAGAATTTGACTCTTACCAAGTCAGTGTCAAAAGGTTGGGGATTGAGAGGCAAAACCTCGAAGAATAGTTGTTTGGCATAATTACGGCTGTTGCTTAGGCACAGATACCTCCCACTGGTCTTATCCCTAGCTGGCTGATTAACTTGTAGTAAGATTCTATAATGTACCCCCCATGGACAGTCTAATCAGTTAGGAGTCGTCTAGGTCTAAGGTTTACCCTAACTTAGGCTAGAGTTTTCTTTATTTATTTGTTTATTTTTTTAATTTTTTGACATTTTTATATATAGATTACAATTAAAATTATTCTAATGTATACAGTGATCCATACTTCACACCGACCTCTTTTGATTTGGATATTATTAACCTGGCATTTTATAATTTTAACCAACTAAGTATGCCGGATTGGTCTTATCTGAATTAGTACATGCCCCAACCCCAGTATTATGAATAAGATTAGAATGATCATCATCACTCTTCACTGAGCTAGTGGAGATACAACTCTCTAGGGTCATACTATCAACAACCTGACCAACATTCAGCTTCATATACTCAATATTAACATCAACCTTTAGAAGAGAAGTCTTCTTTAGAAAAGAGTGTCGAAGCCTTTCCTGAGTCTACTGATCAAGGTAAAACCAGTACTTGAAAATATGTGTATTTGAAATCAGTGTAAAAATTGTTGGCCCAAAGGCCCATTACTCTAGTTTTGATGATAATTAACTCATATAGTTATAGTTTACTAATAATCTTGTGTTTATATAGTTCAGTTATTAATCACGATATTAATAGGTATTTAGCTTCAACAAAAGAGTTTTGGGAGCTATCATATGTAGATTTAAGAGCTCGCGCGTCAAGATCGCATCTAGCACTCAGTTGGAGTCAAGCTCGTTGGATCGAGTCGGCTTGGAGAAGGAGTTCTACAAGAAGACTTCAGTTTGTGTTTAGTTTAGATTGTGTTTAGATCTTGTGTAAAGATAGATAGTGTTGATATGCTCAAGTTCACACACACACACAAGTTTCAATACGTTTGATTTTTGGCTTAACCGGTTTTAGATTTCATATCAAAAATATAGTTATATATTTTATATGTATATTAGATTCTATCCATATACAATATACTTCAAAGTTGTTTCAATATCATGTTATTTTATTTATACAAGTTTTGGAGAAAACGATTTTTCATTTCAAAATCCAAAATTTTGAAAAATACTAAATTTGTGTTTAAGCCTAGTTTCAATATCACAAAAATGGTTCAAATAGTTTGTAATATGTGTTTATTTTTTATCACAAATATTTGTTATTCAAAGATCTTATAAGAACTTATTTTTGTGAAATTAATGTGATTTTATTGGATTTAATTGGTATTAAATAACCTAAGTTTCAAGTCCCAAAATCATTGCCAGACTCACTGGCGGTCGACCGGACGGTCGACCGGGTGCTGGCCGGTCGACCAGGCAGCTCAACGGTCAGAAAAATGACCGTTGACCGGGCGATCGATCGGAAGGGCATATCCGTCCTTTCCCGCTGCCAACGGGTAGAATTTTTGAGAGGGCTATAAATACCCATCTCTTTGGTTGTTTTCTACAAGAATTTGAAGAGCAAAATTTTCTATCTATACAAGTGTTTTAGTAGCAAGTTTGTGAAGAGTTTTTGTGTCAAAAAGATTTATCTTTATTTGTTTTCAAGGGTTCAAAAAAATTAAAGAAAAGGAAAGTCTTTGGGGAATTGTTTTGATTTTAATATCTATTTCATTCTTTTATTTTTTCCAAGTGTTTTTTTATTTGATTTCCAAACACCTTGTATTCTCACACTTTAGCTATTATCTCTATCCTATCTATAGGATCTTATTTTTGTAGGAAAATTGGTTTGTGGTCTATTGAGATCACCAAAGTTGTTTGTGGTCTTTGTGATCACCAAGAGTTATAATCTTTCCTTACTTTAGGTTTGTGCCTATCCCTCTAAGTGTAGAGGAGGTTATGCTTTGGCTTGTTATTATCCCTCTTGTGTAGAGGTGATTGTGATGGAGTTTTAGCTTAGTGCCTTGTCCCTCTTGTGTGAGGTGATTGTTGTTTGGCTTAGAGCCTTATCCCTCTTAAGTAGAGGTGATTGTTGTTGTGCCCTGTCTCTTGTGTAGAGATTGTTTTGTTAGAGAGAGGAGTTGTGTACTCCTAATTTATATTTGTCAAATCCTCGGTAGAGGTTCCCTGTATGGAAGGTTCTGTGTGGACATATAGTGGAAATCCTTCTGTGTGAAGGCGGGGACGTAGAGCAATGGCTCGAACCTCGAAACATATCTTGGTGTTTGCGATTGATCCACTATCTCCTAACTCTCTCTCTCTTTTATCTTACATTGATTCATATTATTCATATTATACATGCTAGATATTGTTTGTGTGTGTCCATACTGGTGTTGAACCAAGAGAGCTTCATATAGCACCTCAACTCTTATTTAGAGGAATTTAGAGGAATTAGTCCAAAGCCCCTCACCTGAAATTCGGCTATACTCTTTGATTACATATAGTGTGTTGCAATTAGTTTTTTAACTTCGCATTTTTTGTCATTAAATTAGCCATACACCTATTCACCTCCCTCTAGGTGTATTTTCAATTGGTATCAGAGCCTACGCTCCTGATATTAGGTTTAACCACCTAGGAGTGAGATCTTGGTTAGCTAATCTAGACTTGCATTTGCACACATATAGTTTATACACTCATGGATTACCTTGCCCCTCCTATGTTTGATGTTTCCAACATCGATATATGGAAGCTTAGAATGAGTGCCTATCTAAAGCCTTAGGAATACATGTTTACCTTGCTACTACCAAGAAATCTTATCTTGGTAATAACAAGTATATAGAAGCCAATGCACAAGCCCTAGATGTAGTAAAGCATACACTTAGCAAAGAATATTTATCTATGATTTTTCATTGTGATTCAACTTTTACAGTGTAGAACACTTTGATCTCTCCAGAGCTACAAATGACGAAATATGTGGAGAAGGAATCTAGTGGAGATGAGTCCGACGATGCTTGCTACATGGTCCAAGGGAATGACTCCCTTGAGATACATTCGGAGACTCAACTAGATGATTGTGCTACCTCTTCTAATGATGATCATGATAATATGGATGCTTATGCATTAAATGAAAAGCTTTCCATAGTTTATGAAAACTTGCTAGAAAAGTATTAAGTTTTGAAAAAGAAAAGCTTTAAAATAAAAGAAGAAAATAAGGATTTATTTTCAAAATTTAATATGGCTTTGCAAGAGAGGGTTGAGATTTCAAGTGAAAGAGATTCCTTGAAAACCCAACTTGACCTTGTTTTGAAGGAAAATGAAATTTTGAAAAATAAAAGTAATTGTAATGATGTTTTGAATGAGGTATTGTCTTCAAAACTTGAAATTTTTTTAAAAGAGAATGATCCTTTGAAAAATAAAATTATTTTAATTCAAAGAAATTGGATTTAGTTTCAAAAAAAAACTCTTCTTTGAATAATTTGGTACTCATGTTTGTCATGTTCCTATTGCTTCTTCTTCCATTGATAAAGATGTTGGTAGCTCCACTTTGTCCTCAAGTATTAAAAGTGATATATGTATGTTGAAGAAAAGTGTAAATTGTTTGGGCTCCACTTTGAGCCAATGTTCTATGAATCACAAGAGATTGGAATCTATGTTGCGCAAGAAGTATGCACCACATATACATGCATACCATATACGGCATACACATGCTCATCATGCTCACACACATAATTCTATGTATGCTCATGTATACACTTATACACATTGTGGACGTAAGGGCCACCTTGCAAAATTTTGTTATGATAGATTAAATACTTCAAATTTTGCAAATAAATTTGTTTGACTTAGAAAAGGTGCTAACTTTTATGGACTCAATAAGGTATGGGTACCAAAAATCACTCTTATTTTATTTGATGTAGGTGTGGGCTCTCACTTAACGTGAGAGGTATTGGTGCCTTGATGGTGGATGCGTTCCGAGCTAAATGGTGACATTTTGGATGCATCACTTTCAAGGGATGTTTGGTGGAAGGATCACTATGGTTTAGAGACTTAGAAATTAGCCTTATTGATTTTGGTAACTATCTCTAACTCCTATTTAGTTTACATGCTTTTATATTATTGATTTAGCATGTTTTAGTTTTTCCATATTCATTATATTAAATGCCTTGTTAATTAGACTTGTGATATACATATGTAGCATTTGAGCTACACCCATGCTCATCTGGATTTACATTTTTGTGTTCTCACTATAGTTTAGTTATTGTGTGTATCCTAATCAAAAACTCGTGAATTTAACATAATAATCATATTGGCTTATGTTTTCTTTTCTGCTTCATTTTTTGATTACTTGTTTATATGTAATTTTCATTAAAACTTGTATTTATACTTGTACAACTAGTGAGCGACGTTGATTATTATATGTTTGTGCCATGTTGCTCATTTGTACCCATTAGATGTACTTGTATAGTCTAGTTTTGATGATTCTTACATTTTAACTTGTATTCCCTATTTTTGTATATGTTTTCATAATAATGTATTTAGCTTCACGTATATGTTAATTTTGCCAAAATTTTAGATATACATGTCTATCTTAGAGTCACTTGCTTTTCATGCAATATTCTATTTTGGACTCTTTGTGTTTGGGATATGTATGTATACTTCTAATTTAGACAAAACATACATATACCATGAAACATATTTGGTTTTGATGATCTCTTATTTTAGAGAATTATCATGTGAACTTCAATATTGTATTACCATAATTTTATAGATTACATGATTCTTACACTCTATGTTTGGTGTTTACTCATGATTTTTATTTTCGTGAGGTTATATGAACTTTATTGTTTTTTGAGTGTCGATGATCGTGTGATTTTCATATTTTATGGATTTATTCGTGTGTTTATTCCTTACTTGAAGGACTTCATACTAGTTTACAACATTATCATAAAGCTAGTTGCATTATTCTTCATTTTTGTAGTATTTTCAATCTACAATTATTTTCAAATCTTATTTTTGAAAACTTCTACCCTTTAAGGGCGGTTGGATGGGCGACCATGCCTTGTATGCCTTATTTAAAATTTATTTAAACATGTGCATGATAAGGGTGGTAGTTATAAGTTATACACATGAACTTCATGAAATTTTATCTTTGTATACTCATATGTATTTTCTATATATGTATGCTTCAAATTTTAATGAGTATCAAATTTCAATTGGTATTTCTATTTTCATACATATATATGATTTGATTGTGCTTGTTTTAGAACATCCTTACATCTTAAAACACAAGTTATTTCTTGCTAAGCTTGATTTAGTTCATAATAACAATTATTTTTTAATTAGTATCTTATACAAGCTTATGCATTATTTTTATTAGTATTTCATAAAGGGGAGAAAAATTTGTGCGTTATCTTTCAATCGGTTTTATTTTCAATTGGTAGCTTACTCCCATTCTTTATGATAATACTTTATTTTGGTATGTGCTAACATTTTCAATATTAGTATCAATAATCTTAAATTGGTATTATTCTCAATTTAGTATCCTTATTGCAAAATGAGTTTTGTTTACCTAAAATTTGGTTTTTATTTTCAATTGGTATCAAAATTTACTAGATATTTTCAATTGGTACAAATTAATTTCAATTGGCATCAAACTTACATTATTTCATTTTTAATTGATATAAAAAATCTTCTATTGGTATCTTAAAAAGTTTATTTATTTATAAGTGGTACCAACAGTTATTTTGTCAACACAATTTTCAATTGGATCTACAATTTAATTTCATTGGCATCAAAATTTATTTTGTTGACTTAAAAAAAATTCATAAATTTGTTTTATAAGTGATTTCAACACTTTTTGATAAGTATTACTTATATACAAGGGGAGCTTAACATCTCCTCTATATATAAATTCATGTTGAGTGTATCTCACATTGAGGAGCTTGACCTCTCTTCTTTATGTGATACACGTTTGTAGGAGGAGTTTTACATCTCCACTTATGCATTGTATATTATGCTTTATGTGGTAGGGTCTAGTCATCTCTTTTCATATAAATGCATGTATGCAGGGGGAGTTAACTTTACGTCTCTTCTCTTCATGAATGTATATCGCATATATATCTTTATTGCTTGTTTTTTCTTCGCCCCTTTGTAGATGAATTGACAAAAAGGGGAGAAGTATTTGGAGAGTTTGTATATGCATGTTTATTTATGCATGTATATTTCCTCATTTATGCAAAAGTATTTGGAGAGTTTATATATGCATGTTTATTTATGCATGTCTATTTCCTCATTTATGCAAAAAGGGGGAAAAGAATTTGATGAGTTTTTACATGTTTATTTTCATATTTATGCATATATGTGTTATTTGGTTTATACATTTCATTGTATATCTTTATGTTTATTGCTATGCATGAGTTAAGGGGGAGCTTCTATGAAGCTTAATGTTAATCCATGCATATATAACTCTATTAGTTTTGTCATCATCAAAAAGGGAGAGATTGTTGGCCTAAAGGCCCATCACTCTAGTTTTGATGATGATTAACTCATGTAGTTATTGTTTACTAATAATCTTATGTTTATATAGTTTCAGTTATTGATTAAGATATTAGCAGGTGTTTAGCTCCAACAAAGGAGTTTTGGGAGCTATCACATGTAGATTCAAGAGCTCGCGCGTCTAGATCGCATCTAGCACTCAGTTGGAGTCAAGCTCGTTGGATCGTGTTTGGATCGAGTCGGCTTCGAGAAGGAGTTCTACAAGACGACTTCAATTTGTGTTTAATTTAGATTGTGTTTAGATCTTGTGTAAAGGTAGATAGTGTTGATATGCTCAAGTTCACGCACACACACACAAAAGTTTCAATATGTTTGGATTTTAGTTTAACCGATTTTGGATTTCATATCAAAAACTTAGATATATATCTTATATGTATATAGGATTCTATCCATAAACAATATGCTTCAAAGTTGTTTCAATATCATGTTTTTGTATTTATACAAGTTTTGGAGAAAACGATTTTTCATTTCAAAATCCAAAATTTTAGAAAATACCAATTTTGTGTTTAAGCCTAATTTCAATATCACAAAAATGATTCAAATAGTTTGTAATATTGTTGATTTTTTGTCACACATATTTGTTATTCAAAGATATTATAAGAACTTATTTTTATGGAATTTATGTGATTTTATGGGATTTAATTGGTATTAAATAACCTAAGTTTCAAGTCCCAAAATCCTTGCCAGACTCACTGGCGGTTGACCGGACCGGTCGACCGATGTGCACGCAAACGTGCACATGGCCAGTTTAAAAGGCCGGTAGACCGCACGGTCGACCGACTGAAAGCACCTAACTCTCGGGTGCTGGCCTGTCGACCGAACGGTCGACCGGAGGCTCAATGGTTAGAAAACTGACCATTGGCCAGTCGACCGGGCGGTCGACCGAAAGGGCATTTCTGCCCTTTCCTGCTACCAACGGGCAGAATTTTTGAGAGGGTTATAAATATCCATCTCTTGGACTATTTCCTACAAGAATTTTAAGAGCAAAATTTTCTATATATACAAGTGTTTTAACAGCAAGTTTGTGAAGAGTTTTGGTGTCGAAAAAATTTATCTTTATTTGTTTTCAAGGGTTGGAAAAATTAAAGAAAAAGAGAGCCTTTGGGGAATTGTTTTGATCTTCATATCTATTTCATTCTTGTATTTTTCCCAAGTATTTTTCTTTGTGATATGTTTTCCAAACACCTTGTATTCTCACACTTGAGCTATCATCTCAATCCTATCTATAGGATCTTGTTTTTGTGGGAAAATTTATTTGTGGTCTATTGAGATCACCAAAGTTGTTTGTGATCTTTGTGATCACCAAGACTTATAATCTTTCCTTACTTCAGGATTGTGCCTATCCCTCTAAGTATAGTAGAGGAGGTTGTACTTTGGGTTTGTTGTTATCCCTCTTGTGTAGAGGTGATTGTGGTGGAATTTTGGCTTAGTGCTTTATCCCTCTTGTGTGAGGTGATTGTTGTTTGGCTTAGAGCCTTATCCCTCTTGAGTAGAGGCGATTATTGTTGTGCCTTGCCTCTTGTATAGAGGGTTTTTTGTTGGAGTAAGGAGTTGCGTACTCCTAATTTGTATTTGCCAAATCCTCGGAGGAGGTTCCCTGTGTGGGAGGTTCTGTGTGGACATATAGTTGAAATCCTTCTGTGTGAAGGCGGAGACGTAGAGCAGTGGCTCGAACCTCGAAATATATCTTGGTGTTTGCGATTGATCCACTATCTCTTAACTCTCTTTCTCTCTTATATTTTATATTGATTCATATCGTTCATATCATACATGCTAGATATTGTTTATGTGTGCCCATACTTGTGTGAACCAAGAGAGCTTCATATAGCACCTCAACTCTTATTTAGAGGAATCTAGAGGAGTTAGTCTATGGCTCCTCACCGGAAATTCGGTTATACTCTTTTGTTACACATAGTGTATTGCAATTAGTTTTTAATTCCACATCATTTGTCATTAGATTAGCCATACACCTATTCACCCCCCTCTGGGTGTATTTTCAAAAATGTGTGTGTTATGGCTTCCTCGATACTTCTGTTATAGTATGATGGCTATACGGGTCGAATCCACAGGGACGGGAGGTGATAGAAGCATTAACCGTCCTTATTCACGTAGGTTGTTAACAAGTTCTTCTTTGTTAAAGAATGAGAAAAAGAAAAGAAAAGAAAATAAGAAGTGATAGGCAGAGAAAGCAATGAAAATGTCGATGTGAAAACAAAAGGAGGAGTGGTTGTGGAATCGGTAAATCAACATAGAGAATATAGAAATGAAAAGTGAAGTGATTTAGAAAGTGGGTTTAAAAACAAAATAGAAAGGAAGATGAAACTTGTTGTGTAGAAGACGAAAACAACAGTGAACTAAGAAGGCGGAGAAAACATCGATAGAAAAATGATAAAAGAGTTTTGAAATTGATTTTTAAAACAAAGTAAAAAAGAAAGAAGGAAAACAATGAGAGAAAGCTCATGGCTACTAACTACTAATTGCTCCACTTAAATGCTAACCTCTTAGTGATAGTTACCTCACATGGATCCTTAGCTATCACTAGTACTTGGCATCAAGAGCACTACAAAGCATGGCACATGAAATTGTTCTTCACATTCAAACACATCCATTCCACACAACAAGGTGCAAGTTACTGTTAGATCATCAAAACTAAGTAGAGATGAGCATAAAATAAAGACGATATTACAAGTTAGCTTGTTAGTTGTTAGATGTTAGAATATTAGAATGCTAGAATCCATCATCATTAGCCATCAATGGCTCTTTAAGCAAGGCCTTGTAGATGCTACTAGATTCATGTAGATTATCATGTAAGAAGTTAGCTAGTTAGTGATTAGCAGTTAGATTGCTATGAGAAGAAAACTAGCTAAGCATCATGTAGAAGATGGAAAAGATTATAATAGAGAAGAAAAAAGACACCTTTACATAGATTATCACTCTCTATTACATCAATATCTCTCTCTCTCTCCTCTCTCTCTCCAAAATCAACTCAGCCCTACTACAAGATCTAAAAAAAGAAAAAATACAAAATAAAAGAGAAGAAAATCCTATTCAAAAACTAGAAGTGAGAAATCCTAGCTACTGCTCTCAGTCCTCCATTTCTGGCCCAAACATGCAGTATTTATACGCAGAAGAAGAGTCTAGATGCGAGACGTGGCCACACGTCAAGGATCGACGCAGGGGCCCACAAGATTGCCATGAAAAAGCAGCAATTTGTTGTGTTTCACGGCAAATACCTAGGACTTAGGTCTCTGGTTTATCCGTGATTTCGTCCAGCTGCGAGGACCTTCTAGATAGTTCTGGGTTTGCATAAATTGGATCCGATTTTCTTCAGATTCGCACCCAACTTTTGGATTCTATGTATCTTTTAGAAGCTATCTAGCTTGATCTCATGATAATGAGATTTAGTTACCCAAAAATGGGTTTAATTAGGCTCTTATTACACTTTTACCCTTCTAGTCTTGATTATCTACAAAACCAAAATATGGGTGAGAAGCATTAATTTATCCATAAATGAGTAGAAAAATGTGATGTAATGACGCAGAATCGTAGGCTAATCACACTCCCATACTTATCTTTTGCCGTTCTGAGCAAAATAAGAAAAAAAAGAACTAAACTAAGAATGTTATTACACTACTTTCACAGGTGACGCGATTGCACTGAGCGTGTGCAACAAGTGATTAAACCTCTAAGTTTTTCTTAGAGGAAAAGTTTTATCTCTTGAGGGTTTTCAGTGGATTACACCCACAAAATCCATAAAAAAAGGAAACAAAAGTTAGTATTTTGAAAATGTATTTTGAAAGAGAGAAAAGTTTATAATCCATTTTTGCAAAAATTTAAGCGATCTAACATCATAAGTCCACCAAAAATTATTCTTTCTTAAACTTAGTCTAGAAGCAAGATCTTGTCATTAATTAAGGTAAGAATTCAAAATTGGATTTGAATATTTTATTCTTCATAAAACCTAAATAATATGCACTTTGTGATAGTGAAGATTTTTAGAATTTTAACTCTAACCATCATGACATTTATAATATATACATATATTTCTTTCTTTTTTCTTTTAATTTTCTTAGGCTTTCTAGTTTACTCGGAGTGAGCCATTAGCTGATGACTCCCAAATCATACGATCTTAGGGCACCAGATGAGAAAACATCCCTCGGGCTTAAGGATTCGAATAAACAAGGCCACAAAAAATTAGGGGGATTATTTGTTTCTTTTGACCATCATTAGGCGTGAATAATCATGCTTCTTAAGGCATAGTTATTCAGCTTTAATAAGTGATTTTTTTCATATATACATTTTTTCTTTTTATTATTTTATTTTTACTTTCTGATATTTAGGTCTTTGTTTTCATCCCAAAAATGTATAAGTGTGAAGTGCATACTATTTAAGACAAAAAATTCAAGATAAAATTATCTCTCCATCTCTCTTACTTAACCTATAATCTTAAATAAGATCCATTATTTCGACTAGATTTAAGATGTCATAATTAAGGCTTTCTTAGTTTCTAAAATCACCTTAATTTTTTAAAAATAGATCAAAACTTTGTCTCTTGTTTCAAAAAGTTTTTAAAGAAAGGAAAAATTCTATAAAAAGTTTTTAAAGAAAGAAAAAATTCAATAGAAAAAGGAAAAATTCTAAAAATATCCTAAAGGAAATGAGAAAGGAAAAAAATTTAATAAGACTATGTTAGTAGACCTTCCCCTACACTTATCTCATGCATTGTCCTCAATGCATCGTGAATGTATGTATGCATGAAAATATAGAGGGAAGAAAAAATCACCTCAAGGTGGTGGTTCCAATGGTGGTCTGATTGGTCCACAAAATGCGGCCCAATTCAAATTACGTGGAGTTCTTGAGAACCCACAAGTGACATCTCTAATATAACCCATTATTATGATGTATATATGGATGATTTTAATTATGAATTTTATCCCATCTAATTTTCAAAATTTCAAATTAATTTCAAAGTCATTTTTATCAACACCTTTGTCCCAAAATGGAGTGTGAAAAGATGGAATGATTGATTTGGGCTCAGGAAGTACAAAAACTAGCACCGACTCAGAAAAGTGACTAAAATCATGTAAAAGTTCAGGAGTCGAGATTTGTTCAGAAAGTGAGTTCAAATCAAGAAGTTGAAACTCTAGTCCACATTCATTTTCCCACAACGAAATGTGACTTCTAAGAATAGTGATTCAAGTTCAAGAATGACAAATATAGGAATCAAAACTGACTAAAATGTTGCTCAAATCAAGTAACAAAATGGAGTCAATATTGATTCAGAAATTTGAACTGGATCACAAAATTGAGGATCTGAGTCATATTTCTGATTGAGTTCAATTTCAAAACTTGCCAATTTGTCAATGGGACTTTCAAAAGTTATGTAATGGTCAAGTTTCAGATGTGATCATAAAAGATGGGTAATTCAATTTCATGATGTATGGGCATAGGATTCAAAGCTGACTTGGAAAAACTTTTGAAGTGAGGTAAAGATACTGGAGTTAACATTGTATTAAGAAGTGGAATTGAATTGCCAAGTTGAGGTTCAGGATCATATTCATACTCAAGTTCACTTTCAGGAAAGGGATAACTTATCGAAATGTCAATGTGGTTATCAAAATTTTGATTTTGGTCAAGTTCAAATAGGTATGATGAAATTGAAGCTTAGTTTCCAAAACAACATGATTCTTGATTTAGATCGATAGAGTTATAGATAATTGATGGTTAAAGATTGATAAGAGCGAGTTTTTTCATTCCTATGAATGTTTACCAATTGACTCAGTTGTGCTTCTAGCCTATCAATAGACTGGGTAGAAGATTTTTAAAATTATTGTGAGGTCTCATGCAAGATTTTTATATTCTTTTCTAACTCAGATTTTTCTTCAAATGGTTGTTCTAGAAAGAGAGTGTAGGAATCTTGGTTTTGAAAAAATTGTAAAGATTATGAGTCCAACAAGTTTTGAGATTTTAACTCGGACTTCCACAAGAGTTTTATACTCGTGTCCAAGATTGATGTTTGGACATTTTGAAGAAGTAGGACTGAGTATGAATCTTAGAATTATTGTTGAATTTGGGAGGCCAACATTTTTTGAAATTTTCATTCGGCCTCCTGCATGGCTTCTATACTCTTATCTAACTCAAAATTTTAATCTATAGGTTGATGTAGAAAAGAAATATATGAAGCATGATGTGAAAAAATTTGTGAATATTGTGAGTCGAGCTTGTTTTGTTGGAACTCAATTATGGCTTGTACGGCTTCCATACTCTTTTCTAACTCGAATTTTTCTTCAATGGTTTGTTCTAGAAAATGAGTATAGGAAGCAAAATCGGAGAATGAATATTATGAAAATTATGGACAAAATGGTTGAAAATTAGACCGGTGGAGATGAACCCCAGTCGACTATGTGAAGAGTTGAATTTTTTTGAAAATGTTGGTCATGGATAAGCGGTATGGATTATATTTAGTCGAATAAATCAAATCAAGATTATTTAGTTGGTTCATGTTATTCAAAGCTGAGTTGGAGTTATTCGAGTCAAAAAAGATCAGTATGAAGTATGGATTCATATTAGAATTGAAAGAATTATTGTTGAAGTCTATCTCATAAACAAATAGCAACAAAAAAGAAAAAACAAACAAACAAACAAAAACAAAAATCAAAACCAAGCCTATACTAAGGTTGACCTAGACATAGACGACTCCTAACTGGGCAATTACTAGGGGAAGGTTACTGTATGAACCCAACTACAAGCTAATCGGTCAGGTAAGGGCAAAATGCGGTGGGAGGTATTCGTGCGTAAGCAACAGGCCTTACGCCAAACCACCGGATCTTCGAGGCTTAACCTCTTAATCCCCAGCCTTAGACACAAATTTGGCAAGAGTATGGTTCTCACAAGTTTCACCCTCGGTCAATTTTTTAATGAGTCTGAGATGTCGCTAGGGGTCAACATCTATCAATTTCTATTAAGGCTTGGGTTATGTGAGTGAGGAGGTGATTTTGGTCTAAAGAAGAGTAATGATCCCCACCTTATCGTGTATCGGGTTATGCCCTTAAGTCCATTTATACAAGTGTGCAATATAGACAAGAATATCACACAAAGTGAGTAAATTACCCACGTGTATGTCCTATGCCACCTCAGTCTTGATCAAAGCAACAGAACAAAATATAGTATATTGTAATTGAATTAACATGTTCCTACGATGCAAATGTCTAAACCATATTAAAACACATCCAATTAATGTATTTTAGTTTTGTAACACCCCGTTCCTGGAATACGTACATAGATACGTATTCTGATTTTTCCAGCATATTTCTTTAATTTATCTTGTATTTGTTTTATGATTATTAGTGTGATCGTTTTGTGTTGGATTTGGATTCGTGGACTCGGAGTCAGCCCTAGTCTGAACCGGGGGCCCGAACCTAGTGCTTCGCTCGATTTGGCATTTCTGGTAATCCAATTTGACCGATTTCAGTTTTAAACATCGTTTTCCAATATTTTTGATTTTTCATAATTTTCTGGAATTTTTCAGAATTATTTGCAAAATCTCCAAAACTGGTGTCGGTCGGTATCACTGACTGATTCAAGGATTTTTAGTTTTCAAATGGGATTGAATTTTCAAAAACGGCTTTCAGTTTACTTCTTAGAATATCATTTTCTATCTAAATTCATTTTTCGAGATTTTTCAGAATTTATCGAAAATCCACCGGTTTTGGTGTCGACCGGTACCGCCGGAAGATTCCAGAATTTTTAATTTGAAATCTACATTGAATTTCTCGAATCCGATTTCACCAAGTATCTTAGAATAATATTTGCTATTTTTGAGAATTTTTCGGAATGATTCTGAAACAGTCAAATTTTCGCCTTATTAAAATAATAATATAATTTGTCGTTATTTCTTTTTCTTGTTTTTCCCTCTCAACTCCTCTACTTATTACTCCCAGAATATTTTATCAATTTTATTATTTAATAAAATATTTATTTATAATTTTTTTACTATTTCTTTTCATTTCTTTTTAATTTTTCCATTTTCTTTTCATTTTCCCTCTTTTTCTTCTTTTCTTTTCTTCTCCTCCACTCCATCTCTTCTCCCACGCCAACGCAACCACAGCAGCGGCAGCAGGGAGCAGGGAATGATGGTGAGAAAGCCATCCCCCCTTTCATCATTTTTTTCTTCCAATTTTCTTCTCCTTTAAACTCCTCCTCCCTTCCTTTTCTTTCATTCCAATTCATCCCCTCTAACACTTAAACTCAAACCCACTTCATCTTCAACCCAACTCACGCACGCCGCCTCCACCATCACCACCGCCACCTCCGGCGCCGCCCTAGCCGCCGCCGTCGCATCCCCCATCACCCCACCACCCTCCTCCACTTCCACCAACCCCAAATTTCACCTCCTCCTCTTCAATTTCACCCAAAACCCATCACCTTACAAACTTCATCTCCTCCAAAATTCCACATCACCACCACTAATTCCACCACTCTAACTACTCCATAACCACCTCCTCCTCCTTCTCCGACTCCCCAACACCACCAAACATCACCACCACCACTACAACCACCACCACCACCATCTACCACCACCACCACCACCACCACCAACAACAACAACAACAAAAATACCCAACCTCCTTCTCTCCCCCCAAGCTGCGCGCGCTGCCCTCCTTCCCGCCGGCGGCAGCGCCGCCGCCGGCAGGCCGCCGGCGCCAACAGTGGCGGGCCGGCCACCCCCACCCACCTCCTTCCTTTTCTTTTCCTTCCTTTCTTATTCCTTCTTTTCTTTCTTTCTTTACTTCAATTCAAATCCCTAAATAAATATCAAATCCCCTCATTCCAAAAATACCCCCACTTCCTTTCTAAAACTACTTCCCCCATATTTACATCAATACCCTCCTCCTTTTAATCCCAAATCTATTTCTAAAAACACCTCATTTCCTCTCTCTTTTTTTCTAAACTTTCTCTCTCTAAAAATCCTAACTCTCTCTAGGCTCTCTCTAGAAATCTCCCTCTAGATTCTCTCTCTAGAAATCCCAACTTTCTCTCTCTAGACTATCTCTAAAGTCACTCTTTCTCTCTCTAGGTTTTCTCTCTCTAAAGATCTCACTTTCTCACTCTAGATTTTCTCTCTAGAAATCTCTCTTTCTCTCTCTACAAATCTCTCTCTAGACTTTCTCTCTCTAAACCTCTCTTTCTCTCTCTAACTCTTTCTCTCTCCTCTTTCTCTCTCTAAAAATGATAATAAATATATTTTAATATATTGATTGGTCTTGTGCACGGATTTCTGGTGTTTCGGGATTTCTCGCGGTTTTCCGGTATTGAGGCGAGTACAGTTATTTTTAGCATGCATCTACTTTATCATTATGCGAGTACATTCTTGTGTTGTTATATATACCCTGCTATATGTAATATGTGATACCGGATACCAGTACTTGTCATGTTATATTTGATACTGATACCATGCTATATTTGACATATGATACCGATACCAGTACTTACCATGCTATGGGCCTGTTTGGTTGTCGTAATTGGCCGTAATTCGTAAGTCGTAATTGGTAAAGTCTTTTATAGTTGTAAATGAGTTACATGCATGTAAGCTTTATGGCGTTTGGTTGGTAATATAAAGTTGTAAGGGGAAAAGTGTATTGTGTTTTACGATGTTTGGTTGTCGTAATGTGTAAGTTGTAAGTGAAAAAGTTGACCACAAAATTAATTATTTGGTGATTTAAAAAATTTTAATATTGCAAATAAATATTAAAAATGTTAAATATTAAAAAAAATTAATATTAACATAAAAAATAATACAAATTTGCATGACCACAAAATTAACTGTAACTGGACTGTAACTGAGTGGTAATTGAGTTGCAAGTGAGTGATAATTGAATTGTGTAAGCCTTTTACGAATTACGGTCTAAACAAACGCCGTAGTTGTAACTGGGTTGTAAGTCATTTACGATTTACGGACTTTTACGCGAGACAAACGGCCTCTATATGTGATATGTGATACCCGATACCTGTACTTGCCATGCTATACCTGACCCCGACATATGACACCAGTACTTATCATGCTATATTTATCATATGATACCTGACACCGGTAATTGCCATGCTATAGTTGATACATGATATATGATACCGACACTTGCCATGCTATAGTTGATACATGATATATAACACCTGTACTTGCCATGCTATATTTGACACTTAGTATCTGATCCCGATATTACCATGCTATACCTGACCCTGATATATGACACCAGTATTTACCATGCTACATTTGACCCATGATATCTAACACCAGTATTTGACATACTATGCTTGCCACCTGATATTTGACATGCTATGCTTGCCACCTGATATATATAACACCGATACTTACCATGATATACATGACTCCTGATACCTGGCACCTGACTCCTGTATTACCTGGCATATGCATGATTATTATTACCAGACATCTGGTAATCCTGTACTCCTGTACTCCTGTATTCCTGTATTCCTGTACTCCTGTATTCATGTACTCTTGTATTTCCTGTACTCATGCTCTTGTTAATAGCACAGTCAGACCGGCGTCCGGCAGAACATGCCTGGTGTCGGGATGACGAGGATGTATCCCACAATCGTGCTAGCGTCCGGCGGTTCCTGAATGGAACTAAGTGCCACACGGAGCAAAGTGCCACGCCATACACATGGTGGGGGCCACCTCTTGAATCCGTGGGGGCCACCTCTAGAATCCATTCCCCACGCAGAGCAAAGTGCCACACAGAGCAAAGTGCCACACCACACACGTGGTGGGGGCCACCTCTTGAATCTGTGGGGGCCACCTCTTGAATCTGCGGGGCTACCTCCTGTATCTACCCTCAGAGCAAAGTGCCACATGGAGCAAAGTGCCACATCACACACGTGGTGGGGGCCACCTCTTGAATCCATGGGGGCCACCTCTTGAATCTGAAGGGCTACTTTCTCCCTCCTGCCTGTACCGCCTGGTGTTAGTGTGATAAACATCCTCAGTGCCATTAACACACACACACATACCTGTACAATGATGACTCCTGGACCATGTGTTATTTGGTCTCTCCCCTGTTCGAATAATGGTACCCGCGTATCGGAGTTCGGATGAGTTCTACTGGAAGTGCGGGCTCCAGCGTGAACTGTCGGTGTTGTGGGACGCCGATGGGAAAGGGACAAGAATAACATAAGAACATAAGAAACAGTAATAATATTAGGAACGTGTGATATTTGGTCTCTCCTTTGTTCGGGTCCTGGTACTCACATATCAGACCCGGATAAGTTCTACAGAGTGCGAACTCTAGTATGGACTATCGGTGATGTGAGACGCTGGTAGGGAGGCGATTAAAATATCAAACGGTACTAATTATTATTATCGGATCAATTAAAATGCAACACCTGTGTATTCTCCAGTTACAGTATTATGCCCTGAGTTGACACCCTGTTGTATGACACATGACCCCTGTGATACTATGGTTACTCCAGACACACTCTAGTTTTGTTACCCTGAGGGCAACTCAAGTTGTATGAACTCAGATGATGGTGACACCGGATATGTGGTATATAGATAAGGGTTTCCTTGTTTGGATTATTCCCTTGACGTATCAGTCCCGTGAATCCATAATCCGAGCCTATACAACTAGAATTGTCCATACTTATTTATCGCGTATTTAGTATATTTATCACATGTTGCCATATTTGTCGCATGATTATGTATACTTATGCTCTCTATACCGTTTTCCATGCATGTTTTCCGATTCAGATTTACTGATATACATGTATTTACTTGATCTCGGATTTACTGTCATTTTCCTTTTAATACTTGTCATTTCTTGTATCTGCATGCCTGGACCACATCACTTGATCATGTACACGTGTGCCTGTTATGCACGCCATCTGGCTTCATTCTTTGTACTCGCTGGGGTTGCTAACAACCCTGGATTCTCATGTCCAGATCCCAGAGTCTGGACCTTAGCCTTAGTATACCTGATCAGAGTGGCGCAGCGGGAGCGTGGATTAGCGGTTGCCTGTCCAGACCCTCTTCCTTCCCGCCTTTTCTTGATCGGCTCGCGAGATTTTCATCTTGCTACTCGTGAGTACTTTTCAGTATTTCATATTGTGCATCCTGCTTTTGTGCCTCTTAGTGATCATATATTCTTCAGATATTATATCATGCCTTGTGATAACTATGTACTGGTGTTATTATTGCTGGATTGTATATCACCACTGTGCTTCCGTACTCTGACCCTTGCCTGTATTGATGCTTAGCGTATATACGTTAGGGTATTTCCGACCTTCGTATATACGTCGCAGTAACGTCTCCGTACCCTCCGGATCGGGGCGTTACAGGGTGGTATCAGAGCCTAGGCTCTCACATCCTCGGTACAATGCATGAGTCGTGGTTATACAATCCAACTGCAAGTACAAAATTATCTATTCCCTCTTGATCATCCTTCTCTTGATTCTTGAATCTCTTCCATCCTTTTCCATTTCCAGTTCCTTTCATTCTTATACCAACTCAAGATATGGATAAACTGGTAGGGTAGCAGCAAGACAGATGTGGTTCGCTATCTTTATGTTCTGGTACTCTTAACTCTGGTGCATCGCCTTGTCTTATATTGGATGATTCTTCGGCCTTGCATTCTATTCTGGTATTTATGGATATATCACAGGAAATTAGCATAGCAAGTGGGGTAGTCATCACTTATATAATCAGACAGACCGTATCATTACATGAGGAACATCGGTATGGAATAGTATTTCAGATTTAGAGCTTCTGTCGGACAGGGTTATGGAGACAGCATTCGGGACCCGTTTCGATTATTATCATTCTTGATCGTGTTCTCAGAGCCACCAACTTCTAGCAGTTTTTATTGATTTGGTGGACTACGGATCCCGCTAGCCTCGCCAAGCGAGGGTTGTGTTCTAGTCACTCGTAGACCTAACCAGGTGTGGGCTTCGCTGCACCCTGGTGCTTAGCATTTAGCGTTGTGTTACGCGTTGGCTTCGCTGCGTGAGCTCCGCCAAGTGCGAGCCTCGTATAGCATTAGCTCCGCTACACCCTAATGCTTAACGCCTGAGATGTGTTACGCGATGGTCTTACTACCTAGGCTTGGTTCCGTTCGTGGCTAGTCCCCTCAGTGCTTAGCACTCTAGCCGTTCCTCGGACTTCTTCTGCCTTGTATGTTTTCATGGATCTGTTGGACAGGATTTTCTCACTGTATCTGAGCTATTACCATGATCCGTTTGAATGATCCATTCGGCCAACCTTGCAGAGATTGAGTATTCTTTAATGTTTCATGTGCAGTCGGGTTGTCATTCAGAAGTCAGTATTCAGAATTCTTTATGGTTATTCTATATTCTCGGTTATGCCTTTCAGAGATTGCAATGCCCAGTATTCAGGAATTCTTAATTATTGGTCTTCTTGATTCATGCTCAGTATTATCGGGGTTTTCTTTATCTTCAGTATTCTGGGTTATTCTCAGAGAAGTAGTGTGTATGCAGTATCGGTAATTCTACTATGGATTCTTTGTCAAGGACAGCTTCATGCCATGCGGGACTTTATATTATATTATGGATTTCTATGGATTTTCAGAGATTTTATATTATGGATTTCAGCACTATGGATTTCTAGGGATTCTATCAGCTTTGCTTCGCAGTCCGAAAGAGCAGACGTCAGTTCAGTATTATTATGACACCGTCAGAGGATATATATATATGGCAGTAGTGCAGAGATGTCTCAGTCTGGGTTTATCATTCAGCCAATTTGTGGGAATTATCCTCAGTTACTCATATCTTGATTGGTATAAATCCTCATTCCTATTCCTTCCGTGTTCATCCTCCCCTTATCGAAATTTCGAGGACGAAATTTTTGTAAGGTGGATGGAATGTAACACCCCGTTCCTGGAATACGTACATAGATACGTATTCTGATTTTTCCAGCATATTTCTTTAATTTATCTTGTATTTGTTTTATGATTATTAGTGTGATCGTTTTGTGTTGGATTTGGATTCGTGGACTCGGAGTCAGCCCTAGTCTGAACCGGGGGCCCGAACCTAGTGCTTCGCTCGATTTGGCATTTCTGGTAATCCAATTTGACCGATTTTAGTTTTAAACATCGTTTTCCAATATTTTGATTTTTCATAATTTTCTGGAATTTTTCAGAATTATTTGCAAAATCTCCAAAACTGGTGTCGGTCGGTATCACTGACTGATTCAAGGATTTTTAGTTTTCAAATGGGATTGAATTTTCAAAAACGGCTTTCAGTTTACTTCTTAGAATATCATTTTCTATCTAAATTCATTTTTCGAGATTTTTCAGAATTTATCGAAAATCAACCGGTTTTGGTGTCGACCGGTACCGCCGGAAGATTCCAGGATTTTTAATTTGAAATCTACATTGAATTTCTCGAATCCGATTTCACCAAGTATCTTAGAATAATATTTGCTATTTTTGAGAATTTTTCGGAATGATTCTGAAACAGTCAAATTTTCGCCTTATTAAAATAATAATATAATTTGTCGTTATTTCTTTTTCTTGTTTTTCCCTCTCAACTCCTCTACTTATTACTCCCAGAATATTTTATCAATTTATTATTTAATAAAATATTTATTTATAATTTTTTTACTATTTCTTTTCATTTCTTTTAATTTTTCCATTTTCTTTTCATTTTCCCTCTTTTTCTTCTTTTCTTTTCTTCTCCTCCACTCCATCTCTTCTCCCACGCCAACGCAACCACAGCAGCGGCAGCAGGGAGCAGGGAATGATGGTGAGAAAGCCATCCCCCTTTCATCATTTTTTCTTCCAATTTTCTTCTCCTTTAAACTCCTCCTCCCTTCCTTTTCTTTTCATTCCAATTCATCCCCTCCAACACTTAAACTCAAACCCACTTCATCTTCAACCCAACTCACGCACGCCGCCTCCACCATCACCACCGCCACCTCCGGCGCCGCCCTAGCCGCCGCCGCCGCATCCCCCATCACCCCACCACCCTCCTCCACTTCCACCAACCCCAAATTTCACCTCCTCCTCTTCAATTTCACCCAAAACCCATCACCTTACAAACTTCATCTCCTCCAAAATTCCACATCACCACCACTAATTCCATCACTCTAACTACTCCATCACCACCTCCTCCTCCTTCTCCAACTCCCCAACACCACCAAACATCACCACCACCACTACAACCACCACCACCACCATCTACCACCACCACCACCACCACCACCAACAACAACAACAACAAAAATACCCAACCTCCTTCTCTCCCCCCAAGCTGCGCGCGCTGCCCTCCTTCCCGCCGGCGGCAGCGCCGCCGCCGGCAGGCCGCCGGCGCCAACAGTGGCGGGCCGGCCACCCCCACCCACCTCCTTCCTTTTTCTTTTCCTTCCTTTCTTTATTCCTTCTTTTCTTTCTTTCTTTACTTCAATTCAAATCCCTAAATAAATATCAAATCCCCTCATTCCAAAAATACCCCCACTTCCTTTCTAAAACTACTTCCCCCATATTTACATCAATACCCTCCTCCTTTTAATCCCAAATCTATTTCTAAAAACACCTCATTTCCTCTCTCTTTTTTTCTAAACTTTCTCTCTCTAAAAATCCTAACTCTCTCTAGGCTCTCTCTAGAAATCTCCCTCTAGATTCTCTCTCTAGAAATCCCAACTTTCTCTCTCTAGACTATCTCTAAAGTCACTCTTTCTCTCTCTAGGTTTTCTCTCTCTAAAGATCTCACTTTCTCACTCTAGATTTTCTCTCTAGAAATCTCTCTTTCTCTCTCTACAAATCTCTCTCTAGACTTTCTCTCTCTAAACCTCTCTTTCTCTCTCTAACTCTTTCTCTCTCCTCTTTCTCTCTCTAAAAATGATAATAAATATATTTTAATAAATTGATTGGTCTTGTGCACGGATTTCTGGTGTTTCGGGATTTCTCGCGGTTTTTCGGTATTGAGGCGAGTACAGTTATTTTTAGCATGCATCTACTTTATCATTATGCGAGTACATTCTTGTGTTGTTATATATACCCTGCTATATGTAATATGTGATACCGGATACCAGTACTTGTCATGTTATATTTGATACTGATACCATGCTATATTTGACATATGATACCGATACCAGTACTTACCATGCTATATGTGATATGTGATACCCGATACCTGTACTTGCCATGCTATACCTGACCCCGACATATGACACCAGTACTTATCATGCTATATTTATCATATGATACCTGACACCGGTAATTGCCATGCTATAGTTGATACATGATATATGATACCGACACTTGCCATGCTATAGTTGATACATGATATATAACACCTGTACTTGCCATGCTATACTTGACACTTAGTATCTGATCCCGATATTACCATGCTATACCTGACCCTGATATATGACACCAGTATTTACCATGCTACATTTGACCCATGATATCTAACACCAGTATTTGACATACTATGCTTGCCACCTGATATTTGACATGCTATGCTTGCCACCTGATATATATAACACCGATACTTACCATGATATACATGACTCCTGATACCTGGCACCTGACTCCTGTATTACCTGGCATATGCATGATTATTATTACCAGACATCTGGTAATCCTGTACTCCTGTACTCCTGTATTCCTGTATTCCTGTACTCCTGTATTCATGTACTCTTGTATTTCCTGTACTCATGCTCTTGTTAATAGCACAGTCAGACCGGCGTCCGGCAGAACATGCCTGGTGTCGGGATGACGAGGATGTATCCCACAATCGTGCTAGCGTCCGGCGGTTCCTGAATGGAACTAAGTGCCACACGGAGCAAAGTGCCACGCCATACACATGGTGGGGGCCACCTCTTGAATCCGTGGGGGCCACCTCTAGAATCCATTCCCCACGCAGAGCAAAGTGCCACACAGAGCAAAGTGCCACACCACACACGTGGTGGGGGCCACCTCTTGAATCTGTGGGGGCCACCTCTTGAATCTGCGGGGCTACCTCCTGTATCTACCCTCAGAGCAAAGTGCCACATGGAGCAAAGTGCCACATCACACACGTGGTGGGGGCCACCTCTTGAATCCATGGGGGCCACCTCTTGAATCTGAAGGGCTACTTTCTCCCTCCTGCCTGTACCGCCTGGTGTTAGTGTGATAAACATCCTCAGTGCCATTAACACACACACATACCTGTACAATGATGACTCCTGGACCATGTGTTATTTGGTCTCTCCCCTGTTCGAATAATGGTACCCGCGTATCGGAGTTCGGATGAGTTCTACTGGAAGTGCGGGCTCCAGCGTGAACTGTCGGTGTTGTGGGACGCCGATGGGAAAGGGACAAGAATAACATAAGAACATAAGAAACAGTAATAATATTAGGAACGTGTGATATTTGGTCTCTCCTTTGTTCGGGTCCTGGTACTCACATATCAGACCCGGATAAGTTCTACAGAGTGCGAACTCTAGTATGGACTATCGGTGATGTGAGACGCTGGTAGGGAGGCGATTAAAATATCAAACGGTACTAATTATTATTATCGGATCAATTAAAATGCAACACCTGTGTATTCTCCAGTTACAGTATTATGCCCTGAGTTGACACCCTGTTGTATGACACATGACCCCTGTGATACTATGGTTGCTCCAGACACACTCTAGTTTTGTTACCCTGAGGGCAACTCAAGTTGTATGAACTCAGATGATGGTGACACCGGATATGTGGTATATAGATAAGGGTTTCCTTGTTTGGATTATTCCCTTGACGTATCAGTCCCGTGAATCCATAATCCGAGCCTATACAACTAGAATTGTCCATACTTATTTATCGCGTATTTAGTATATTTATCACATGTTGCCATATTTGTCGCATGATTATGTATACTTATGCTCTCTATACCGTTTTCCATGCATGTTTTCCGATTCAGATTTACTGATATACATGTATTTACTTGATCTCGGATTTACTGTCATTTTCCTTTTAATACTTGTCATTTCTTGTATCTGCATGCCTGGACCACATCACTTGATCATGTACACGTGTGCCTGTTATGCACGCCATCTGGCTTCATTCTTTGTACTCGCTGGGGTTGCTAACAACCCTGGATTCTCATGTCCAGATCCCGGAGTCTGGACCTTAGCCTTAGTATACCTGATCAGAGTGGCGCAGCGGGAGCGTGGATTAGCGGTTGCCTGTCCAGACCCTCTTCCTTCCCGCCTTTTCTTGATCGGCTCGCGAGATTTTCATCTTGCTACTCGTGAGTACTTTTCAGTATTTCATATTGTGCATCCTGCTTTTGTGCCTCTTAGTGATCATATATTCTTCAGATATTATATCATGCCTTGTGATAACTATGTACTGGTGTTATTATTGCTGGATTGTATATCACCACTGTGCTTCCGTACTCTGACCCTTGCCTGTATTGATGCTTAGCGTATATACGTTAGGGTATTTCCGACCTTCGTATATACGTCGCAGTAACGTCTCCGTACCCTCCGGATCGGGGCGTTACAGGGTGGTATCAGAGCCTAGGCTCTCACATCCTCGGTACAATGCATGAGTCGTGGTTATACAATCCAACTGCAAGTACAAAATTATCTATTCCCTCTTGATCATCCTTCTCTTGATTCTTGAATCTCTTCCATCCTTTTCCATTTCCAGTTCCTTTCATTCTTATACCAACTCAAGATATGGATAAACTGGTAGGGTAGCAGCAAGACAGATGTGGTTCGCTATCTTTATGTTCTGGTACTCTTAACTCTGGTGCATCGCCTTGTCTTATATTGGATGATTCTTCGGCCTTGCATTCTATTCTGGTACTTATGGATATATCACGGGAAATTAGCATAGCAAGTGGGGTAGTCATCACTTATATAATCAGACAGACCGTATCATTACATGAGGAACATCGGTATGGAATAGTATTTCAGATTTAGAGCTTCTGTCGGACAGGGTTATGGAGACAGCATTCGGGACCCGTTTCGATTATTATGATTCTTGATCGTGTTCTCAGAGCCACCAACTTCTAGCAGTTTTTATTGATTTGGTGGACTACGGACCCCGCTAGCCTCGCCAAGCGAGGGTTGTGTTCTAGTCACTCATAGACCTAACCAGGTGTGGGCTTCGCTGCACCCTGGTGCTTAGCATTTAGCGTTGTGTTACGCGTTGGCTTCGCTGCGTGAGCTCCGCCAAGTGCGAGCCTCGTATAGCATTAGCTCCGCTACACCCTAATGCTTAACGCCTGAGATGTGTTACGCGATGGTCTTACCTAGGCTTGGTTCCGTTCGTGGCTAGTCCCCTCAGTGCTTAGCACTCTAGCCGTTCCTCGGACTTCTTCTGCCTTGTATGTTTTCATGGATCTGTTGGACAGGATTTTCTCACTGTATCTGAGCTATTACCATGATCCGTTTGAATGATCCATTCGGCCAACCTTGCAGAGATTGAGTATTCTTTAATGTTTCATGTGCAGTCGGGTTGTCATTCAGAAGTCAGTATTCAGAATTCTTTATGGTTATTCTATATTCTCGGTTATGCCTTTCAGAGATTGCAATGCCCAGTATTCAGGAATTCTTAATTATTGGTCTTCTTGATTCATGCTCAGTATTATCGGGGTTTTCTTTATCTTCAGTATTCTGGGTTATTCTCAGAGAAGTAGTGTGTATGCAGTATCGGTAATTCTACTATGGATTCTTTGTCAAGGACAGCTTCATGCCATGCGGGACTTTATATTATATTATGGATTTCTATGGATTTTCAGAGATTTTATATTATGGATTTCAGCACTATGGATTTCTAGGGATTCTATCAGCTTTGCTTCGCAGTCCGAAAGAGCAGACGTCAGTTCAGTATTATTATGACACCGTCAGAGGATATATATATATGGCAGTAGTGCAGAGATGTCTCAGTCTTGGGTTTATCATTCAGCCAATTTGTGGGAATTATCCTCAGTTACTCATATCTTGATTGGTATAAATTCTCATTCCTATTCCTTCCGTGTTCATCCTCCCCTTATCGAAATTTCGAGGACGAAATTTTTGTAAGGTGGATGGAATGTAACACCCCGTTCCTGGAATACGTACATAGATACGTATTCTGATTTTTTCAGCATATTTCTTTAATTTATCTTGTATTTGTTTTATGATTATTAGTGTGATCGTTTTGTGTTGGATTTGGATTCGTGGACTCGGAGTCAGCCCTAGTCTGAACCGGGGGCCCGAACCTAGTGCTTCGCTCGATTGGCATTTCTGGTAATCCAATTTGACCGATTTCAGTTTTAAACATCGTTTTCCAATATTTTTGATTTTTCATAATTTTCTGGAATTTTTCAGAATTATTTGCAAAATCTCCAAAACTGGTGTCGGTCGGTATCACTGACTGATTCAAGGATTTTTAGTCTTCAAATGGGATTGAATTTTCAAAAATGGCTTTTAGTTTACTTCTTAGAATATCATTTTCTATCTAAATTCATTTTTCGAGATTTTTCAGAATTTATCGAAAATCCACCGGTTTTGGTGTCGACCGGTACCGCCGGAAGATTCCAGGATTTTTAATTTGAAATCTACATTGAATTTCTCAAATCCGATTTCACCAAGTATCTTAGAATAATATTTGCTATTTTTTAGAATTTTTCGGAATGATTCTGAAACAGTCAAATTTTCGCCTTATTAAAATAATAATATAATTTGTCGTTATTTCTTTTTCTTGTTTTTCCCTCTCAACTCCTCTACTTATTACTCCCAGAATATTTTATCAATTTTATTATTTAATAAAATATTTATTTATAATTTTTTTACTATTTCTTTTCATTTCTTTTTAATTTTTCCATTTTCTTTTCATTTTCCCTCTTTTTCTTCTTTTCTTTTCTTCTCCTCCACTCCATCTCTTCTCCCACGCCAACGCAACCACAGTAGCGGCAGCAGGGAGCAGGGAATGATGGTGAGAAAGCCATCCCCCCTTTCATCATTTTTTTCTTCCAATTTTCTTCTCCTTTAAACTCCTCCTCCCTTCCTTTTCTTTTCATTCCAATTCATCCCCTCCAACACTTAAACTCAAACCCACTTCATCTTCAACCCAACTCACGCACGCCGCCTCCACCATCACCACCGCCACCTCCGGCGCCGCCCTAGCCGCCGCCGCCGCATCCCCCATCACCCCACCACCCTCCTCCACTTCCACCAACCCCAAATTTCACCTCCTCCTCTTCAATTTCACCCAAAACCCATCACCTTACAAACTTCATCTCCTCCAAAATTTCACATCACCACCACTAATTCCACCACTCTAACTACTCCATCACCACCTCCTCCTCCTTCTCCAACTCCCCAACACCACCAAACATCACCACCACCACTACAACCACCACCACCACCATCTACCACCACCACCACCACCACCACCAACAACAACAACAACAAAAATACCCAACCTCCTTCTCTCCCCCCAAGCTGCGCGCGCTGCCCTCCTTCCCGCCGGCGGCAGCGCCGCCGCCGGCAGGCCGCCGGCGCCAACAGTGGCGGGCCGGCCACCCCCACCCACCTCCTTCCTTTTTCTTTTCCTTCCTTTCTTTATTCCTTCTTTTCTTTCTTTCTTTACTTCAATTCAAATCCCTAAATAAATATCAAATCCCCTCATTCCAAAAATACCCCCACTTCCTTTCTAAAACTACTTCCCCCATATTTACATCAATACCCTCCTCCTTTTAATCCCAAATCTATTTCTAAAAACACCTCATTTCCTCTCTCTTTTTTTCTAAACTTTCTCTCTCTAAAAATCCTAACTCTCTCTAGGCTCTCTCTAGAAATCTCCCTCTAGATTCTCTCTCTAGAAATCCTAACTTTCTCTCTCTAGACTATCTCTAAAGTCACTCTTTCTCTCTCTAGGTTTTCTCTCTCTAAAGATCTCACTTTCTCACTCTAGATTTTCTCTCTAGAAATCTCTCTTTCTCTCTCTACAAATCTCTCTCTAGACTTTCTCTCTCTAAACCTCTCTTTCTCTCTCTAACTCTTTCTCTCTCCTCTTTCTCTCTCTAAAAATGATAATAAATATATTTTAATATATTGATTGGTCTTGTGCACGGATTTCTGGTGTTTCGGGATTTCTCGCGGTTTTCCGGTATTGAGGCGAGTACAGTTATTTTTAGCATGCATCTACTTTATCATTATGCGAGTACATTCTTGTGTTGTTATATATACCCTGCTATATGTAATATGTGATACCGGATACCAGTACTTGTCATGTTATATTTGATACTGATACCATGCTATATTTGACATATGATACCGATACCAGTACTTACCATGCTATATGTGATATGTGATACCCGATACCTGTACTTGCCATGCTATACCTGACCCCGACATATGACACCAGTACTTATCATGCTATATTTATCATATGATACCTGACACCGGTAATTGCCATGCTATAGTTGATACATGATATATGATACCGACACTTGCCATGCTATAGTTGATACATGATATATAACACCTGTACTTGCCATGCTATACTTGACACTTAGTATCTGATCCCGATATTACCATGCTATACCTGACCCTGATATATGACACCAGTATTTACCATGCTACATTTGACCCATGATATCTAACACCAGTATTTGACATACTATGCTTGCCACCTGATATTTGACATGCTATGCTTGCCACCTGATATATATAACACCGATACTTACCATGATATACATGACTCCTGATACCTGGCACCTGACTCCTGTATTACCTGGCATATGCATGATTATTATTACCAGACATCTGGTAATCCTGTACTCCTGTACTCCTGTATTCCTGTATTCCTGTACTCCTGTATTCATGTACTCTTGTATTTCCTGTACTCATGCTCTTGTTAATAGCACAGTCAGACCGGCGTCCGGCAGAACATGCCTGGTGTCGGGATGACGAGGATGTATCCCACAATCGTGCTAGCGTCCGGCGGTTCCTGAATGGAACTAAGTGCCACACGGAGCAAAGTGCCACGCCATACACATGGTGGGGGCCACCTCTTGAATCCGTGGGGGCCACCTCTAGAATCCATTCCCCACGCAGAGCAAAGTGCCACACAGAGCAAAGTGCCACACCACACACGTGGTGGGGGCCACCTCTTGAATCTGTGGGGGCCACCTCTTGAATCTGCGGGGCTACCTCCTGTATCTACCCTCAGAGCAAAGTGCCACATGGAGCAAAGTGCCACATCACACACGTGGTGGGGGCCACCTCTTGAATCCATGGGGGCCACCTCTTGAATCTGAAGGGCTACTTTCTCCCTCCTGCCTGTACCGCCTGGTGTTAGTATGATAAACATCCTCAGTGCCATTAACACACACACACACATACCTGTACAATGATGACTCCTGGACCATGTGTTATTTGGTCTCTCCCCTGTTCGAATAATGGTACCCCCGTATCGGAGTTCGGATGAGTTCTACTGGAAGTGCGGGCTCCAGCGTGAACTGTCAGTGTTGTGGGACGCCGATGGGAAAGGACAAGAATAACATAAGAACATAAGAAACAGTAATAATATTAGGAACGTGTGATATTTGGTCTCTCCTTTGTTCGGGTCCTGGTACTCACATATCAGACCCGGATAAGTTCTACAGAGTGCGAACTCTAGTATGGACTATCGGTGATGTGAGACGCTGGTAGGGAGGCGATTAAAATATCAAACGGTACTAATTATTATTATCGGATCAATTAAAATGCAACACCTGTGTATTCTCCAGTTACAGTATTATGCCCTGAGTTGACACCCTGTTGTATGACACATGACCCCTGTGATACTATGGTTACTCCAGACACACTCTAGTTTTGTTACCCTGAGGGCAACTCAAGTTGTATGAACTCAGATGATGGTGACACCGGATATGTGGTATATAGATAAGGGTTTCCTTGTTTGGATTATTCCCTTGACGTATCAGTCCCGTGAATCCATAATCCGAGCCTATACAACTAGAATTGTCCATACTTATTTATCGCGTATTTAGTATATTTATCACATGTTGCCATATTTGTCGCATGATTATGTATACTTATGCTCTCTATACCGTTTTCCATGCATGTTTTCCGATTCAGATTTACTGATATACATGTATTTACTTGATCTCGGATTTACTGTCATTTTCCTTTTAATACTTGTCATTTCTTGTATCTGCATGCCTGGACCACATCACTTGATCATGTACACGTGTGCCTGTTATGCACGCCATCTGGCTTCATTCTTTGTACTCGCTGGGGTTGCTAACAACCCTGGATTCTCATGTCCAGATCCCGGAGTCTGGACCTTAGCCTTAGTATACCTGATCAGAGTGGCGCAGCGGGAGCGTGGATTAGCGGTTGCCTGTCCAGACCCTCTTCCTTCCCGCCTTTTCTTGATCGGCTCGCGAGATTTTCATCTTGCTACTCGTGAGTACTTTTCAGTATTTCATATTGTGCATCCTGCTTTTGTGCCTCTTAGTGATCATATATTCTTCAGATATTATATCATGCCTTGTGATAACTATGTACTGGTGTTATTATTGCTGGATTGTATATCACCACTGTGCTTCCGTACTCTGACCCTTGCCTGTATTGATGCTTAGCGTATATACGTTAGGGTATTTCCGACCTTCGTATATACGTCGCAGTAACGTCTCCGTACCCTCCGGATCGGGGCGTTACAAGTTTTTTAATTTATTGCAATGTTCATGCAAAATCACAAAAAACTAGCGACAGATTACAGCAGAATATAGCAATTGAAAGTTCCTAGCAAAAGATGAGAACCAGAGCCCTAAATTGTACCACGTTTTCGCAACTTTTAGAGCCTTGGCGTGGCAATTTAAAAGAAGTAGCCTCCCTGCTTTCTAGAGCAGGGAGCTACAGGCAAGGGGGTCTTCTACAATATATAATTTCTGTAAGAATGACCTGCACACCAGAAATAAAGAAGAAATGTTAACAAAAACGTGTCTTTAAACCATTCTCATCCCCAGCAATGGCGCAATTTTTTTGATCGGGATAATACCGGCACTTGAAAATGTGTGTATTTGAAATCATTATAAAAATTTGTGTGCTATGGCTTTCTCGATACTTCCATTATAGCATGATGGCTATAAGAGTCAAATCCACTGGGATGGGAGGATAGAAGTATTAACAGTTTTTATTCTCATAGGTTGTTAATAAGTTCTTCTTTATTAAAGAATGAGAAAAAGAAACGAAAAGAAAATAAGAAGTGATAGGTGGAGAAGGCGATGGAAACGTCGATATGAAAACAAAGAGAGGAGTGGTTGTGGAATCGGTAAATCAAAAGTGAGAAAATAGAAATGACATGAAAACTGAAGTGATTTAGAAAAGTGGGTTTAAAAACAAAATAGAAAAGAAGATGAAACTTATTGTGAAGAAGATGAAAACAATAGTGAACTAAGAAGGCAATGAAAATATTGATAGAAAAATTATAAAAGAGTTTTGAAATTGATTTTTAAAACAAAGTAAAAAGAAATAAGGAAAACAATGAGAGAAAGCTCGTGGCTACTAACTACTAATTGCTTCACTAACATGCTAACCTCTTAGTGATAATTGTCTCACATGGATCCTTAACCGTGACTAGTCCTTGGCTTCAAGAGCATTATAAAGCATAGCACAAGAAATTTTTCTTCATATTCAAACAAATCCATTCCACACAATAAGGTGCAAGCTACTATTAGATCATCAAAATCAAGTAGAAGTGAGCATGAAATAAAGAAGACATTGCAAGTTAGCTTGTTAGTTATTAGATGTTAGAATGTTAGAATATTAGAATCCATCATCACTAGACATCAATGGCTCTTGCAAGAGCAAGACCTTGTAGATACTATTAGATTCATATGGATTATCAAGTAAGAAGTTAACTAGTTAGTTGTTAGTAGTTAGATTGTCATGAGAAGAAAACTAGCTAAGTTCATGTAGAAAATGGAGAAGATTATAATATAGAAGAAAGAAGACACCTTTACTTAGATTGTCACTCTCTATTACATCAATATCTCCCTCTTCATAATCAACTCAGCACTATTACAAGTTCTAAAAAGAAAGAAAAAATACAAAAGAAAAGAGAAGAAAATCCTACTCTACAACTAGAAGTGAGAAATCCTTACTACTGCCCTCAGTCCTCCCGTTTCTGGCCTAAACTTGCAGTATTTATAGGCAGAAGAAGAGTCTGGAAGGCAAGACGAGGTCACGTGTCGAAGATCAACGCGTGGCCCACAAGATTGCCACAGAAACGCAGCATTTGCCTCATTTCTACAGCAATACCAGGGACTTAGGTCCCTGGTTTCGCTCAATGTTTTCGTCCAGCTGCGAGGACCTTCTAGATGGGTGTGGTTAAATTGGATCCGATTTTCTTGAGATTCGCGCCTAACTTTTTGTTCCAATGTATATTTTAGAAGTTCTCTAGGTTGGCCTCCAAGTCATGAGATTTAATTATCTGAAAATTTGTTTAATTAGGCTCTTATTATTCCTTTGCCCTCCTAGTCTTGATTATCTGCAAAAGAGACCAAAACATGGGTGAGAAGCAATATTTTATTCATAAATCCGTAGGAAAATGTGATGTAATGATGCAGAATCATAGACTAATCCTCCACACGACAACATTAAATCTCGATGGACTCAACTTCTCAAATCCATGATCTTTACTCTATTTTTCAAATCCCCCTGCAAAAAGAAGAACATACCGACTTAGAAAAGAGTATGGAAATCATGATTCAATTCCAAAGCAGTCCTTTTGATGATAGAAGTAAGACTTAGTCGATTAGAAAACATATGTAGAAATGAGAAAACTCTCCCTATCCAATCTTTTACTATTCTTGATACTTCTAACCATATTGATGAAGATCAATTCTAAAGCGATACTTTCGATATGATAAAATCAAGACTTAGTTGAGTAGAAAACATGAGTCAGAATGAGAAAACTCTCCCTGCTTAATCTTTGACTATTCTCGACACTTCTACCTATATTGATGAAAATCAAGAATCATGATATCTTAAAGACTTTGGCCAAGATTCAACTTCACCACAGATCCTTGAACTTGACCAATATCAGCTCATTGAAAAATTGGCAAGTTTTCATTTCAATGAAATTGAACTTGAACATGAATGTGACCCCCAACCCACAACTTTGTGATTCAATTCTAATTTTTAAATTTATGCTAATTCCGGTATCCTTACCCAAGTTGGACTTATTTCTCGAGCCAACATTGATTCCTATATCCAGACTTTGAAATTGAACTACATCTTTTGGATAGTGATATTTCATTTATGGGGAAAAAAAATAAGAAATTCAGTTCTTTGATTTGGTCCCAACTCTTGAACCAAAATCGACTCTCGAACCCAAAGTTGATTTTTATGAGTTAATAATGGTTCCCGAACCTATCACTCTTGAACGCGAATCAACCATTCCACCAAGTTACATTCTTTTGTTAGACATAGGCATTGACCGTAATGACTCAGTGATAATTTTTCAAGATTTGTCATGTAAAGGGAATAATTTTCATGATAAGATCTTGCATGATCCTATTCATATTGGCAATTGTAAATATGCAAATAGAAAAGAGGTCAACAGGGTGAGTTTTATGAACCACCACATTATCTTGATGGGTAGCAGCACAATCTGATCATCTCCGAAACCACCACCTTGAGGTAACATTTTCCTTCCCCTTCTTCATGCATTTATGCATTTATTCGTACATTGAGGGCAATGTTGGCCGTAGGTTACAATCACCCATTTTATTGAGTTTTGATGATTACAAAACATATATAGTTATTTGTACTAATCATGTCTAGTGTTTGAGTGTGTTTTAGGGTTCTAAGGATTTATGGAGTGCTCTTTCCTAAAGAAAGATCATTTTGACTCAAGTCGGTTCATTTCGGGTTCATCATATCAAGCTATTCAAAGAATATACCAAGCTACTCAAGATCATGAAGAAGCCCACTTGAAGACTTTGTAGTCACCTAGAACCTATATAAGACTTAGTTTGTTAAAGTTTGAGGTTCGGTTAGATTGGCTCAAGAACACACATACATTTTCCTAAATACGATTTTTATTTTGGCTTTTGTTTTAAGTTCATGCTTTGATTTCTATACATGACTCAATTTTTTATAAATTTTATATCTTGTTTATATCATGTATACCTATCTCTTCAGCATGATACTTAGCCATATTTCCCTACAAAATTTATTTGAAAATTTTCCAAAGTTCTGAAAATATCCCATATCAAAAATTGTTTCAGGCCTGGAGGTCGACCGGGCCGGTCGACCGGATCCTTTTCAGGCTAGGACGGTCGACCGCCCGGTCGACCGAGCCTTGAGTCTAGGGCGTGCATGTTTTGTGCACGTCTGTCTGCCCACCGACCGGTCGACGGCCTGTAACCACTTTGCTCTTTGTTTCTTATCGGTCGACCGACAGTTCAATACAAAATTTCCGCTTTGGCGTCCGGTCGACCGACCGGTCGACCGAGTCCAACGGCTAGTTGCCAATTGGACTGCCGGTCGACCGGGACGGTCGACCGACAGCAGTCTCCAGCCACCAACAGCTAGTTTCTGATTTTCTAATTTTTTTTTGGGATTTGATTGGGATTTGAGTGTCAGTTTTTCTGAAATTTTGAGGGCTATTGTCTGAACCTATTACCTAGTTTTAATCATGTTTAGACCTCCTCCATTCCCTATAATTAGAGGGGATTGGTCATTTGCAAAATACAAGATACATACCTAGTTTCTCAAGTTTTCAAAAGAAAGAAATAGTTTCAAAAGCTCTCATTTCTCTAGTGCATTCTTGGCTAGTGTCTTCAGTTGTGCTTTCAAACTACTTTCATTTACAACTGAGCTTGTTTTTCTCACTACACTTCTTGAGCCAAAAACCCTCCTCATTCTATAAGGAAGTTGTAAAAAGAAGTTTGTGATCCCTTGTTTGATCACTTGGTTAGTTGTTCTTCTTGCTTTGTGAGTCCTCTTTGGTAGAGGATTGGATTGGTGGAGTTCGATACTCCGATCTTCGGTAGACCTCTTGTAATTGGTAGAGTTCGGTACTCCGATCTTCGGTAGACCTTGTAATCCTCGATGGATATAGTGGAAACCCTTCACGGCGGTGAAGGTAGGGAGTAGAGCAGTGGCTCGAATCTCGAAACAAATACTTTGTGTTTGCGATTGTTCTTCTTATTGTTTTCTACTTCTTGCTTGTGTCATTGCTTCTTATTTCTAACTTGTGATATATCTTGTATGCACTTCACTATTGCATCCATTCCATTATTTGCCACATTGTTGATCATTGTTTGTACAACAAGATTGCAATACGCATCTCAAACTCATATCTAGAGGAATCACGAGGAAAGAGTTCAGAACCCTTCACCGGGTATTCGGCTCTTAGTCTTGTTTTGGGTGATCATTGCATCATTTATTCATAATTGCTTAAAAAGATCTTTAGATTAGCATTTACACCTATTCCCCCCTCTAGGTGTTTTACAATTGGTATCAGAGCCTTGGTCTCTAGGCTCTTGGCTTAACAACCTTAGAGAGATCTTATTGCTAATCATCTCATTCATTTTTCATCCTCACTTTTAGTAAAAATGGCCGAAGGTATTAAAACCCCACCTAAATTTGATGGCCTTAACTTTCCCATATGGAAAGTTAAGATGACCGTATTTTTGCAATCCCTAAGAAGCCGGGTTGCAAAGGCGGTGACCAAACCATTTAGTGTACCCTACCGGTGATGAGGACACTTGGTCCGATATAGAAACAAAAGAATTTGATGCTAATGCTAGGGCACATTATACATTGCTTCAAGCACTTAATGATGATGATATATCTAGAGTTATTCATTGCAAATCCGTCCATGAGATTTGGACTCACTTGCTTGTCACTCATGAGGGGACTTCACAAGTTAAGAGGGCTAAAATAGACCTTCTTCGGTCCCAATATGAAAACTTTTCTATGCAAGAGAATGAAACCATAGATGATATGGTTACAAAATTTACTAAGATTACTAATGGACTTTCCTCTCCAGGTGATGCTATTGACAACGATCAAAAGGTGAGGAAGATCATCCGAGCTCTCCCTCCATCTTCGGAAGTCAAAGCCACTACGTTGAAAGAACTCAATGACAAAGAAGAGATGGAGCTTATAGGTCTCATTGGGAACCTCAAAACCCATGAGATGGAACGAAAAGCTAGAGAAGAAATGGCTCCCTCCAAGAAGAAAACTATTGCCTTCAAGAGTCATTCCACATCCTCCGACAAAGATGATGAAGAAGAAGAAGATGAGGAGCTTTCACTTCTTGTCAAGAACGTTCGGAGAATGTATAACAAGGCGAAGTTCCAAAACAAAAAGAAATGGCAAGGTAAAGATGACAAGAAAATCATTTGTTTCAATTGATGAAAGATGGGTCATATTGTTGCGGAATGACCGGATAAAGTCAAGCCCTCCACCTCCAAGAAGCCATACAAAAAGAAAGCATTAAAGGCTACTTGGGATTCCGAGAGTGAATCCGAGGAGGATGTCGACACCGCCAACATGTGCTTCATGGCAAATGAAAGCACTAGCAAGGTAATTTCCAATACTCCTATTGATTGTGAGCTTTCCATGGATGAACTAGGAGAGGCTTTTGAAGAACTTTCATATAACTATGATTTTCTTAAAAAGAAGTATTTGAAAATGAAAAAGGAAAATGAATCTTTAAATCATAAAGTCTTTACTCTTTCAAAAGAAAAAGATGAATTGCTTTCAACTCTTGTTTCCACACAAAAAGATTTTGACAACTATAAAATATCTTGCAAAGGTAAATTTCCTCAAGTTAATGAAAATGAAATCTCTATGCTAAAAGAGAAAATTGATTCATTAGGAGTTGTTTTGAAAAGATGTGAATTTGATAAGAATAGACTAGAGGCTATGTTTCCTAAGAAACAAGTCCCTAAGAAACATTCACATGCTATTCATGTTCATGCTCATAAATCACAACCTTTACATCATGCCAAACACCCTAAACATGTACACACTCCACACACATATCATGCATACATGTATGGTAAGATATTTTCATGCACATATTGTGGCCGTAAGGGTCATGTAGCTAGATTTTGCTATGATAGAATTAATGCTTCACATAATAATATTTGGGTTCGAAATACTAACTTTCAAGGACCTAAGAAAATTGGGTACCAAAGTTAACGAATTTTTTAAATGATGTAGGTACCTTCCAAGGCCAACGACGTAAGGGATTATGGTATCTTGATAGTGGTTGCTCAAGGCACATGACTTGGGATATCAACAACTTTGCAACCCTATCAAGATACCATGAAAGTGGTACCGTCACCTTCGGAGATGATGCCAAGGGAAAAATCATCAGTATTGGTAATGTTAAACTTGGTAGATCCCCTTTAATAGAAAATGTTGTTTTAGTTGATGGCCTCAAGCATAACCTCTTGAGTGTTAGTTAACTTTGTGACAAAGGTTTTGATGTTGTTTTTGAAGATTTAGCTTGTAGAGTTATTGATAGACAATCTAACACATGCATACTTTCCGATTTTCGTGAATGCAATGTATACATGATTGACATGTCTAATATGTTTTGCAATGCTACATGTTTGAAAGCCCTCGATGATGACTCTTAGTTGTGGTATAGAAGATTAGGCCACATTTCCTTTGACCACCTATCTAGATTAAACAACAAGGAAATGGTGAAAGGTATTCCTTACTTGAACATTGAAAAGGACCGCGTTTGCGACGCGTGCCAACTTGGGAAACAAACCAAGTCCTCTTTCAAATCAATCAAGGATATCATGACATCACGTCCCTTGGAGTTGATCCATATGGATTTGTTTTGTCCTACTCAAACCAAAAGTCTAGGTGGGAGTCAGTTTGCTTTTGTTTTAGTTGATGATTTCTCGCGTTTTACTTGGGTTTTCTTTTTAGAGCACAAAAATCAAGTCTTTTCATATTTTCAAGCCTTTAAGAAAAGAGTTAAAAAGGAAAAAGATTCTTCTATTTTAAGAATAAGAAGTGATAGAGGTGGTGAATTCAATAACCTACCCTTTATCATTTTTTGTGAAGAACATGAAATTAAGCATGACTATCTTGTCCTAGAACTCCACAACAAAATGGAGTAGTTGAAAGAAAAAATCGGACATTACAAGAGATGGCTAGGACAATGATTAATGAGTATGGTCTCCCTCATTATCTATGGGCCGAGGCCGTTAACACATCTTGCTATATATCAAATCGAGTTTTCTTATGCAAAAATACTTCAAAAACATCTTTTGAGATCTATTTTTCTAGAAAGCCAAATGTTTCTTACTTTAAGGTTTTCGGTTGTAAATGCTTTGTTTTGAATACTAAAAACAATTTAGGAAAATTTGATGCAAAGTGTTATGAAGCAATTTTTGTTGGATATTCTAATACTAGTAAAGCTTATAGAGTTTTCAACAAGTCATCTTTAACTATTGAAGAATCTATTCATGTAAAGTTTGAGGAATCTAATGTGTTTGCTAAGAATGTTGTAGAAATAGATACTTTAAATGAAGGTATGGAGAGAGCTACTTTAAGGGACTCACCTACTATTGAAGACATGCCAAAGGATGATGAAGGAAAAGAGGTTCAAGACAATGAGGTTTAAGGAAATGAAAATCAAGAAGTTGAAGTGGAGCCTACTCAACAACTTCCAAAAGATTGGAGATTCAATCCTCATCATCCCAAGGATCTTATTATAGGTGAAGTATCAAAAGTGGTAACTACTCGTTCTAAACTTCATGATTTATGTGGACACTATGCTTTTATTTCTCACTTTGAACCCAAGAACATCCTCGAAGCCGAGACCGACTCATATTGGTTGCTAGCCATGCAAGAGGAGCTCAATCAATTCGAGCGCAACCAAGTTTGGCATCTTGTTCCTAGACCCACGATAGACCAACCATTGGTACTAAGTGAATCTTTAAGAACAAGTTGGATGAGTCGGAAAATATTATTAGGAATAAAGTTAGGTTAGTTGCCCAAGGTTACACTCAAATCGAAGGGATCGATTTTGAAGAAACCTTTGCACCCGTAGCACGGCTTGAAGCCATACGGATGACACTTGCATTTGCTTCTTATAAAGATTTTAAGCTTTTTCAAATGGATATTAAAAGTGCTTTCTTAAATGGATTTATTGAGGAGGAGGTGTATGTTGAACAACCCCCGGGTTTGTTGATCCTTCACATCCGGATTTTGTTTTCAAGCTTGACAAAGCTCTTTATGGTTTAAAACAAGCCCTTAGGGCATGGTATGGAAGACTTTCCTCTTTTCTAATTACAAATGGTTTTAAGAAAGGAAAAATAGATACTACTTTGTTTACAAAACATGTTGAAATGATATTCTTATTGTTCAAATTTATGTGGATGATATCATATTTGGTTCTACTAATGAAACTCTTTGCCAAGCTTTTGAATCATGCATGAAGGAAGAATTCGAAATGTCTATGATGGGTGAGTTTAACTACTTCCTTGGACTCCAAATCAAGCAAAAAAGGATGGGATCTTCATCAATCAAGCCAAGTACACTAAGGAACTAATCAAGAGATTTGGGCTTGAAGAAGCTAAAACAAGCAAAACTCCCATGGCAACAACTACCAAGCTTGACAAGGATGAGCAAGGTACATGTGTAGATATTAAGCTTTACCGTAGCATGATTGGTAGCTTGTTGTATTTGATGGCTAGTAGCCGGATATTATGTTTTCTGTTTGTCTTTGTGCTCGATTTCAATCGTCTCCTAAAGAGTCTCATTTGGTTATGGTAAAACGCATTATTAGATACCTTAAGGGCACAATTGAAATGGGTTTGTGGTATCTGAAGACCGGATAATTTTCAATGACGAGTTTTTCGGATGCCGACTATGCGGGTTGTAGGGTAGATAGGAAGAGTACAAGTGGAACATGTTAATTTCTTAGTAATTGTCTTGTTTCTTGGTCTTCCAAAAAGCAAAATTCGTTAGCCCTTTCAACCGCCAGGCGGAGTATATTGCGGCCGGAGCTTGTTGTGCACAAGTTCTTTGGATGAAACATACTCTCCTTGACTATGATTTGTATTTTGACCATATTAAAATATTTTGTGATAATACTAGTACTATTCATATAACTAAAAATACAAATCAACATAGTAAGACTAAGCACATTGATATTCGGTATCACTTTCTTAGAGATCATTATGAGAAAGGTGATATTGATATTGATTATGTTTATACCGATTTTCAACTTGCCGATATTTTTACAAAACTACTAGACTATGCTAGATTTTCTTTATTTGTGGTGAGTTGAATGTTTATATTATGGATTTATGAAGAAAATGTTTTTTAACTATGTTTACCCTTTTTGATGTATGACAAAAAGGGGGAGAAAAAGTTAGTTATTTTTTACTTTGGAGTTTATGCATTTTGACTTTTGTTTTGTGCATTGTGTTTTATATATTTTTTATGCTTTATGTATATAGCCATTCATTTATATACATAGTCTTCTTTTATACATAGCATAATTTGAGGGGAGCTTCCAAGCTTTCCTTCCAATTTTTTAAATAACTAGTATGTTTTGTCATCATCAAAAAGGGGAAATTGTTGGCCCTAGGTTACAATCACCCGATTTATTGAGTTTTGATGATTACAAAATATATATAGTTATTTGTACTAATCATGTCTAGTGTTTAAGTGTGTTTCAGGGTTCTAAGGATTTATGGAGTGCTCTTTCTTAAAGAAAGATCATTTTGACTCAAGTCGGTTCATTTCGGGTTCATCATATCAAGCTAGTCAAAGAATATACCAAGCTACTCAAGATCATGAAGAAGCCCACTTGAAGACTTTGTAGTCACCTAGAACCTATGTAAGACTTAGTTTGTTAAAGTTTGAGGTTGTGTTAGATTGGCTCAAGAACACACACACATTTTCCTAAATGCGGTTTTTATTTTTGGCTTTTGTTTTAAGTTCATGCTTTGATTTCTATACATGACTCAATTTTTTATAAATTTTATATCTTGTTTATATCATGTATACCTATCTCTTCAGTATGATACTTAGCCATATTTCCCTACAAATTTTATTTGAAAAATTTTCAAAGTTCAGAAAAAATCCCATATCAAAAACTGTTTCAGGCATGGCGGTCGACCAGGCCAGTCGACCGGATCCTTTTCAGGATAGGACGGTCGACTGCCCGGTCGACCGAGCCTTGAGTCCAGGGCGTGCATGTTTTGTGCACGTCTGTCGGCCGACCGACCGGTCGACCGACTGTAACCACTTTGCTCTCTGTTTCTTGTTGGTCGACCGACTGTAACCACTTTGCTCTCTGTTTCTTGTCGGTCGACCGACAGTTCAATACAAAATTTCCCCTTTGGCGTCCGGTCGACCGACCGATCGACCAAGTCCAACGGCTAGTTGCCAATTGGACTGCCGATCGACTTGGCCGGTCGACCGACAGCCGTCTCCAGCCGCCAACGGCTAGTTTCTGATTTTCTGATTTTTTTTTGGGGATTTGATTGGGATTTGAGTGTCAGTTTTTTCTGAAATTTTGAGGGCTATTCTCTGAACCTATTACCTAGTTTTAATCATGTTTAGACCTCTTCCATTCCATATAAATAGAGGGGATTGGTCATTTGCAAAATACAAGATACATACCTAGTTTCTCAAGTTTTCAAAAGAAAGAAATAGTTTCAAAAGCTCTCATTTCTCTAGTGCATTCTTGGCTAGTGTTTTCAGTTGTGTTTTCAAACTACTTTCATTTACAACTGAGCTTGTTTTTCTCACTACACTTCTTGAGCCAAAAACCCTCCTCACTCTTTAAGAAGTTATAAAGAGAAGTTTGTGATCCCTTATTTGATCACTTGGTTACTTGTTCTTCTTGCTTTGTGAGTCCTCTTCGGTAGAGGATTGGATTGGTGGAGTTTGGTACTCCGGTCTTCGGTAGACCTCTTGTAATTGGTGGAGTTCGGTACTCCGGTCTTCGGTAGACCTTGCAATCCTCGGTGGATATAGTGGAAACCCTTCACGACGGTGAAGGTGGGGAGTAGAGCAGTGGCTCGAACCTCGAAACAAATACTTTGTGTTTGCGATTGTTCTTCTTATTATTTTCTACTTCTTGCTTGTGTCATTGCTTCTTATTTCTAACTTGTGATATATCTTATGTGCACTTCACTATTGCATCCATTCCATTATTTGCCACATTGTCGATCATTGCTCATACAACAAGATTGCAGTACGCACCTCAAACTCTTATCTAGAGGAATCACGAGAAAAGAGTTCAGAACCCTTTACCGGGTATTCGGCTCTTTGTCTTGTTTTGGGCGATCATTGCATCATTTATTCATAATTGCTTAAAAATATCTTTAGATTAGCATTTACACCTATTCACCCCCCTCTAGGTGTTTTACAAACAATGCATGAGATGAGTGTGGGAGAGGGTTCTAGCATAACATAAGTTTAGGTTTCTTTTTATATAGAAAAAATATTTTCTTTGCTTCTAAAAAACTTTTGAAAAGAGAAACAATATTTTGACTATTTTTGTAAGAAATTAAGTTAATTTTAAGGAATAGAAGAATCATTAATTAGGATTTCTTATATTTTGTCAAAGTAAGATTATTTGTTTGAATTCTAGGATTAGGGAAAAAAATTAGAAAAGTAATTTAGTCTTGATTTTTACCTTGAAAAAATATGCATACTTTATACACTTACACACTTAGGTTAAAAAATAAGGATTCTTATCTTATAAAAAAAAGAAAAAGAAAAAGAATATATATTTATATATCAAAAATCCTCTGATTAAGTTAGGTATTTGTGCCTCATAAAGCATAAGTATTTACGTCTAAAAGTGGTCCATACAATAAATAAAATCATTAGTTTTGTGGCTTTTTTTGCTCGAGTTCTTAAGTCCTTGGTGTGTTTTCTCACCTGGTGCCCTAAGATCGTTCGGTTTGAGAGTCGCCGACCAAAGGCTCGTTACGTAGGTAGATTAGAAAGCCTAATAGAACTAAGAGAAAATACTAACAAAAATATGAAAAATAAGGCATAAGAGTTAAAGTAAAAGAATCCCGAGTCAAAATTTCACTATCACAAATGTGCATATGACATAGGGTAAAACAATAGACTAGATGAGAAATACAGTTTGACTCTAACCCTTGATTGATAACAGATTTTTGAATAAAGACTAAGTTTAGGAATGAATAATTTGGTATTCCTATAAGTTATAGATTACTTAATTTCTGCAAAAATACTTCAAATATTTCTTTTTTTTCAAAATGCGTTTGCAAAAATATTAACACTTTGTTTCTATTTCTTTATTGATTTTGTGGGTATAATCCACTAAAATCCCTCACGAGATAAAACTCATCCTCTAGGGGCAACCTAAAGGTGTAACGACTTGTTGCACATGCTAAGTATAACCGTGACTCCTACGGAAGAGAGTTAAGTCAGTTTAGTATTTTTTCTTTTGTTTTGCTCGAGGACGAGCAAAGATATAGGTGTGTGGGTGTTATTGTTCATCGAATGTGCATATTTTTAGTCATATTTTCATATTTATTTTTGTAAAATAATGCTATATAATTGTATTTTGCTTTAATAATATGCAGGTCTCTATAAAAAAGAAAAAAAAGAAAAGAAGCGTAAAAGATTAAAAAGGAGCCCAAAAGCCCAACAAGCCAAAGAAATTTAGAGATAATACCAATACTAATTGGAGATAAAGGAGAAAATCAACATAAATTCAAGTTGCTTAAGCTCCAAATCAAAGATTAAAAGGGAGAATTCAAATTTAAATTCGGATTTGGAGATGACTTGCTTCCCCAGTTAAAGAGAAAGAATATTCTCTCAAAATTCAAAGTTTAAATTCAAGTTCTGAAGATATATCTCTTGATGGTTTCACAACTTCTACTAGGAGTTTATCCACTGCTTCTATAATAAGTAGAGAGGTTAGAGCATAGGAAAAAGGGCATCTCGAAGGAGAGATGAAAGCTTAGGGTTCTTTTTAGTTTTTTTTTCGAATGTTCATTGTAGTTTTCAATTTGAGAGAAAAAAATGTAAAGAAAAGACGGAATGCCTGTAATTGATGGTAACAGCTAAACAAGGGTTCTTCTGTTCATTTAATTTAACTCTTTTTATTTTTACTTGCTTTAGTTGCTTTATTTGCTTTAATCTGCTTTCTTTGTGCCTTCTTTTAATCATGACTTCTTTATAGCTTGGATTAGGAAGAGTTTCATGACAGAAAAGAGAGGAAGAGTTATTTTTAAAGTGACAGTAGATATAATCTTCCTTAAAGACAGTTATATTGAGAGTGATAGCCAATGAAACTATCCCACTTCTCTTCATCGTTACTCAAGTTAATTGATCGCTTGTTTTTCTTTAATTACTCCAAGGTAAGTTCTTTCTTTTTTTGTTTATTTTCTTTCTTTTTAACTTAGTAATATAAAACACCAACACTATCTTATTCTTCTACCTTTCTTTTTAATTTAGCTTAATCTTTTCTTTTCTTTTCTTTTAAAACAAAGAAGATTTTTAACCTGTATAGTAACATACGAAGAAGATTTACCCAATGCGTCCATCATTGTCCCTCCCTATGGATCATGACCTATTAGCCCTAGGCTACACGGTATTATCGAGGATTTAGCATTATTCTAAACTTTTATATTTTTCTATACAGGTTTGGCTCGATTAACATCCACCCTCAATACGATTTCTATCTCTAATAGTATGCCAAAGTTTATAACCTCAAGGCCAAGGCTCTATAATTCTAACATATTCACCTGCCCACTAAGTCTCCTGCACACATAAACTGCTAACATTCTTTCTAACCATAACATAACTAACTTTGCTAATCTACCTGTAAGAGAACCTGTGTTCCATGATGCTAACGTAATGCTATATTCATCAATGATGAAAAATGCATGATGTGAGTGTGTAAAAATACATGATATAGCATCAACACACAAAGCATAAGTACACCTTGGTGTATAAAAATGAATGATGTGTGTGTCTGTGTATGATGAGCATGTGTAGTATGGGTGCATGTAGCGTGGGGTGCATGTGGTAGTGTGTAAGCATGATGATGTATGTGTGAAACATGATATTTTCTTAGAGTTTGCCTCTTCAGAAACATATTCTCTAATCTAGCCTTGTCAAACTCACATTTTTCAAAACATTGCTCAAAGTGTTAATCTTTTTTTCAAATTGAAATCTCATTTTCATCAATAATGAAAATTTAGCTTTGCAAGAAATTTTATGTGCATTAAAATTCTTTTGTATCTTTTGAAGAGTAGAAGATAAGACCTCTTTTTCTTTAGAAATAATAATTAGTTGATTTTCAAGAAGTTTATTTTCCTTTTTCTTTTTTAAATACATTTTTGAGAAAATGATAATTGTTGGAAAGTTCTTCAAAAGCTTCAGCCAATTCATCCATGGATAATTTATATTCATTAAGAGAAGATTCAGATGTTACCTTGGGCGTGTTCTCATTTTCCATGAAACACACATGTATCATGTCTTCCTCTTCTTCAGATTTGCTCTCCAAATTTCATGTTGCCTTCAAGGCTTTCTCTTTGTATGGCTTCTTGAAGGTTGAGGGTTTGCTCTTGGTCTCCAGGCAATCGGCAAAGACGTGTCCAAGCTTCCGAAAATTGTAACAAAGTATCTTCTTCTCTTTCTTCCTTACCATCTTCTTCTATTTTCAAACTTGGCCTTATTGTACGTCTTCCTCACATTCTTCACAAGGATGGACAAATCTTCATCATCTTCAAGATCATCTTCTTCTTCTTCAGAAATAGAGGGAGGAGATTCGAAGGCAAGAGTCTTCTTCTATTGGGGTGCCTTCTCCTCTCTATCTTTTATTTCCATCTCATGGGTTTTTAAATTCCCAATGATACCAATAAGCTCCATCTCTTCTTTATCATTGAGATTCTTCACTGTAGTTGACTTGACCTCCTAAGATGGTGAAAGAGAACGGATGACCTTCTCACCTTTTGGTCATTGTCTATTTCATCACCTAAAGAAGTAAGATCATTTGTGATTTTAGTAAACTTTGTAATCATGTTATTTATGGATTCATTCTTATTCATAGAAAATTCTTATATTGGGAACGCAAGAGATCATTCTTGCCTCTCTTAGCTTATGAAGTTTCCTCGTGTGTGAATATTAAGTGTGACAAAATCTCATAGGCAGATTTGTAATGAATTATCCTATATATATCATCATCATTCAGGGCTAGAAGAATGCATATTGAGCTTTTGCATTGACATCAAATTTCTTGGTGACAATTTTAGATTAAGTATCCTCATCACCATCGGGTACACTAAAGGGTTTGGTTATCATCTTTGCAACCTATCTTCCTAAGAAATGCAAGAACACGATCATCTGGGAAAGTTAAGACCATCAAACTTGGGCGGAGTCTTAATATCTTTGGCCATGTATACTAGTGTTAAAATCAAGCAAATGATGAAAATGAGTGAGTGATTGCCATGAGAATTTCTCTGAGATGGTTAAACCAAAATCTAGAGTTTAAGACTCAGATACCAATTAAAAGTACACCAAGGGGGTGAATAGGTGTAATGCTAATCAAATGCAAAAATGTAACAATTAAAATGAATGGTGCAAATGGCTAACTTAAACCAGAAGTGAAGACGAATTCCCAATGAAGGGCTCTAGAACTTTCCTTTAAATTCCTCTAGATAATGAGTTGTGGTGCTCAATTGCCTTCTTGATTGAGAGAATAAAAACTGACAAATAGAAATGATGCAAGAGATTAATAGCAAGTGCAATGAAAGTAAAAACACAAGGGCAAGTAATAGCAATAGAGTATGAGCAAGAGAGAAGTAATCGTAAACACAGAGATTTGTTTCAAGATTCGGGCACCAAGCTCTACGTCCACGCCTTCATCGCGTGAAGGATTTCTACTATCCATTTAGGATCACCATAAAGGTAGCACAATTACAATGTCTACACAAGATCCAATGTACATAACTTCAACACTTAATCCTCTACAAAAGAGAAAGCACAAAGCTAATGAGGTTAACAATCTCTTTGCAATCACAAAGGTCACAAACTGTCTCTTTACAACTTCTAGGGTTTTGATTGGAGAAATGAAGCTGAAAAAAATGTGTAAGAGTAAAATCAGTGAAGAGAGTAATCTTTGAGATTTGAAAACTTCAGCAAAAGATTGAGAGTGAAAGCACTTTGATTTCAAAGCTTGAGAATTAAACACTTGACTTTTTTTGAGGTCAATATCTTAAAAAACTGAATTTTTCTCTTTAAAAGCTTAGTAAAACTTATTTTTTTTATCTCTTTCAAATAATTCGTATATAAAGACAATAGGTAAACACATTTAGGAGAGAGACCAGGGCTTAATCCCAGGTGAATAACTCAAAAGAAGAAAATATGACCATTTAAAATAAAAAATATGCCGATTTTTAAAATTATAGCCATTATTGTTGCAGCTGGATACCGTCTGTTCGACCGGCTGGTCGACCGATAGCTGATCAAAAAGTAGCCCTTATAGGCTATCGGTTGACCTGGCAGTCGGCCGAACCAAACAGAAAGTCCCGACAAAGAGTCGGTTGATCGGTCGATCTGCCGATAGGCTAAAACACAAAATCATCAAATTAGAGGATCGATCAACCGGGCGGTCAGCCAAACAATCCAGTAAGCCCTGAAATATAAGTCAGTTGATCGGTCAATTGGCCAAACTACATGCCCAAGGGCCAAGTGACTCTGTGTACATTCGATCGATCGCTTGGTCGACCGATCTAGTGTACAAAACACTGTGCACAACTGGCCATCGACCGGCCAAGCCTAAGAAACAAGTTAACCAGTATTTTTGAAGTTGAAACCATTTTTAAAATAGTTATATAGGTATATAAGATGTTTTAATATCATATGGGCTTCAAGAAAACTTGTATAAGGCTGATTTAAAAATTAATGGAAAATATAGACTAGAAATAATATCTATCTTTAGAAAAATGACTTAGGATAAAAATTCTGAAAACAAAACTTGTTTTTGAAAAATGTGTGTGTATCTTCTTTGAGCATCAATTCAACATCAAAACTAAACATACCAAGGTCTTACAAAAGAGATCACAAAAGCTTCAAGTCTTCATCAAGGAGGGCTTCTCCAAAATCCATATTTTGATCATCTACGCTTGAATTCCTTCATTGAATCAACTTGATTTCCTCAACCTTCTTTATAAGAAAGAATAATCTTCTTCCAAACTCTTTAACCTGAAAATTTAGAAACACTAGAACTTGATTAGTACCTTATAACTTCATTTGGTTTGTAATCATCGAAACAAAAACTAGGGAGTGTACCCTTGGGCCAACAAAACCTGCACATAATAAAAAAAAAGATTAGAATTGATAGATGAACAGTGCTTGAGTTCTTCAATACTACCACTATAACAAGGGGCTATGCAGGTCATAATCCTTAAGGAGGGACTGCGATGAAAGCGTTTCAGTAATCTTATCAAGTTTACTAAAACTAGTTAAAATATTTCTTCTTAGTTTTTAAAGGAAAAAAAATGAAAGAATACTGAGTTAAGTTAAAAGTAAAGATCAAAATAAATGAAAAGAAGAAGGTAATGGTTTCAAGAGGCTCTCTAAACTAAAAAATGAAAATATAGAAAGAAAAGATCAAAAAGTAGCGCATAACTCATAAGATCGGATTTAATCTCTGTCCATATTGCATCATTAAGATTTCTAAGAGCAAGTATAAAATGATACGGATATAAAAAATGAGAAATTCATCATCATGAGCTATTAGTGACACCGTAAAGGCAAGGTAAATTCGATGTTACTAGATTCACTTGGATATATAATCAAATACAAAAAGTAACGTAAAGATAAGAGAAAGGTAAACTTTTGATTAATTTAAAAAATGATGAAAGAAAGAAAAGAAAATTATATTGGTGTACTTCTCAATAGAATCCTCTCTCTTTTTAACATGAATTTCTTCTCTAATTTATATTTACAAATAAATAGAAAATTACATAAATAAAAAAAAAATCCTATGTTAAACTAGAGTAAACCCTAAATCTAAGCTCTTTGCTCAATGGTGCCCATTTACCTTCTAATTTTGTAGTATTTATAGGATAAATAGAGCACCAAGGGTAAATGGATGAGCTTAAATCGCTCGCTTAACGGCCTCCGTCTGGCCGCGAAAATGGGGCCAAAACCACGCAGCGCAACCAAAACCGCATTTGCACAGCCAGGATATGGCTGTTAGGCCAGGTCCTGAGCACGTGGATCTCCTTATTTCGATATCCCTTTTTATATGGATAAAATTTCCTCTGAACTTCTGGATCTGGGATTATCTTCATTGATTTCCTAAGGTAGGAAAATAAATTCAAATAAATCTGATTTAGTTGGAATATATTTGGGTTTATCCTATCATTCTCCATTAAATTGCACCTGCATAAATCAAACATTAAAACAAGTTAATTAACTGGATTTATTAAAAGATAGATGTAGGAATGTAAAAATAGATATGTAAAATACGTGTAGAATCACCCCCCACACCTATCTTTTGCTCATCCTTGAGAAAAATAAATAAAAAGTAAACCAGAACTAATCAATCTAACTCACTTTCGTAGGAATCATGGTTGCACTTAGCACGTGCAATAAGCTGTTAAACCTCTAAGTTACCCCTAGAGGACGAGTTTTGTCTCTGAGGGTTTTTAGTGAATTACACCGACAAAATCCATAAAAGAAAGAAACAAAGTATTAGTATTTTCAAAAACACATTTTGAAAAAGGAAAAACATATTTGAAGTAATTTTGCGCAAAAACAAGTAACTATAAGTCTTAAGAATACCAAATTATTCATTCCTAAACTTAGTTCTATTTAAAAACTTATTATCAATCAAAGTAAGGAGTAAAACTGTATTTCTCATCTAGTCTATTATTTTACCTTAAGTCATATGCACTTTTGTGACCGTGAATATTTTGACTAAGAATTCTTTAACTCTAACTCTTATGTCTTATTTTATGTATTTTGGGGGTGATGTCTCTTTTTCTATTTAGCTTTCTAATTGCTCACATAATGAGCCTTTAGTCGATGACTCCCAAACTGGACGGTCTAAGGCACCAGGTGAGAAAACACCCCCAAGGACTTTAGAACTCGAGCAAACAAGGTCACAAAACTAAGGATTTTATTGATTTTATGGATCACTTTAAGCGTGAATACTTATGCTTTATGAAGAACAAATACCTAGCTTAATCAAAGGATTTATATATATATATATTCTTTTTCTTATATGGCATAAGAATTTTTGTTTTTGAACCCTAAGCGTGTAAGAGTATAAAGTATGCATATTTCATCAAGATAAAAATCAAGACTAAATTACTTTTTCAATTTCTCTTCCTAATCCTAAAAATTAAACAAATAATCTTATTTTCACCAAGTATAAGAAATCCTAATTATGATTCTCTTATTCCTTAAAATTAACATAATTTCTTACAAAAATAGGTCAAAATATTGTCTACCCTTTCAAAAAATTTAAAATAAAAAATAATATTTTTTATTTTATAAAAAGAAAGAAAACCTATGTTGGAACCCTTCCCCACACCTATCTCATGCATTGTTCTCAATGTATGAATGAATGCATATATGCATGAAAAGAAGAAAGGGAAGGAAAAATGTTACCTCAAGGTAGTGGTTCCGATGGTAGTCGGATTGGGCCAGGTATTGCTGCCAAATCAAATAATGTGGAATTTCAAGGAACCCACCTTTGATGACCTCTTTTCTATTTATATTGTTATTATTCTCGATTTGATTAAGATCATGCAAGATATGAACATGAAAATTATCCCGGTTATATAATCAATCTTAGAATATCATCTCAGAATCATAATGGTCTATACTTTGGTCTAACAAAGTAATGATTTGGGCTTTGGAAGAAAGGAATGCGAACCAATTGACTTGGGAATATGAATCAAATCAAGTTTAGGTTAAAGAGTCAGTAATGAATCAAGAGTTGCGTCTAAATTAAATAATTGAAGTTCTTATTTATTTCTCATTAATGAAATGTGACTATCAAAAACTGGTGGTTCATATTCAAGATGTATAGGTACGAAAATCAATGTTGGCTTGGAAATGTGGTCCAAATTGGGTAAGGATATCAGAGTCAACATAGATTCGAAAATAAAACTGAATCACAAAGTTGGGGATCGAGGTCACATTCACAATCAAGTTCAATTTTTTTGAAGTGATAACTTGTCAATTTGTCCAAGAGTAGTCAAGTTCAAGATGTTGTGGTGGAGTTGAATCTTGATTAAAGTTATTTCCAAAGCACCTGATTCATGGTTCCTATCAATTTGGCTAAGGAAATCAGAAATGGTCAAAATTGGGTAGGAAGAATTTCCTCATTCCTATCATTTATTGTGTAGTCCAAATGACTTATTTATACTTCTAGCCTATCGATGGACCGAGTAAAAGAATTTTCATTTTGAATCATGTCTTCCATACTCTTTTCTAAGTCATAAATTCTTCTTGTTATGGTTGGACTTGGAAATAATGTAAGAATCTAGGATTTAAAAATTTTGTGGGAGCGGTGAGTCTGTCAAGTTTGGAATTAACATGCGGCCTTACGTATGGCTTCTGTAAAGATTTTTTTCTATAGGTTAATCTTGATATGAGTATACGAAGTTGAATGTTGGCAAGGTGATTGATAATATGACTTGGGGGAGGTGTATCCCCACTGACTCGGTAAAGAGTGAAGATAATAATTTCAATTTTGTTCATTATACTACTGGACTGGAGCATACTTTGATTCGGATAAAATCAATCCGGCATACATGGCTAATTAAGGTTATGTTATCCCAGGTTGGCGATATCTCAAAAGAGGTCAGAGTGAAATATAGATTCATATCAAAGTTGAAAATATTATGGTTATAATTCATTTTCACAAAAAGAGATAAAACAAACAAACAAACATAAACAAAATTTAGCTTATGTTAGGGTAGACCTTAGACCTAGATGACTCTTACCTGGTTGACTATCCATGAGAGGCATATTGCAATACCTGACCCTAGGTTAATCAGCCAGGTAGGGAAAAACTCAGAGGGAGGTATTCGTGCAGCGCAACGGGCCTTAATTACGCTTTCCACTGGTCTTTGAGGATCTTGCCTCTTATTTCCCAATCTTAGACACCGTTTGACCAGAGTCAAACTCTAACAATTTCCTCCCGAGATCAATCTCCTATTGAGTCCAAGATGTCCCTAGGACCAATGTCTACTAAATTTTAGTTAGGATAGGGTTAGTGAATGAGGAGATAGTTTTCAGGCTAAGGAAGGGTAATAACTTTCCGCCTTATCTTGTTTTTTCTGTTTAGCCCTTAGATCATTTTAGTGCAACATGCACATGTATATAGAAAAAAATTACATTCAGGCAACAAATATCACTCAAACTTATTTTCTGTGCTACACGCAATGCAGATATACCTTTGCTCCAACATTCTTCAACAGTAATGAAAAATGTAAATTAATTAAACTAATGCCTAAATGCAAAGTCTAACCATTTTTTAAGATTTATAAATAATCAAGTTACTGTTAAGTTAAATACAGTATGCAAATCAAATTAATAAGAAAAACAAATAGCTGCGAAGCTGTATTTTGCATTGTGAAGCATCTGCAAAGAGACCACTTAGTAGTCTAGCACTTTGCTGCAAAAATACAGCTTTTACTATGTTTTCGTGATTAATTAGTGTCTCCTGGGGTTCTGCATCTGAAGCAGAGGCCCAGGGTTGCTATGTATGTTTTGCAACTTTTGTTTTTTTGAAATTACCCCGTACACACAAAAACAGTAACCATTAGTAACTAAAAATATTTACCCTCCCTCCTCGGCAACGGCATCAAAATTTGAATAAGGTAAAACCTGCACAGAAAATAAAGTTTAGAATTGATAGATAGATAATGTTAGGGTTTTTCAATACTACCGCAATAGCAAGTAGCTATTGAAAATCACCTGGGGGGTGAATAAGTGATAGCTATACTTAATGGTAAATAATGCGGAATTAAAAACAAACTAGCAATAAGCAATAACAATTAGATAGATCTTGTTAAAGAGTAAGAAATATAAATGCAAGTAAAGAGAGAGTAGAGTTTAGAGAGCTAGTAGGCAATCACAAACACAAGGATATATTTCGAGGTTCTAGCCACTGCTCTACGTCCCCGCCTTCAACACGATGAAGGATTTCCACTATGATCAATTCCACTGGATCGTAATTGGTTATAAGTTCTCACTAAAATTCTTCGGACACACTTGTCCTCTCTCACGATATCACAACACCAACTTGGATCTCACTAACTCACTCGAGGCCGCAACCTCTACAACTTCTCAATCGAAGAAAACCGGTGATCAATACTTGACCACAAAGAAAGCTCACAAGTACAAACCCTACAACCAAGATGAGGAAGTGAACACTTGAGATTGTGTAGCGCAAATAGCAAGTAGAAAAGTAGAGGAAAGGCTCAGGCTAAAACACCAAAACTTTGAAAATAGTTGGCTTAACAGAAAATATTTTGTAAAGAGGCTAACTATGAAAAACTTTGATGTAAGGCTTAGAAATCTTGTTTTTAAGTTGTTTCATAGTCCCTATTTATAATGGATGAAAACCAGGCTAGAAAATACAATAGAATCGTTGGGACAAGACTCAATATAAAGACAAAACTGAATCTAGCCGTTGGGAGCCAAGTCAGCAGAAATTCTGCTGCCAGTCGTCTGGCCAGTCGACCGCCAAAGGTCAGATTTTTGACCATTGGGAATATCAGTCGACCGGACGATCGACCGTGGTTCCCAAATAGGGAGTGAAACTCGTTGTTGGTAAGCCAGGTCGGTCGACCGGAACAAACAGATAGCACTACTCTTGCAGCCGATCGATCGGGCCGGTCGACCGAAGTGCACGTTTGCACTTGGTGCATGTCGGTCGACTGCCCGGTCACCGACAGAGCAGTTTTACTCTGACAGCGGTCGACCGGCTGAGGGCCAAAACCTGTTTTTGGAAATCTTTTGAAACCAATATTTTTCACCAAATTTTCTTTTGATAGGTAAATACAAAATAGAGTTCTAGGGATTTGAAGAGCTAGAGTGTGATCATATATCAAACACCAAATAATTTAGAACTATATTTTGATAAAATTCTTTTCTAAAATAAAAATCAGTTTTTTCAAAACTCATTTTTCTGAAACTTTGTTTTTTTGAAACTCGATAAGGAAAATGGTAAGAAACATGGTAACAAATTTTTGCTTGAAAACGCAAAGGAATATGAAATGTGTGTGTGTGATAATCCCAAAACTATCAACTTCTTTCATATTGGTTTTAGCAATTGATTATAAGTCCTAACTAAAATGGAAAAGGTAAAAATACCAATCTTGAAATAGTCTTCACGATATTGCAGGATCCTTGAGCTCTTCTAGTGTACTAGACTCTGGGATCTAAATCGTCTTCCTAATGTGTGTCTTGTGATAGAGCCAAAATGCAACATATGTTTTTACCTGAAACTTAATTAAATAATTTTGTTAATACATAACGACATATGGTTTGTTATCATCAAAATTAGGGCTAATGGCCTTAGGGCCAACAATCTCCTCTTTTTTGATGACAAAACATATGGAGTTGTTACAAATATTTTTGGAAGAGACTTTAAGTGAAGCTCCCACTTAACACATGTATATATAAGATATGATATAAAAGAGCTAAATGCACAATTAAAGCATATATAAAGGATATAACAATTAGACTCATATGTCAACCATCTATGCATAACAAGGATACAGAGATATGAGAGTGTATGCACAATTGATTACCTCCATCCATCCAAAATACCTCTAGCCTCCAAATAAGGGTAGATGGTTGGATCAAAAAGAAATAATACACATATATCACATAAAGACAATAAAGATAATTGCCATAGCAAAAATAAATATGTTCATACATGCTTAGAGGTTCATGCCAACCTCAAAAACTAGATATACACAAACACACAAAACATATGTGCATAAAACAAACTACATATCCAAATACAGAAAATAAATACTCTCAAATGTAAAAACTAACTCCCACAAATAACTCCATCAAAATATTTCTCCCCTTTTTATCATCAACAAAGGGATCAACGCTCCTGAATCAGGGTCTTCCTGCTGAGTTGGAGCATCAGGAACAATAGAAGTAGGAACCTGATTGGTAGTGAAAAGTACATTTTTTTCATGACATTTACCATCACATTTTCATATTTATTCATATAATTCTGCACATTTACTAATATTTTATGATTTATTGTGTGCAGGCCTTGAGTTCTTATTTTAATAATAAATAAAGCCTAAAAGATGCCCAAAAGCCCATATTCAAGCCCAAGTGCAAAAGTGCAAATATTAATTGTGAAAATTGCAAATACACAAGGGCCAAAGTTTCAAATATTAAAGAAGAGGGAAGGATAGACTTCTATTCAACCCTAAAAACATGCAGATGAGGATAAAAGCCAAAGAAGGAGAATTTATGATCACAAATTCGTGGATAAAAGATTTGAGATTTAGGTAACTTGATCCCAAGTTATATCCAAATCAAAAGATTAAGAGCCAGGATGCAGCTTCCAGAAGGAAACGACCAGATGGACGGACCAGGAAAAAGCACGCGCCAAAGAGCGTGGCCAGCCGCCACCATAAGGACGCGGAAACGCGGCCCAAGCGCGTTTCCGCGGCAATCCAGTCACATCCAGGGAACCGCCTTTCGTGGACGACTTCGACTGGGACTCTACCTCCTTCTGCTCCTATAAATACCCCCTGCAGTGCAACCGAGAAGCGCGTCCAGAGCCAGAGGGCCAAATCTAGGTTTTAGGCTTTCTTCTTTCTTGTAGTTTAGGTTTTCTTTTCTTTTTAATTTTTATGTAAGTGAGGGAGAGGGCTATATTGAGAGTGACACCGATGTATGCTTCTCTTCTCTTCCATTGTATCAAGTAATAAAGGTAGCTTTTCTTTTTATGTCATTGCTTTATTTTCCTTTTGTTTTCTTCTCTTTTTCTATTTTATCTCTGTTGGTTTATGATGAGCATGCATGTGATTTCCAAAGCACAAGTATAACGAATCTTGGTGGGTGCCAACAATATTTCATGGTGATGTTCTCCTCCTCAAGGTACGTATCACTTCATACTTGCCAAGCTTGATGATATAATGTGAACAGGGGACTGAGATCGATCCTATGGTTTATGCGTTCAACGCCTCCAAAGCAAGGTAGAAAGTGTTAGGATTTCACGTTTTTCTTCAACCAAACTAAGGTTAGTGTTTATTTCTTTTCTTTTCTTTTCTTTTATTTTTGTAGATTAAATCACCATCTCCCAATTCTTTCTTTCTCATCTCATTATAAATACCACCTCTAATCCTCCATCTTCATAATCTACCGCCTTCTTCCTAACTTAACTTTAACTATTCTTTTTGTTAACTTAAAGAAAATAAATTTTAGAGATAACTTACAAACGCTTCTATCGCTAGTCCCTCCCTTAGGATCACGACCCGCATAGCACTGCTACCGCGGATTCGAATTGAGAACCTTGCACAACTTGTTCTAAATCTAATATTATTTATTTTGTGTGCAGGTAAAATCTCAATCAAATTTTGGCGCCGTTGCCGGGGAGGGACGGTAAGTTTTTCTCTAAAAAAAATTATTATTAACTAATTCTTTTATTCTTTCTGTTTGCAGGTTTGGAGAACAGGAAACAGCAGCAAGGACATATAGCAACTCTGTGCCTCTGCCCTCGAAGGCAGAGCAGCAGAGCCTACTTTTGTGCCGCGGTTCCGCGGCAATAGCCGCGTTTCCGCGGCCTTAGTAGTGAACTACTGACTAGGTTTTCTGCAGGTTGCTGTGAATTGAAATATTTGTTTACTGCTCTGTTAAATTTTGTTCTGTGATAAACCTGTACACTGCTAATAAACCAACAGTAAAATATTTGTTAATAAAGATAAAAAATTGATTAGACGTTTGCATATTAGGCATGTGTCTTTTCAATTCATTTATTTTACTGTTGAAGAGTGCTGGAGCAAGGTACGTTCACATTGCATGTAGAATAGGACTCATCTCTTGGTTGATGCTTTGAGTACATATTTTGTACACTTGCACAAATTTATTCTAAGTGCATAACCCATTAACAAGATAAGGTGGGGATTTCATCACCCTTCCTTGGCCCAAAAATCAGATTCCAAGCACTCACTAACCCAAGCCTAATTAAAATTAGTAGACGTTGGCCCTAGGGACATCTCGGACTCAATTAGAAGATTATCCTAAGGGGGAACAGTGCTGGAAGTTGACTCCTGCCAAATCAGTGTCTAGGAAGGGGATTGAGGGCCGAAAGCCCGAAGATTGGTGTTATTTAATTAAGGAACGTCTTTGACAGAAAACCTCCCACCACTCTTGCCCTGACCTGGCTGATTACTTGTGGTCAAAGTCTGCATCCTACCTCCCGTGGACAGTCTAACCAGTTAGGAGTCGTCTAGGTCATAGGTCTACCCTAACTTAGGTTAGAATTTTTTTTGTTTATTTGTTTGTTTTCTTTTTCTTTGTTGTGTTGGTGTGATATGGCATATAATAATAATTTTTCCAATTTTAATCCATATTACACACCTAACTATTTTTCAGATATTACCAACCCGGCATATCATAACTTTGACCAATCAAGTGTGCCGGAATGGTCTTACCCGAATGATTATAACCCATACCCCCATCTTATGACCATAATTTTCATACCACTTTCAACTCTTCACAGAGTTCATGGGGTTTCGCTTCCCCCGAGTCTAATTTTCAACCGACTTGTCCTCCGTCTCCACCTTGTCCACAATATTCCCAAGAGTCATACTCAGATCCACCCAGTCAGAATAGACTACCATCTATCCAGGAAATGATGAGTATGCATGAGTCCAAGCAACAATTACCATCAATCGCAGACATGATTATGCGTGAGTCCACGACTCACAACTTCATCACGATTACACTTCATCCTTTCAAGTCCAATCACAACATGATGCACCTATCAACTATGAAAGGATGCTTGCAGCCATGACTCAGGCTAGATTAGCCCCTGATCATGATATAGATTTGATGGTTCAATCTTTACGTTCTCACCGTTCGGCCATTTCTGATATGGTTAACCATTCTGTTAGAGCCGACGAGCCACGTTGCTTTGGACAACAAGATTCTAATTCAGTACCACCATGTGAACTTATTGAAACTCCAATTTTTGATAGTTTGGCAAGTTATTCCTTTCCTGAAATAGAACTTAAGCATGAATATGATCATGATCCCCAACTTGATGATTCAATTTTACTTCCTGATTCAATAATGACTCCGGTATCTCCACCTGATTTTACTTTTCCCGAGTCAACATTGGATCCTGTTCCAATTCATCATGAAATTGAATCACCCATTTTTGATGATCATATTGAACTTGACCAAATTTGCAATTTTGAAAGTCCCATGGATAAATGGGCAAGTTCTCATTTTATGAAATGAACCCAATGAGATATGTGACCTAGATTCTCAAATCTGTGATCAAGATCAAATTCCCAAATCATTATTGACTCCTGTTTTGTTACCCGACTTAGGTAATTTTTAGAGTCAGTTTTGGTTCCCACACCTATCATTCCTGAATTGAATCACCAATATTGAGTCACATTCCATATGGGAAGAATATTGTGGACTTGAGCTTCAACTTATTGATTGGACCCACTTCCTGAACTAGCCCGACTCCTGAACCATTACTTGATTTAAGTTTCTTTCCTGAGTCGGTATTCGTTCCCGTACTTCCCACGTCCAAGTCAATAATTCCATCTTTTCATACTCATTTTGGGACAAGGAGGTTGACACAATTGACTCTGAAATTTATTATGAAATTTGAAAATTTGATGGGGTGGAAATTTAAAAAATAAATTATACATACATTTAGTGGGTTATATAAGAAAAATTCTGGTGGGTTCCTCCGAATCCCACAAAAAGTTGATTGGGGCCGCATTTCGTGGACAATTAGACCACCACCGGAGCCACCACCTTAAGGTAACTTCTGCCTTCCCTTGTTCTTTTTCGTGCATATATGCATTCATTTATACATGAGCCAATGCATGAGATAAGTGTGGGGGGAGGCTTTACTAACATACTAACATAGTTAGAAACTAACAAAAATTTGCTAATAAAAAAAAATAAAAAAAAATTTCTAAAAAAATAATAATTATAAAAAGGACAATATTTCGACTTATCTTTTGAAAGAAATCTTAGTTAGTTTTAAGGATTAGGAAAATCATGATTAGGATTTCTAAAAACTTGGTCAAAATAAATAAATTGTTTAAATTTTAGGTATAGGAGGAGAAATTGAATAATTAATTAGTCTTGATTTTTACCTTAATGAAATTTGCATACCTAATGCATATCTAGGATTCTAAGACGAAGACCTTTGTGCCTCATAAAAAAAATCACTAATTAAGCTGATACATGTGCCTCAAGAAGCATAAGTATTCATGCCTAAAGGTGAGTAAATAAAATAAAGTCCTAGTTTTGGGGCCTAGTTCACTCGTACTTGAGTCCGCGGGGTGGTATTTTCTCACCTGGTGCCTTAAAGCCAACCGGTTGGGAGTCATCGACTTTAAGTTCGTTACATGGGTTGATTAGAAAGCCTAAGGAAATTAAGAAAAATTACTATATATGTACTAACACATCTAATAGTCAATTAGTTAGGTATGAGGGCCTCAAGAAGCCTTGATACTTACACGAAAGAAAATTAGATGAGTTATACATATCGAAAAAAGAAAAATAAATATATATAAATAATAATAATAAAGAGGCATGAGAGTCCAAGTTAAGGAATTCCTAGCAAAGTTACAAGGATGCGTATGACTTTTGGTAACAAAAAAGACTATACAAACATTCAATTTTGATCCTTACCTAAAATGAATAACAATTGACTTTATTAAGACTAAGTTTAAGAATGAATAAAAAATGATAATCCTAAAGCTTAAGACTACTTAGTCTCTTCAAAAGTATTTCAAATATTTTCCTTTTATGGATTTTGTAGGTGTAATCCGCTGAAAACCCTCACGAGACAACACTCATCCTCTAAGATAACTAGGGGTTAACGGCTTGTTGCACATGCTAAGTGCAACCGTGATTCCTACGAAGTAAGTTAAGTTAGATTAATTTTTCTTTTCTTTTTCTTTTTCTTTGATTTTTACTCGAGGACGAGCAAAAAGATAAGTGTGGGGGTGTGATTGGTAGTGAAAAGTGCATTTTTATCATGACAATTACTATCACATTTTCATATTTATTCATATAATTCTGCACATTTACTAATATTTTATGATGTATTGTGTGCAGGCCTTGAGTTCTTATTTTAATAATAAATAAAGCCTAAAAGAAGCCCAAAAGCCCATATTCAAGCCCAAGTGCAAAAGTGCAAATATTAATGTCAAAATTGCAAATACACAAGGGCAAAGTTGCAAAATATTAAAGAAGAGGGAAGGATAGACTTCTATTCAACCCTAAAAACTTGCAGATGAGGATAAAAGCTAAAGAAGGAGAATTTAAGATCACAAATTCGTGGATAAAAGATTTGGGATCTAGGTAACTTGATTCCCAAGTTATATCCAAATCCAAAGATTAAGAGCCAGGATGCAGCCTCCAGAAGGAAATGACCAGATGGACGACCAGGAAAAGCCACGCGCCAAAGCGCGTGGCCAGCCGCCACCATAAGGCCGCGGAAACGCGGCCCAAGCCGCGTTTTCGCGGCAATCCAGTCATATCCAGGGAACCGCCTTCGTGGATGACTTCGACTGGGACTCTACCTCCTGCTGCTCCTATAAATACCCCATGCAGTGCAACCGAGAAGCGCGTCCAGAGCCAGAGGGCCAAATCTAGGGTTTTAGGCTTTCTTCTTTCTTGTAGTTTAGGTTTCTTTTCTTTTTTAATTTTTATGTAAGTGAGGGAGAGGGCTATGTTGAGAGTGACACCGATGTATACTTCTCTTCTCTTCCATTGTATCAAGTAATAAAGGTAACTTTTCTTTTTATGTCATTGCTTTATTTTCCTTTTTGTTTTCTTCTCTTTTTCTATTTTTATCTCTGTTGGTTTATGATGAGCATGCAAGTGATTTCCAAAGCACAAGTATAAAGAATCTTGGTGGGTGCCAACGATATTTCATGGTGATGTTCTCCTCTCAAGGTACGTATCACTTCATACTTGCCCAAGCTTGATGATATAATGCGAACAGGGGACTGAGATCGATCCTATGGTTTATGCGTTCAACACCTCCAAAGCAAGGTAGAAAGTGTTAGGATTTCACGTTTTTCTTCAACCAAACTAAGGTTAGTGTTTATTTCTTTTCTTTCTTTTCTTTTATTTTGTAGATTAAATCACCATCTCTCAATTCTTTCTTTCTCATCTCATTATAAATATCACCTCTAATCCTCCATCTTCATAATCTACCGCCTTCTTCCTAACTTAACTTTAACTATTCTTTTTGTTAACTTAAAGAAAATAATTTTTAGAGATAACTTACAAACGCTTCTATCGCTAGTCCCTTCCTGAGGATCACGGACACGCATAGCCACTGCTACCGCGGATTCGAATTGTGAACCTTGCACAACTTGTTCTAAATCTAATATTATTATTTTGTGTGCAGGTAAAATCTCAATCAGAACCCAAGGCTCAAAAGGAGGACAAGTCAAAGAAAGTGGCTAAGAGAGACTTCTCAGAAGAGGAGATGGCCAATCGTTCCTGTTGTAGTGTCATCTACACAAGCCTAGAAGTAGCGGACAGATGCACAAATATACTGGAGATCATTATCCACTCGCTGCTCTAGCCACTGAAAGTGAGTGATCATCTGAGCAGACATTTGCAGGTTGAGCTCCTGAAGCTGAGTGGAGAGAGCTAAATATGGATCAAAAGGAGTAGAAGAGGCAGAAGAAGATCCCGAGCAACAAAGGTATGATAGGCTGCGACTGAGGAGCAGGAGCACACTCCCAACAGCATCCTCTTGAGAAGAGTGTTGTTGATGTCACTTGACGGTTTGATTGACCGTTCAGTGGAAAGATTGAACTTGAATTGCTTCAACAGATGTGTGATGAGCATCCCATAGGGCAAGTGCCGGGTTGGGATCAGAAATGATCGGATGTCATGTAGTCGATGATGAGTTTAATAATATTAATTCTAATGCCTTTCAGAAGGTAATAGATCAGAAGAGGAGCAGAACCCCTAGCGTGACTATACTCTCCTAATTTTGGCAGGAGGTTATAGAAAATAATTTTAGCTAAGACTTGGGCGGTGAGAGTGTAGTACTTCACCTCCTCATTCCTAACCAATACGGGGTTATCATTGTCATGAAGCAATATGGAGGCGGTGTGGGTAGACTCACCGTCAGGATAAGCAAAATAATGTAAATTCACATTATAAATATCTACCCCCTTACAGGAAAGGTGTAGGAGACGTGCAAATTTATCATGGAAAATATTTATATCCTTACCCAAGACTCTAGACCTGATGCGATCATTCTGAAAAGACAGGTTAGAGTACAAGTAGTGTACTAGTTCAGGGTAAACAGGCTCTTTGATGATGACAAAATTCTCAAGAGAACTAGTACTTAAAATATTAGCAAGATTAAGGTGACAAAATCACTAAAAACACCACAGTCCTACCAGAGATAACATTTATTGGGATTATTGTAAATCTGTGAGATGCATTTTGGGAGATGAAGGGGAGGGGTTAGAAGATGATTCAGGGGGTTTTCCCTTCTCAGATCTAGATCTTTTAGACATCTAGATGATGAAGAACAAGTGTATGGCATGAATATTGAAAATAAACAAGAATATTCTAGGAATTTAAGAGATTTAAGGAAGAAATTTTGATATACCTCAAAATCCTCAAAAATTCCTTGAAGAAGTTGTAAATCTGAAGCCTGAGAGTGATTTTAGCAAATTTTCTAGGATAAAGTTTAGAGTGGGAAGAGTTTTAGGGGTTGAATTGATTGGGGAAGAAGAGAATTGAAGAAAGGAAGGAGGAAAAGTCAGTGGAGAGATGAGAGAATGAAGGATTTGGGAATTAGGGCTTTATATAAAATCAGCTAAACATAGCCAAACCCGACTTCTGGTCGACCACTCGGTCGACCGGCGCAAACTGAGAGAAACTCGGTTTCAGGCGGTCAACCGCCCGGTCGACCGACTTCGGGCCAATAAAATTTTTTTATTCCAGGCTAAATCGATCGACCGCCAGTCGACCAGGTTTATGATAGGCTAACTCGGTTGATCGGTCGGTCGACCGTAACAGCCCAAAATAGTAAAAGTTTTATTTTTGTTTTAATTTATTTTTCCTTTAGAGGAAATTTGAAACTAATGTCTTTTTACGCATAAAATAGGGAAAAATGTTGAAATTTTAATAGGCATGAAATACACATAAAAATTAATTTTTATTTATTTTATTATTATTAACAACATATTTTTCTAAGCAATAATTTTGAGATATTGAAGTCGAATACCCCTTTAAGGGCTCTGAACTTCTCCTCGACATTCCTCTAGATAAGAGTTGAGACGTGCAATTGCTTTCTCTATTTATTTTCTTAATTTAAATAATTTTTCATATTTGACAATATACGTATAAAAACATTTATTAAAAAAATCCGACATATGGACAATCAAAACATGGCTAGTATGAAAATAAAAGCAGACTAAGTATGCAATTTTAACTATAGGCAAGATACAAAAATATGCAAGTTACATAATTAAAATATGTTGCCATTAAAAAGAAAATAGCTAATCACATGCTTGTACATATCTAACTAGAGATAAAAATCTTAAGTGGAGAAGTTATCAAACCACAGGCCATCTCCAAATAGGTGCCTCTTTGATAGCGATGCAAGTGATGATTTGTTCGTTAAGCTTTGATTGCATCCACCACCCAGGCACCATCTCCCAGTAAGTCTTGTAGGAGGATGACACACCTGTATCAATTAAATTTGGCGTGTCCTTTAGTATCCAAATCTTTTTTGGTCTTATGGGGTTAGTACTTTCTCGAACCCAAATATTTTCATTAACCATGTTTAATTTTGCATAACAAAATTTGTTAAATGGCCTTTGCGGTCACAATATGCACAAGTATATATTTTTTCATACATAATTGCATGCTTGTGTTGATGCGAGTGTGCAAGCTTTTTATGATGTGTGTTTGATATATGAGGAGTGTGTTTCCTTTAGGTCTTTCCCTTAGGAAATATAGATGTAAATTTATTAATGTCAAAAGCACACTTTTTCAAAGTTGTATCCAAGACCTCAATGGGTTTTTGAATATCCAAAATTCAATTTTATTACAAGTGATGATTGGGCTTTTACCCTTATAGGTAGTTTTATATCTTTCAAAATCCATTTTCCTTTTCTCAAAAGATTTTGACAAATCATTTTTCTCATTTAAAACAATCTCAAATTTGTTCTTTAATAAATCATTTTCCTTTTCAATTTTGTTTTGTGAAAGAGAAATTTCATATCTATTTTTAGTTCTTCAAAAAATTGTGTTAATTCATCCATGGTCAAATCCTTATTCTAAAGAGTTTTCTAAGTTTACCTTAGAAGCTTCATCACCATGTGCCATGAAGCACAAGTGTGCGGTGTCGATCTCCTCTTCAGATTCTGTCTCTTGAAAATCACCAAGAGGGGAGTGAATAGGTGATAATACTAATCAATGCACAATTAAAAATATGATGCAACAATCGCCCAAAACAAAACTAGAATCCGATTGCCCCGTGAAGGGTTCTGAACTCCTTCTTCGTGATTCCTCTAGATATGAGTTGGAGGTGCGCAATGCAATCTTGTTGTTGTTGGCCCAAAGGCCATTAGCCCTATATCTTGATGGATATTTTGATGATAACAAACCATATCTAGTTATATATTTAACAAGCTTTGTTTAAAAGAATTTCAGGTTAAACAGGTTGATTTGACGGCTCCACAATCAAGACTCACAAGTTTGGATGCCGCCAAAAGATCAGGCCAAGCACAATAGGAAGCTTCAGAATCAAGATCTTAAAGAAAGACCAAGTCAAGATCAAGACTATGAAGAAATTCCAAGATTTGTATTTTGATCTTTATTTTAGATATTTTGTCAAAACCTAGATGTTAGAAGTAGATTTATGGGATTGTCACTAACACACACTTTAGTTGATATATGGCTTCAAAAAACAATTTCAAATTCTATTTCCAACTTAGTTTTATAGCTAATATGTTTTTCGGAAATTTGTTTTAGAAACCCTTAGTTTTTGGAAAAACCGATTTTTGAGAAAAACAAGTTTTTATCAAAGAGAAACTTTATCAAAATGTTTTAACATGATAGAGTTATGACATATGCTCATACTCTATGTTTTACAAGGTCCAAAACATTCAAAACCCAAGACCAAAATCCAAAAACCCTGGTTTCAAGTTTCTGGAAGTTCTGATTTTTCAGAACTGACAGAAACCGGTCGACCGTCCGGGTCGACCGACGTACACGCTGTGCATGTGTACGTCGGCCGACCGCTCCGGTCGACCGGAGCACTTACAGTGCTCTCTGTTTGTTCGGGTCGACGGGGGCGTCGACCGTAGTCCCCAACGGTCAAAAATATGACCGTTGGCGGTCAACCGGCCCAGTCGACCGGCAGCTGTCAGAAGTTCTGACAGACTCCAACAGCTCTATTTTTTCTGACAGATTTTGTGGGATCTCACCCCCAACGAATCTCTCTTGCTGTTTTACCCTGTTTTTCAACCTCTATAAATAGAGGGTCATTTCAACTTGATAGGACAACAATTGCTAAACATTTTACAAGAGATTTTCATAAGATTTCAAGTCTTCATTTTAGAAAAGATTTTCAAAGCCAAAATTTCCATACACCCATTTGAAGCCTATTCCTCTACTTCTCTCTAGTTTTTGCACTACACAATTGTTTAGACGAGAAAGGGCGTACTTATTATATGTATAGAATGTGATTGATGTACCCTTTCTTGTCTCCGCTATAGCCTAGGGCTATACCGAGTCGGATCTCAGGGAGAGCTAGTGTAGAAACGTTACGATACACGTGAGAAGATAAAACGAGAACTCTTCTTTGTTTACAAGAATAAAGAATCAAAAGAAAAACAAATAAAAGAAAGGATGGCTATGTTCATGGTGGAAATCGGGAGAAATCAAGATTGAGATGGATTTGAACTAACAACTAAAAAGAAAGTAAAATCAAGAAAACTTTGAATGCAAGAAATCCATGACTAGCTAACCTTAACTACCTTGCTAAACTAACTAAACTCAGTGATAGTGATGCGTGCCTCATGTTGATTCATCGGCATGTATTTGTCTTGCTTGTGATCTAATTACTTTCCCACTAAGATGATGGGGATTCATTCTTGGACTTGTCTTGTAGCCTCCATAGATGGTCATCGGCCTACAAGATAGACTTTCACTAATGGAATCACAAGAGATACACTCAAGGGATGCAATGAAGAACATACAACTTTCACTAATGGAAGTAGTGAAGTTGTACATCAATTAGCATATTGGTGCTCCATCTCCATGTTCCATCAAGGCACTAGTTCGAAGACTAGGCTCCAAGTGAGGCACACATGAATCATATGGAGAATTACAACAAGATTCTTGCCAAGAAATGAAACAAACCCATCGGAGAAGAGAAGATCATACAAATTGCAAGATGAAGTAAAGCAATCACCCATGAGTTAGGAGTTAGCAAGAGTAGTGGTTAGCTAGTACATGGAACAAGAAATTAGCTACTAGACATTACAAAAGCAAAGCAAAGCATGATTGAATTGCTAGAAATTATTAACAAAGCAAGTAACAAAGCAAAATAAAAGCAAGTGAAGAAGACAAACTAGAATCAAGCTCAAGTAGATATGTAGAGAATGGATCAATCCTTGTATAGCTCCAAGTTGTCACTCCTTGTTGATACAAGCTCTCTCTCTCATACAAATCTCTCTTGCAATGAAATCTAGGGAGGAGAAGATCCTAGAGAGAACTAAAAATCCTAAACAAAACCTAACAAAATTACAATCTATTCACTAATCTCTCTCTCTTCTCTGATCAGTCTTTGCTCGCAGGTCAAGGTCCAGTATTTATAGCATGGGAGAGAACCTTCGAGAGCCTAGTTTGTTGCCACAAAATCCGGGGCTCAACGGCCCTAGGATTGCCGCGCCCAAGTCGCGCCCCGCGGCCCAACTGTTTCAGTTGCCCAACAACTTTCTGTTGTGGGTTGTTACAAGTTAGTTTGGCCACGTGGTATATCTGGAATCTTCGTTTGTTGCGCGGATTTCTCTAGATCTGGATTTAAATTTGGCTTTATCTTTAATCTTGATTAATCACTTAATTAGTGTTAATTAAGTGATTATTTGGATATTTCTCCTTTAAGTGTGTACCTGCAAATATGTAGAGAAGAGGAGTAAAAATCACATATTTATTTGTAATATGCATGGGAGTTATGATGTAAAATATGCAATATTGGATACCAATCACACCCCCACACTTATTCTTTTGCTCGTCCCGAGCAAAAACAAAGAAAAAGAAAATCTATACTACCAGTTTATTACACCACTTTCGCAGGTGACGCGATTGCACTGAGCGTGTGCAACAAGCCGTTAAACCTCTAGGTACCCTAGAGGAGGAGTGTTGTCTCCTGAGGGTTTTCAGCGGATTACACCCACAAAATCCATAAAGAAAGAAGACAAATGTTAGTATTTTGAAAACGCATTTTGAATAAGAGACATGTTTACGAACTATTTTTGCAAAAATATAAGTGATCCTAGGTCATAAGTCCACCTATAATTATTCTTCCTTAACTTAGTATCCATGTAAGATCTTGTCTTTTAATTAAGGTAAGAATTCAAAATTGGATTGAATATTTTATCTTCATAAAACCTAGATAGTATGCACACCGTGTAAGTGAAAATTTCCTGGGATTTCAACTCTAACCATCAAGCCATTTATTTATTTATATACTTTTTTTATTTTCTTTTTTCTTCCCTTAGTCTAGGCTTCTAGTCTACCCTTGTAGCGAGCCTTTAACCGATGACTCCCAAACCAGACGGTCTTAGGGCATCAGATGAGAAAACATCCCTCGGGTTTAAGGTCTCGAGTAGAAAAGGCCACATAACTAAAGGGGATTATTTTTTTATCACCGTTAGGCGTGAATGATCATGCTTCTTGAGGCACAATTATCCAGCTTAATAAGTGAGATCACCGTTAGGCGTGAGTAACCATGCTTCTTGAGGCATAGTTATCCAGCTTAATAAGTGATCATTTATTTATAATTTCTTTTTTTTCTCTTTTTTTTTTTGGCATGCATTTGGTCTTTGTTTCCATCCCAGAAATGTGTAAGTGTAAAGTGCATATTATCTAAGGCAAAAAATTCAAGATAAAAATATCTCACCAATTTTTCTTACTTAGCCTATAATCTCAAACAAGATCTATTACTTCAACTATGTTTAAGATGTCATAATTAAGGCTTTCTTAATCTCTAAGATACATCTTAATTTTCTTAAAAATAGATCAAAACTTTGTCTCTTATTCAAAAAGTTTTTATTTTTGTTTTTTTTATTTTTTATTTTTATAAAAGAAATGTAAAAGAAAGAAAATCTAAAAACTCTATGTTAGTAAACCTCCCCCACACTTATTTCATGCATTGTCCTCAATGCATCATGATATATGTATGCAAAATAAAATGGAAAGGGGAGGAACAAAAATTACCTGAAGGTGGTGGTTCCGGTGGTGGTCTGATTGGTCCACGGAACATGGCCCAATCATCTTTCTTTGGGTTTTCAGGAACCCACCAAAAATAGCGAAAAATATGACCCACAAGAATGATGTGTGCATGAAGGCTCTTTATTATGTACATGACCCCATCTAATTTCAAGATTTTCCTAATAATTTCAGAGTCATTTTCATCAAGATCCTTGTCCCAGAATGGAAGATGAAATGATAGAGCAGTTGACTTGGACTCTGGAAGAACAGGAACGACTACCGACTCAGGAAAGTGAATTAAGTCAAGTGATGGTGCCGGAGTCGAAGTGAGTTCAAAAATTGGATCCAAGTCAAGAAATGAAAACTCAAGTCCACAATCATTGTCCAACAATGGGATGTGACCTAATATGGGTGATATCTCTTTACTTCAAATATTAAGGAATTCAAGCTCATCGCCATACAATTCTTCAAAACTTAAGTCAAAATCTTCTGATAGAATTGTACAATCAGTTTCAGAAGTAAAGAGATCGAGAAAATCAAGGTCACATTTCTCATTGAGTTCAATTCCACAAGATGGAGAACTTGCCAAAATGTCAATAGAATCTTCAAAGTGTAGAATTGGGCAAGTTCAATATGATCCTCAAAGATGGATGATTCAACTTCATTGTGAATTGTGAAAGGATCCAAAATTGACTCCGGGAAAAGATTGATGTGAGGTAAAGATACCGGAGTCATTATGGAATAAGGAAAAAGAATTGAATCACTGAGTCTGGGCTCAAGATCACATTCCTCATGTAGTTCAATAAAATGTGGAGAACTTGCCAATTTATCAATGGAATTTTCAGAAGTGTAGAATTGGTCAAGTTCAATGTGATCATCAAAAAAGATTGGTGATTCAATTTCACAATGGATAGGAAATGGATCCAATTCTGACTTGGGAAATGGATTGAAATCAGGTAATGTTATGGAAGTCATGATTGAATCAGGAAAGTAATATGGAATCATCAAATGAAAGTTCAGGATCAAATTCATGTTCCAGTTCAATTTCAGAAAAAGGAAAACTTGCCAAAACGTCAATTGGATTTGAAGTTTGGACAAGTTCAGGTGAATGTGCTGAAATTGAATCTGGACTTCCAAGATGACAAGAGTCTTGAGTCATATCAATAGAGTGTGGTATAACTGGATTAGTCAAATGTTGATAGGATAGAGTTTCCTCTTTCCTAAGAAGGTTATCCAATTGTTCTTTCACACTATTGAAAGACTCGGCACGTGTTGTTTGATATTGTAAGAAAGACTCTTGCAAGATGTCTATACTCTTTTCTAGATGTGATAGGTCTACAGATGGCTGCTCTAGAATGGGAGTATAGGAATCTTGAAATTGGAAATTTGTGAATAGTGTGAGTCACAAATGTGTGATGATGGAAGAGTGGACTCACACAAGAAATCTTTACTCGTTTCCTTGACAAGTGGTTGTCCATTAGGAAAAGGTGGAACTGAGTAAGACTCTTGAAAATACTGTGGAATTGGAGAGACAAATGGTTTTGAAGTTGTTGCTCGACTCTCTGTAAATTGGCTTCTATACTCCTTTGTAACTCAGATTTTCTTCAAATGGTTCAGAACAAGGAGTATATGAAGGGAATCTGGAAATGAATATTGTGGATATTGTGGACTCGGTGAATATGGTGGACAAGGAGGGTGATAATTAAACTCGGGTGACTGGAATCCCCAATGACTCGGTGAAGAGTTGAAATTATTTTGGACATTATAATTATTAGATGGGGGGTATGGGTCATATTGATTCGGATAAGGCCCAACCGGTGTATTTGGTTGGTGCATATTATAAAAACACCGGGTTGGAATTATCCGAATATGGAGTGTGTGTGACATATGGATGGAAAGAATTGTAATTGTAAGCCATATCACACAATCACAAACAAAAACAAACAAACAAACAAACAAACAAACAAAAGAAAAAATTTCTAACCTAAGTTAGGGTAGACTTAGACCTAGACGACTCCTAACAAATAAACCGTCCACGGGAGGTTTAGTGTAGACTCTAACCACAAGCTAATCAGCCAGGGAAGGGTAAGGTTGGTGGGAGGTTTTCCGTCCGGAGACGTTCCTTAATTAAGTAACCAGCAACCTTCGGGCTTTCGGCCTCAACCCCTTTCCTAGACACCGATTTTGCAAGAGTTAAATTCCAACACTTTTCCCCCTTAGGAAAATCTCCTAATTGAGTCCGAGATGTCCCTAGGGCCAACGTCTATTTTTTTATTAAATTAGGCTTGGGTTAGTGAGTGCTTGGGAAAATGGTTTTCGGGCTAAGGAAAGGGTAATGACCTCCCCCACCTTATCTTATTTACGGGTATGCCCTTAAATTTGAATTGTGCAAGTGTACAAGAAAGATAACAAGGATTCACTCAAAGCAAGAAAATCAAGCAAGGAGTTTGTCCTAGTCTAAATGCAATGCAAACACGTACCTTGCCTCCAGCACTCTTCAACAGTAAAAGTAAAGAATTGAAGAGACACGTGCTAAAATGCAAGTGTCTAAACAATATTTAGCAATTATCAACCAATTTTTACTGTTGAATTAATTAACAGGAATACAGTGAAGTATACAGGAAATCAAGTATATAAGCAGTTGTATCTTGCAGAGCAGAAGCCCCTGCAGAAAATTGGTTAGGAGTTCACTCCATTGTGCCGCGTTTCCACGGCAAAGCTTGTGGATCCGCGGCACTCTGGAGGGATCCTGGGCCCTGCTTTCTTGAGCAGAGGCCCAGGTCCACTTATATGTGACTGCAATGTATATTTTCCTGTTCTTAACCTGTAACCTGCAAACAGAGAAGAAGAATCGTTTAGTACTTCACTTTACAACAAAAATAACGTCGCTCTCCCCGGCAACGGCGCCATTTTTGATTAAAGATAAAGCCAAATTCAAATCCAGATCTAGAGAAATTCGCGCAACAAACGAAGATTCCAGATATACCACGTGGCCAAACTAACGTCGAATCTCCCCGGCAACGGCGCCAAAAATTGTTTAGACGAGAAAGGGCGTACTTATTATATGTATAGAATGTGATTGATGTACCTTTCTTGTCTCCGCTATAGCCTAGGGCTATACCGAGTCGGATCTCAGGGAGAGCTAGTGTAGAAACGTTACGATACACGTGAGAAGATAAAACGAGAACTCTTCTTTGTTTACAAGAATAAAGAATCAAAAGAAAAGCAAATAAAAGAAAGGATGGCTATGTTCATGGTGGAAATCGGGAGAAACAAGATTGAGATGGATTTGAACTAACAACTAAAAAGAAAGTAAAATCAAGAAAACTTTGAATGCAAGAAATCCATGACTAGCTAACCTTAACTACCTTGCTAAACTAACTAAACTCAGTGATAGTGATGCGTGCCTCATGTTGATTCATCGGCATGTATTTGTCTTGCTTGTGATCTAATTACTTTCCCACTAAGATGATGGGGATTCATTCTTGGACTTGTCTTGTAGCCTCCATAGATGGTCATCGGCCTACAAGATAGACTTTCACTAATGGAATCACAAGAGATACACTCAAGGGATGCAAATGAAGAACATACAAACTTTCACTAATGGAAGTAGTGAAGTTGTACATCAATTAGCATATTGGTGCTCCATCTCCATTTCCATCAAGGCACTAGTTCGAAACTAGGCTCCAAGTGAGGCACACATGAATCATATGGAGAATTACAACAAGATTCTTGCCAAGAAATGAAACAAAACCCATCGGAGAAGAGAAGATCATACAAATTGCAAGATGAAGTAAAGCAATCACCATGAGTTAGGAGTTTAGCAAGAGTAGTGGTTAGCTAGTACATGGAACAAGAAATTAGCTCTAGACATTACAAAGCAAAGCAAAGCATGATTGAATTGCTAGAAATTACAAAGCAAGTAAAGCAAAATAAAAGCAAGTGAAGAAGACAAACTAGAATCAAGCTCAAGTAGATATGTAGAGAATGGATCAATCCTTGTATAGCTCCAAGTTGTCACTCCTTGTTGATACAAGCTCTCTCTCTCATACAAATCTCTCTTGCAATGAAATCTAGGGAGGAGAAGATCCTAGAGAGAACTAAAAATCCTAAACAAAACAACAAAATTACAATCTATTCACTAATCTCTCTCTCTTCTCTGATCAGTCTTTGCTCGCAGGTCAAGGTCAAGTATTTATAGCATGGGAGAGAACCTTCGAGAGCCTAGTTTGTTGCCACAAAATCCGGGGCTCAACGGCCCTAGGATTGCCGCGCCCAAGTCGCGCCCCACGGCCCAACTGTTTCAGTTGCCCAACCACTTTCTGTTGTGGGTTGTTACAAGTTTTTTGGCCACGTGGTATATCTGGAATCTTCGTTTGTTGCGCGGATTTCTCTAGCTGGATTTGAATTTGGCTTTATCTTTAATCTTGATTAATCACTTAATTAGTGTTAATTAAGTGATTATTTGGATATTTCTCCTTTAAGTGTGTACCTGCAAATATGTAGAGAAGAGGAGTAAAAATCACATATTTTATTTGTAATATGCATGGGAGTTATGATGTAAAATATGCAATATTGGATACCAATCAACAATCCCAAATTTCTACATCTACATCTTGGTTATAGGATTGTGCAAGTGAGCTATTTTGTGATCAAGTGTGATCATTTTCTTCTTGAGCGAAGTTGTAGGGGCATCGGCCTCAAGGCGAGCTAGTGTGCTCCGGGTGGTGTTGCGGCATCACAAGTGATCGGACAAGTGTGTCCTTGTATTGGTGATCCAGTGGGATCTTCAATAGTGAAAATCCTTCAAGTGTGAAGGCGGGGACGTAGAGCGTGGGTCGAACCTCGGAAACATATCTGCGTGTTTGCGTTTGCTCAAATCTCTCTAAACTCTAAACTCTTTAATTCTTGCACTATTGATTGCTTCATTTATTGCAAGTCTTTTATTTGAGCTAATTGTGATAGTTGAATTTTAAATTCCGCATTTGTGCCATTTACATATAGCCATCACCTATTCACCCCCCTCTAGGTGATTTCAATTGGTATCAGAGCCTAACCCTACAATTTGGTTTAACCACCTTAGGGAGATCCTTGTTATTTGGCTATATTAGTTGCTTTTTTTATATATTGTTCTTTATATTACTCATCCATGGCATCACTTGACTTTTCTAGCATCAAGTCCCCACCTAAGTTTGATGGCTTGAACTTTCCTATTTGGAAGGTCAAGATGAACCTATTTCTAAAGTCCCTAGGTGTTAGAGTAGCTAGGGCCATCACTAGAGAATTTGTTGAACCCCTCACCGATGAGAGTTCATGGTCCGAGGACACCACCAAGGACTATGAGGCAAATGCTAGAGCCCAATATGCCTTGACCCAAGCTCTAAATGAGGATGACCTAGCACGCATCATTAATTGCAAATCCGCATTTGAAGTTTGGAATATTTTAATTGTGACTCATGAAGGAACGTCACAAGTCAAAAGATCCAAGATTGACTTGCTACGTTCTCAATATGAGAATTTTTACATGTTTGATATTGAGAGCATTGATGACATGCTCACGCGTTTCACCAAGATCACTATGCCTTATCTTCTCTAGGTGACGCAATCGATAATGACCAAAAGATTCGGAAGGTCATTCGGGCTCTTCCCAAATCTTGGGAAGTAAAGGCAACTACCCTCAAGGAGCTCAACGATCGGGAGGAGATGGACTTCTCCGGCTTCATCGGTAATCTCAAAACCCATGAGATGGAGATGAAGGTAAGAGAAGAAAGAGAGGCACCCAAGAAGAAAACAATCGCCTTCAAAGCCACTCCAACCACTATTGAAGAGGACGACTCATCGGAGGATTGCGATGAGGACTTTGCCATGCTTATCCGGAAGGTAGGCAAAATATTTTACAGGAAAGGGAGGCAAAGCAACTTCCGAAGAGGGAAACCTCAAGGAAGGTTTGAAAAGAAGAGAGAAGAACCCGGTCCTTACTTCCATTGCAAGAAGATTGGACATCTCATAGTGGATTGCCCCACTCTCCAAGCTACTACCTCCAAGCATGTACCAAGGAAGAAGAAGGCTATGGTAGCCACATGGGATGATACGGAGTCGGAATCCAAAGAGGAGCACGACGCCGCTCACATGTGCTTCATGGCACAAGGAGACAATTCTTCTAAGGTAACCCTTGATAACACTTTAGAAGATGATGATCTTACCATGGATGAACTTGCTCATTTTTTCGAAGAGTTACAACATAGATATGAGATCTCTCAATCTCATAATAAAAAATTGAAAAAGGAAAATGATGTTTTAAAGAATAAACTTGATACTTGTCTTAGTGAGAAAAATGTTTTATCTAGTGCTTTTGAAAAATTAAAAGATGACTTTGATAAATATAAATTGGCTAATAAAGGAAAAACCCCCATGGTTTCTTGTAATAAAAATGAATTTGTAGAGATTCAAAAACGGGTTGAAGTGTTAGACTCTACTCTTAAAATTTATGCTTTTGATTTAAAGAAAATTGCATCTAGGTTTCCTAAGGGAGTAACCCAAGGGAAACATACACATCATACACATACACGAAAACATGCACACACACATAAGCATGCTCATATGTATGGTAGTGGTAAAATTTATGTATGCACGCATTGTGGCCGCAAAGGCCATTTAGAAAAGTTTTGTTTTGCTAAACATAATGTAAACAATAAATATGTTTGGGTTCGTCCCGGTACTAATCTTAAAGGACCCAAAAAGATATGGGTACCAAAAGACCCACCAAATTTAGATGATGCAGGTGGATCTTCTTCCTCCAAGACTTAGGGGGAGACGGTGCCCGGGTGGTGGATGCAACTAAGCTCAAGGAACACATCGCATTTGCATCGCTATCTTGGAGGCACCTATTTTGGAGATTGCCCATGCTTGGTAACTTCTCCATTTAAAAGTTTTTGTTTGGTTATTTATATACACATGTATAGGATTGTTAGTTTACTTTTATGATACATTGATATATGCTTGTGTAAACTTACATCTCTATCATGTTTGTGTATATGCCATGTTTTTATCTTGTCTTTTATACCATGTCCATTCTATGTCCACATGCCATGCCTAGACTAGCTTATTTATATATACACATTGTATTTTCAAAACTAGAAATAAAATTTTGTAAAAATTTCATATTCAAGCAAATACCTTAGAGATGGCAATTGCGCACCTCAACTCATTCAAGAGGAATCAAGAGGATGAAGTTCAGAACCCGTCACCGGGTATTCGGCTTCAACATCTCTAAAACTTTGTTTTTGTATGAAAATTAAATAAAATGTCTTGTGTGAATATTTTTGTTTGATAACCTAATGAAGATTTAAAAATATTGTTGTATTCCTACATGTTATATATATTCTACTTTATTTGATAAAATTTTCCTTTTAAATTTTTTTTTCTGTTCTCAGTTTTTTGGGCATAGCCGGTCGACCGACCCGGTCGACCGCTGTTGCTGTCAGTGGTCTCGGGTTTTCTGGGTCGACCGACCCGGTCGACCGCTGTAGCTCTCAGAGCTCTCGGGATTTCTGGGTCGACCGACCCGGTCGACCGCTCTGAGTTGCAGAGCTCTCGGGTTTTCTGGGTCGACCGACCGGTCGACCGTTCATCGTATTCAGCCCTAAAACTGCTATTTATTTGACTTTTTTTCTCTCTCTCTCTCACACTCGCAGCCGACGAACCCGACGTCTCCTCTCCTCAAAATTTTCTCTAAATCTCTAATCTCTCAACCATTTTCAAATCCTTTCAAAACCCACTTCTATTTCCATCTTCAAGTGCTGGATCTTCGATTTCAGGACTTCCTCTCCGCTGGATTCGAAGTATTTCAGATTTTTCTGTTCTAGGGTTTTGTTCTTCAGTTCCCAGGTAAAAATCCGATTTTTACTTCTGTTCTTTACATCTAGCTTTAAGATCTACTTCCTATTGTCAAGATTTTAGGTCTCTAAGTTCTTAGATCAAGCCCTAAACCACTTGACCTAAAAATCATCTTTTTATTCAAAAATGTCTAAAAGAACTAGGTCTGAAAAGGGTAAATCTGTTGCTCAACCCTCTTCATATGTCCCCAAGCCCAAACGACCTTTCATTAATGAGGTTGCTGAAAATCTGTTCATTAATCTTTCCAAGAGGAACATCAATTCGGGGAGATATGTCATTATACAAGATTTTGAACACTTGGACATTTCCCAAAACCTGCAGAACAACTCCTTAAATGATTTCTTGACCATCAAAGAACAAGTCTATACATCTCTCGTTCCCTATTTCTATACTAATTTCTATTTTGATGGAAACCGTATTTTTTCTAGAGTCCTAGGTAGGAACATTGACCTTAGCATTGGTCAGTTTGCTGACATTCTACATCTCTCCACTGTTGGAGCTGATGTCTACACCCATGACCTTCATGATTTTGAGTTTTCGGAGGGTGAGTCTGCGCTTACCGCATCCACTTTGATCCACGGGGATAACAACCCTGGTTTGGTGAGGAATGAAGTTGTGAGTAGATTCACCCTCACATCTCAGGTCCTTGCCAAAATCATTTTCTATAACATTGTCCCTAAATCTGGTGAGTACAGCCATGCTAGGGGTCCTGTTCCATTGATCATCTATTGCCTTCTGCGAGGCATTAAGATAAATGTTCCCCGTATCATAGCTTCTCATATGGCATCCGACCAGATTCGCATGCGGGTAGGAGCTTGCCCTATGGCATGTTGATTACATATCTTCTTAAAGCTCTAAATTTTGATCTCTCATCTGAGTCTCCTGATGATCCTCTAATAAACATTGACGGAGTTCTTTTGAAGAGGATGGAAGCCCAGTTGCGTCGACACGCTCCTGAACATCCTCCTGTTCCTCCTGCTGCCCCAGGGTCTTCTTCGGCCCAGGGACATCATCTGCTTCTGCCCCTGTTTTACCTCCAGACCTTCAGGCTCTTATCTCCTCAGAGGTACGCTCTCAGTTCGAGGCACACCAGGCTTGGATTGAGCAGCGTGATGCAGCGCTTCGTGCAGAGATGGACGCACGTTTCCAGCGCGAGGCAGATTCTCGTGAGGTGATGGACTCACGTATCCAAGGAATTCGTAATGATTTGTCCTATTTTGCTGACTCCATGAGATTCATGGATACGCAATTTGAGGCACTCTTTACGAAATTCGACATGCTTGTTCCTGATCCCATTTCCATTGCTCGTCCACTTCCCTCCACTGGCCCTCCATTTCCCACCAGAGCTCGTTCATCTGTTCCTCCACCTCGGACTAAAGTTGACGGCATTGATCCAGAAGAGGTGGCAGCTTCTTCTTCTTCTTCTTCTTCGGAGGAAGACGATGATGGTGACAAGAAGATGGATGCTGCAGAGAGTTCGTCTGAGGACGAGGAAGATGAGGAAGACGATGAGGACGACGATGCTGCTAGTGCCAAGTGATGAGAGTGACCTCCCCTTATTTGATGATGTCAAAAAGGGGAGAGTTATTGTTGAGAGACATATTTTGTGTTTTGCTTTTGTTTGGACATGTATTTCTGTTATGTTTTGTGGACATGTATCTTTTCCTTATATGTATCGTTTCTTTATGTCATATATGAAATCATGTTTTCATCCTTATTTATGACATGAAAATTGTTGGCATGGACATATGTATTATCACTTGATGTTTATCATTTATCATTTGCCATATTTATCCATGCCTGAGTATGATTTTTATTATATGCATGTGTTGAGGGGGAGCTTCATTTGAAGTCTCTATCCAAAATATTTGTGATAACTAAATATGTTTTGTCATCATCAAAAAGGGGGAGATTGTTGGCCCAAAGGCCATTAGCCCTATATCTTGATGGATATTTTGATGATAACAAACCATATCTAGTTATATATTTAACAAGTTTTGTTTAAAAGAATTTCAGGTTAAACAGGTTGATTTGACGGCTCCACAATCAAGACTCACAAGTTTGGATGCCTCCAAAAGATCAAGCCAAGCACAATAGGAAGCTTCGGAATCAAGATCTTAAAGAAAAGACCAAGTCAAGATCAAGACTATGAAGAAATTCCAAGATTTGTATTTTGATCTTTATTTTAGATATTTTGTTAAAACCTAGATGTTAGAAGTAGATTTATGGGATTGTCACTTACACACACTTTAGTTGATATATGGCTTCAAAAACAATTTCAAATTCTATTTCCAAACTTAGTTTTATAGCTAATATGTTTTTCGGAAATTTGTTTTAGAAACTCTTAGTTTTTGGAAAAAACGATTTTTGAGAAAAACAAGTTTTTATCAAAGAGAAACTTTATCAAAATGTTTTAACATGATAGAGTTATGACATATGCTCATACTCTATGTTTTACAAGGTCCAAAACATTCAAACCCAAGACCAAAATCCAAAAACCCTGGTTTCAAGTTTCTAGAAGTTCTGATTTTTCAGAACTGACAGAAACCGGTCGACCGTCCGGGTCGACCGACGTACACGCTGTGCATGTGTACGTCGGCCGACCGCTCCGGTCGACCGGAGCACTTACAGTGCTCTCTGTTTGTTCGGGTCGACCGGGGCGGTCGACCGTAGTCCCCCAACGGTCAAAATATGACCGTTGGCGGTCGACCGGCCCGGTCGACCGGCAGCTGTCAGAAGTTCTGACAGACTCCAACAGCTCTATTTTTTCTGACAGATTTTGTTGGGATCTCACCCCAACGAATCTCTCTTGCTGTTTTACCCTGTTTTTCAACCTCTATAAATAAAGGGTCATTTCAACTTGATTGGACAACAATTGCTAAACATTTTACAAGAGATTTTCATAAGATTTCAAGTCTTCATTTTAGAAAAGATTTTCAAAGCCAAAATTTCCATACACCCATTTGAAGCCTATTCCTCTACTTCTCTCTAGTTTTTGCACTACACAATCTCAAATTTCTACATCTACATCTTGGTTATAGGATTGTGCAAGTGAGCTATTTTGTGATCAAGTGTGATCATTTCTTCTTGAGCGAAGTTGTAGAGGCATCGGCCTCAAGGCGAGCTAGTGTGCTCCGGGTGGTGTTGCGGCATCACAAGTGATCGGACAAGTGTGTCCTAGTATTGGTGATCCAGTGGGATCTTCAATAATGGAAATCCTTCAAGTGTGAAGGCAGGGACGTAGAGCGTGGCTCGAACCTCGGAAACATATCTGCGTGTTTGCGTTTGCTCAAATCTCTCTAAACTCTAAACTCTTTAATTCTTGCACTATTGATTGCTTCATTTATTGCAAGTCTTTTATTTGAGCTAATTGTGATAGTTGAATTTTAAATTCCGCATTTGTGCCATTTACATATAGCCATCACCTATTCACCCCCCCTCTAGTTGATTTCAGTTGTATGGGACTTTGATTGACAATATGAGTATGAAACAAGTGAATATTGCAATGAAAATAGAGAGCATGTAATAGAAGCAATGAAAGTAAAGCAAGAGGCAAGAGCAAGTAACCAAACGCAAACACTGAGAATTTTTCCGAGGTTCGAGCACCCAGCTCTACATCCCCGCCTTCACCCAAAAGGAATTCTAGCAACTATAACTTCACAAAGAGGTTACAATTGCACCGGAGTACCCAACTCCACAATCTCAAGTACAAGTATCTCTTGGTGATCAAAAGACCACAAACTCTCTGTTGAAAAATTCTCTTCCCTTACAAAATCCTTGTAGAACAATGAGTAGGATTGAAGCTCTAGTATGTAAGTGGAAAAGAAAATGAAAATCAGAGAGTTTTAAAAAACACTTCAGAAAATGAGAGAGAATTTCAGCACAAAAACTAAGAACAAAATCTCTTTTGAATGCCTTAAACTTTTAAAACTTTTGTAAACTTTTGTTATAAAGAAATCTCTCCTAATCACCCCTATTTATAGGAGAGGGCTAGGGATTAAGGAGTAAACTCACATAATGCTAATTAGGAAGTATTAGGCTCAGAAAATATCATTTAAACACTTTTAATAAAGAAAAAGACAAAAAAAATAAAACAAGTTTAAAAAGTAGCCGTTACTGTTGAAACAACTCTCTCAGTCGACCGGTCACTCGACCGGGGTTCAAATAAAATAGCCGTTCCGGGCTTCCGGTCGACTGGGTCGGTCGTCTGATCTGACCTGACTTAGTGTCGGTCGACCGGCTCAGGCCAAAAATCAAAACTGAAACAGAATTTTGAGGAGTTTTTAAATTTGAACAAAATAGTTTTGATTAGAGATATATATAAAACATACAATTGAGTTTGTAATCAAAAGGCTTTGTATTAAAATATTTTGTATATATTTATAGGGAATATTTCTAGGAAAACATGTGCGCAAAAACGTGTGTGTTGGAATATAGAGCTTCAAACCTATTCACTATTCTTTAACAAAACTATAAAACTAAAAACAAATCTAATGAAGTCTTCTTGAGCCATTCAATGCCTTGCTAGAGCCTTCTCTTCTAAGTTCCTTCCCTGATGTGCCATAAGCCTTCTTTGCTCCATGAACCTAGAATTTTTTTTGCAAAAGCTAAGCAATGGCCTCCAAATATGGTACTAACCTGAAACTTATCTTGAACAAACTTATTATTACCAAATAGCTCTTATTTGTTTTGTTATCATCAAAACTCTAAACAAATGGAGAGTGTAACCTTTTGGGTCAATAATCTCCCCCTTTTTGATGATGACAAAACAAATAGGCTATGATAAAAATACAAGAGAGGGTGTAAGCTCCCCTCAAATTATGATATCAATCAAGAAAAACAATTTGAATAGCAAGCAAAAACCATAGGACAAAAAACCATTGGATATAAAACACTTGCAAAACACTTAAAACTTAAGTACAAGAATTCATAAAACACATCAAAAACCAAAAACATATGTAAACTCACATGGAACCAAAACCATATGAACTCATATTTCCATATATAAACTCATTCTCCCCCTTTTTGTCATACATCAAAAAGGGTTAAGAAAACATTTTTATTCAATAACACAAACATTAAGTTCACCACAAATAAAAGAAAATCTAGCAAAATCAAGTGGTTTAGTGAAAATATCGGCAAGTTGCAAATCCGTGGAAACATAATCAATATCTATATCACCTTTCTCAAAATGATCTCTAAGAAAATGATATCTAATCTCAATGTGCTTGGTCTTACTATGTTGATTTGCATTCTTAGTCATATGTATAGTACTAGTATTATCACAAAATTTTTATATGGTTATAATGCGAATCATAATCAAGGAGAGTATGTTTCATCCAAAGGACTTGTGCACAACAAGCCCCCGCGGCAACATACTCCGCCTCGGCGGTTGAGAGAGCTACGGAATTTTGTTTCCTAGAGGACCATGAAACAAGACAATTACCAAGAGATTGACATGTCCCACTAGTACTCTTTCTATCTACTCTACAACCCGCATAGTCAGCATCCAATAACTCGTCATTGAGAAATCTCCGGTTTTCGGATACCAAAGACCCATTCCAATTGTGCCCTTAATATAACGAATGATGCGTTTTCCGCAATGAGATGGGACTCCTTAGGACACGATTGAAATCTAGCACAAAGACACACACTAAACATGATGTCCGGCCTACTTGCCGTCAAATACAACAAACTTCCTATCATGCTTCTATACAACTTAATATCAACACATTTACCTTGGTCATCCTTATCAAGCTTGGTTGTAGTTGCCATGGGAGTGTTGCAAACTTTTGAGCCTTCAAGTCCAAACTTCTTTACGAGTTCCTTTGCGTACTTGGCTTGACATATGAAATTCTTATCTTGCAATGCTTGATTTGGAGTCCAAGAAAGAAATTCAATTCACCCATGGAAGACATTTCAAATTCACATTGCATAACCTTTTCAAACTCCTTGCATAAAAACTCATTAATAGAACCAAAATTATATCATCAACATAAATTTGCACAATTAAAATGTCATTATCAACATGCTTAGTGAAAAGAGTTGTGTCTACTTTGCCTTTAACAAAATTATTTGAAATGAGAAAACTAGAAAGCCTTTCATACCAAGCTCTTGGAGCTTGTTTCAATCCATACAAAGCTTTATCAAGTTTAAAAACAAAATTAGGATGAACATGATCAACAAAACCGGGAGGTTGTTCAACATAAACTTCTTCATTTATAAAACCATTTAAAAATGCACTTTTCACATCCATTTGAAAAAGTTTAAATTTTTTAAAAGATGCAAAAGTTAGTGTCATCCGTATGGCTTCAAGCCGTGCTACGGTGCAAAGGTCTCCTCAAAGTCAATTCCCTCAACTTGAGTGTAACCTTGGGCCACTAACCTAGCTTTATTCCTAATGACATTTCCGGACTCATCCATCTTGTTCCTAAAGATCCACTTAGTACCAATTATTGGTCTATCGTGGGGCCAAGGAACAAGGTGCCAAACTTGGTTCGCTCAAATTGATTGAGTTCCTCTTGCATGGCTAGCAACCAATATGAGTCCGCCTCGGCTTCGAGGATGCTTTTGGGTTCAAAATGAGAAATGAATGCAAAGTTACCACATAAGTCATGGAGCTTGGAGAGAGTTGTTACCCCTTTAGATACATCACCTAAGATGAGTTCCTTGGGGTGATTTGTAGCGTATCTCCAATCTTTAGGAAGCGGTTGAGAGCTTTCCTCTTTATCCTCTTGAACATCACCAATGGATTCTTGCTTTTCTTCTTGAGCGGTGAGTCCTTCAAGGATAGTCTCTCCATGTCCATTCACTTAATGGGTCAATCTCTACAACATTCTCAACAACCACATTAGATTCTTCAAATTTAACATGCATGGATTCTTCAATGGTAAGTGAAGATCTATGAATACTCTATAAGCTTTGCTAGTAGTAGAATATCCAACAAATATTGCTTCATAAGCCTTAGCATCAATTTACCCAAGTTGTCTCTAGTATTCAAAACAAAATACTTACATCCAAAAACTTTGAAATATGCAACATTTGGTTTTCTAGAATGATACATTTCAAAAGATGTGTTGGAAAGAATTTTTACACAAATAAATACGATTTGAAATATAGCATGCGGTGTTTACAGCCTCGGCCCATAGATATTGAGGGAGGTCATATTCACTTATCATGGTCCTAGCCATCTCTTGAAGTGTTCTATTCTTTCTTTCTACAACTTCATTTTGTTGTGGAGTTCTAGGACATGACATTTCATGCTTGATTCCCTTTTCATCATAATAAGTCATGAAGAGTTGGTTAACAAACTCACTACCTCTATCACTTCTTATTTTCAAAATCGAAAAGCCCTTTTCTTTTTCAACCCTTTTCAAAAAATCTTAAATGTGAAAAAGTTTGATCTTTGTGTTCCAAAAAGAAAACCCAAGTGAAACGGGAAAAATCATCAACTAAAACAAATGCATATCTACTACCATTTAAGCTCTTAGTTTTAGTTGGTCCAAAAAGATCCAAATGAATTAATTCTAATGGCCTAGTTGACATGATATCCTTGATTAGTTTGAAGGAAGACTTGGTTTGTTTCCCAAGTTGACACGCACCACAAATGCGGTCTTTCTCAAACTTCAAGTAAGGAATATCCTTCACCAATTCCTTAGAATTATCCTAGAAAGATGGTCAAAAGATGCATGTCCTAATCTTCTATGTCAAAGCCAAGAATTCTCATCAAAAGCATTCAAGCATTTAGTAGAACAATCCAAATTAAGCATGTCAATGATATAAACATTATTGTCATGAAATCCGGTGAGAATACAATCATTTGTTTTACATTCAAGGATTTTGCAAGAAGAATCATAAAAAATAACTTTAAGTCCACGGTCACAAAGTTGACTAATACTAAGCAAGTTATGTTTCAAACTATCAACAAGAACAACATTTTCTATAATAGGAGATGCACCAATTTAAATGTTACCTATACCGATGATAGTGCCCTTGGAGTCATCTCCAAAGGTGACGGTGCCACCTTCAACGTACCTTGATAGGGATGTAAAGTTGTTGATGTCCTATGTCATGTGTCTTGAACAACCACTATTAAGGTACCACCGCTCCTTACGTTTTGGAGCCTTGGTGTGTACCTACATCAAATAATTTAGGACTTGATTTTGGTACCCACATTTTCTTGGTCCTAAAGAGTTAGTGCCATGAACCCATACAAGATTATTTGTTCTATTAACTTGGTCATAACAAAACTTAGCCAATGTCCATTCTTACCACAATAAGTACATCTATACACTCTACCATATTTAAAAGCATAGTTAATATGTGACTTGTGAGCATGTGTGGGTGACTTGTGAGCATGTGTGGATTTAACATGAGTGTTATATGTAGTGTAAACATGATGAGCATGAGGAATTTTGACATGAGAAGCTTTAGCATGAGAAGTGTGCTTTTTAGAAAACATTTCTTCAAGTTTCTTAGTATTGAAAGCATAATCCTTCAAAACTTTTTTAAAATCAACAATTCTAATTTTTAACAAAGAAATTTCTTTTTCATCAATCTTTGGAAATTTTGCTTTGCAAGCAATTTTGTAAGCACTAAATTAATTTTGAGTAGAAATAAGATTGGAAGAAATTTCATCCTTTTCTTTAGAAACAATAGCAAGTTGATTTTTAAGAAAAGCAACTTCCTTTTTCAATTTAGAACATTCTACCTTTTTAATATCATAGGTTTCTGAAAGTTCAACAAAGGCATGTACAAGCATTTCTTTACTCAATTCATCTTCTTCATCAAGGGGTTGGGTGGTTACCTTGGGTGTGTTTGCCATGAAACACTGTTTGCCGTGTCCACCTCATCTTCGGACTCGCTTTCCGAATCCCAAGTGGCTTTGTAAGCTTTCTTTTCGATGGGCATCTTCTTCTTGAAGGAGGAAGTCATCTTCTTCTTGAATTCCGGGCAATCGGCCATGATGTGTCCGGACTTTCAGCAATTATAGCAAATGATTCTTCTCTCCTCTTTTCCTTCCAACTTCCTTCTAAAGTTGAGCTTGTTCTTCCGGTACATCCTCTTGACATTTTGCACAAGTAGGGATAGCTCCTCATCTTCTTCTTCATCTTCTTCATCGTCATTAAGAGTGGAGGAAGACTTGAAGGCTATGGATTTCTTCTTTAGAGGAGCGGCTTCTTCTCTTGCCTTCTTTTCCATCTCATGAGTCTTCAAGTTTCCAATGAGACTAATGAGATCCATTTCATCCTTGTCATTCAACTCTTTCAAGGTGGTAGCCTTTATCTCCCATGATGAAGGAAGAGCCCGAATCACTTTTCTCACCTTTTGGTCATTGCTAAATCATCACCTAAAGAGGAAAGAGCATTGGTGATTTTAGTAAACTTTGTAATCATGCAATCAATAGATTCATCATCAATCATTTTAAAGCTTTCATATTGGGACCTCAAGAGATCTATCTTAGCTCTCTTTACTTGTGATGTCCCCTCGTGTGTGACCAACAAATGTTGCCAAATCTCATAGGCGGATTGGCAATGTATTACCCGTGTAAGGTCATCCTCATTCAAGGCGGTTAGAAGGGAATTTTGGGCCTTGGAGTTAGCCTCATATTCTTTAAAGGTAAAGTCGGACCATGTGCTTTCATCACTATCGGGTCTAACATAAGGTTTGGTCAAGGATTTTGCAACTAAGCTACCTAAAGATTGTAAAAAGATAGTCATCCTAACATTCCAAATAGGAAAAATTAAGTCCATCAAATTTAGGAGGGGTTTTGATATTGTCGGCCATGTTTACTAGTGTATGAATGAAAGAATGCAAATGTTGATTAGCAAATTTTTTAGGATCTCTCTAAGGATGTTAAGCCAAACCTAGAGTCCAAGATCTGATACCAATTGAAAATCACCTAGAGGGGGGTGAATAGGTGATAATGCTAATCAATGCACAATTAAAAATATGATGCAACAATCGCCCAAAACAAGACTAGAATCCGAATACCCCGTGAAGGGTTCTGAACTCCTTCCACGTGATTCCTCTAGATATGAGTTGGAGGTGCGCAATGCAATTTTGTTGTATGGGACTTTGATTGACAATATGAGTATGAAACAAGTGAATATTGCAATGAAAATAGAGAGCAAGTAATAGAAGCAATGAAAATAAAGTAAGAAGCAAGAGCAAGTAAACCAAACGCAAACACCGAGAATTTTTTCGAGGTTCAAGCACCCAGCTCTACGTCCCCGCCTTCACCCAGAAGGATTTCTAACCACTATAACTTCACAAAGAGGTTACAATTACACGGAGTACCCAACTCCACAATCTCAAGTACAAGTATCTCTTGGTGATCAAAAGACCGCAAACTCTCTCTTGAAAAATTCTCTTCCCTTACAAAATCCTTGTAGAACAATGAGTAGGATTGAAGCTCTAGTATGTAAGTGGAAAAAGAAAATGAAAATCAGAGAGTTTTGAAAAACACTTCAGAAAATGAGAGAGAATTTCAGCACAAAAACTAAGAACAAAATCTCTTTTGAATGCCTTAAACTTTTGAAACTTTTGTAAACTTTTGTTATAAAGAAATCTCTCCCTAATTACCCCTATTTATAGGAGAGGGCTAGGGATTAAGGAGTAAACTCACATAATGCTAATTAGGAAGTATTAGGCTCAGAAAATATCATTTAAACACTTTTAAGAAAGAAAAAGACAAAATAAAACAAGTTTAAAAAATAGCCGTTACTGTTGAAACGACTCTCTCGGTCGACCGGTCGGTCGACCGGGGTTCAAATAAAATAGCCGTTGCGGGCTTCCGGTCGACTGGGTCGGTCGTCCGATCTGACCTGACTTAGTGTCGGTCGACCGGTCGATCGACCGGCTCAGGCCAAAAATCAAAACTGAAACAAAATTTTGAGGAGTTTTGAAATTTTAACAAAATAGTTTTGATTAGAGATATATATAAAACATACAATTGAGATTGTAATCAAAAGGCTTTGTATTAAAATATTTTGTATATATGTATAGGGAATATTTCTAGGAAGACATGTGCGCAAAAACGTGTGTGTTGGAATATAGAGCTTCAAACCTATTCACTATTCTTTAACAAAACTATAAAACTAAAAACAAATCTAATGAAGTCTTCTTGAGCCATGCAATGCCTTGCTAGAACCTTCTCTTCTCAGTTCCTTCCTTGATGTGCCATAAGCCTTCTTTGCTCCATGAACCTAGAATTTTTTTTTGCAAAAGCTAAGCAATGGCCTCCAATTATGGTACTAACCTGAAACTTATCTTGAACAAACTTATTAGTACCAAATAGCTCTTATTTGTTTTATTATCATCAAAACTCTAAACAAATGGAGAGTGTAACCTTTTGGGCCAACATCTCTGAGTCATCCTATATGGCCGCCATCGCCTTTTTCTTCTTTTGCACGTTCTTGGAGGTTGTAGCTTCTAGAGAGGGACAATCCGCAATTAGATGACCCATTCTTTTGGAACGGAAGCATGGACCCGTTTCCTCCCCTTTCTTTTCAAGTCTTCCTTGAGGTCATCCTCTTCGAAAGTTGCTTTGCCTACCTTTCTTGTAGAACATCTTGCCTATTTTTCTAATGAGCACGGCAAAGTCTTCATCGTAGTCTTCTGATGATTCATCTTCATCAAAGGAGAAAGGAGTCGCCTTGAAAGCTATTGCTTTCTTTTTTTGAGCCTGCCTTTCTTCCCTCACCTTCATTTCAATCTTATGGGTTTTGAGATTGTCGATAGAGCCGGAGAAGTTCATCTTCTCTCTATCGTTGAGCTCCTTGAGGGTGGTTGCTTTGACTTCTCAAGATTTAAGAAGAGCTCTAATGACCTTTCATATCTTTTGGTTATTATCACTCTTGTCACCTAAAGAGGATAAAGCATTAGTGATCTTGGTGAACCGAGTGAGCATTTCATCTATACTTTCATTTTCAAGTATATAAAATTTCTCATATTGAGAATGAAGCAAGTCAATTTTAGATCTCTTGACTTGCGACGTCCCCTCATGAGTAATATAAGATCATTCCAAACTTCATAAGCGGATTTGCAGTTAATTACACGAGAAAGATCATCTTCATTCAATGCTTGTGTAAGTACATATTGGGCTTTTGCATTAGCCTCATAGTCCTTAGCGGTTGCTTCGGACCATGTATCCTCATCACTGGAGGTTCAACAAATTCTTTGGTAATGTATTTGGCAACTCTAACTCTTAGGGACTTTAGGAATAGGTTAATTTTGACCTTCCAAATGGGGAAGTTCAAGCCATCAAACTTGGTGGGGACGTGATGCTAGAGAAGTCAAGTGATGCCATGAAAAAATTAGTGCATAAACAAATAATAGAGCAACAAATAAATATAGCCAATAAAGAGGATCTCCCTAAGGTGGTTAAACCAAATGCTAGGGTTAGGCTCTGATACCAATTGAAAATCACCTAGAGGGGGAGTGAATAGGTGATGGCTATACTTAATGGCAAATAATGTGGAATTAAATACAAATTATCAATAACAATTAAATAGATCTTGCAAAAGAGTATGCAATATAAATGCAAGTAAAGAGAGAGAGTAGATTTTAGAGAGATACTAGACAATCACAAACATAAGGATATGTTTCGAGATTCGAGCCACTGCTTTATGTCCACGCCTTCAACACGATGAAGGATTTCCACTATGATCGATCCCACCTGATCATCAATCGGTTACAAGTTCTCACTAGAACTCTTCGGACACACTTGTCCTCTCTCACGGTGCCACAACACCAACTTAAAGCTCACTAGCTCGCTCGAGGCCGCAACCTCTACAACTTCTCAATTGAAGAAAACCGATGATCAACACTTGACTACAAAGATAGCTCACAAGTACAACCCTACAACCAAGATAAGAAAGCAAAACACTTGAGATTGTGTAGTGCAAATAGCAAGTAGAGAAGCAGAGGAAAGGCTCAAGCTAAAACACCAAAACTTTTAAAATAGTTGGCTCAAGAGAAAATCTTTTGCAAATAGGCTAAACTATGAAAAATTTGATGTAAGGCTTAGAAATCTTATTTTTAAGTTGTTTCATAGTCCCACTATTTATAGGAGATGAAAACCAGGCCAGAAAATACAATAGATTCGTGGGAAAGACTCAACAAAAGACAAATTGAATCTAGCCATTGGGAGCCAAGTCAGCAGAAATTCTACTGCCTGTTGACTGGCCGGTCGACTGCCAACGGTCGGATTTCTGAACGTTGAAAATCGGTCGATCGGACGGTCGACCGTGATTACTAAACAGAGAGTGAAACTCTCTGTCAGTCGAATTCACTCTCTGTCGGTCGATCGGGCCGTCGATCGGAACAAATAGAGAGCACTGCTCTTGCAGCCGTCGACCGGACCGGTCGACCGAAGTGAACATCTGCACTTGGTGCATGTCAGTTGACCGCCTGGTCTACCGACAGAACAGTTTTACTTTGCCAGCGATCGACCGCCCGGTCGATCGGCTAAGGGCCAAAACCTATTTTTGGAAATCTTTTTGAAACCAATATTTTTTCCACCAAATTTTCTTTTGATAGGTAAATACAAAATAGAGTTCTAGGGATTTGAAGAGCTAGAGTGTGATCATGGATCAACACCAAATAAAATAACTATATTTTGCTAAAATTCTTTTCTAAAATAAAAATCAATTTTTCCAAAACTCATTTTTTCCGAAACTTGGTTTTCCGAAACTTTATTTTTCTGAAACTCGATAAGGAAAACGGTAAGAAACATGGTAACAAATTTTTACTTGAAAACAGAAAGGAATATGAAATATGCGCGTGTGACAATCCCAAAAGTTATCAACTTCTTTCATCTTGGTTTTAAAAATGACTATAAATCCTAACTCTAATGGAAAAGGTAAAAATACAAATCTTGAAATAGTCTTCTGAATATTACTTGATCCTTGAGCTCTTCTAGTGTGCTAGGCTCTGTGATCTAAATCTTCTTGGCTTTCAAATGTATGAGTCTTGTGATGGGGCTGAAATGCAACATATATTTTTACCTGAAACTTAATTAAACAATTTTGTTAATACATAACAACATATGATTTGTTAACATCAAATTAGGGCTAATGGCCTTTGGGCCAACAGCTATGCAGGTCGTGATCCACAAGGAGGGACTGCGATGAAAGTGTTTCAGTAATCTTTCAAAATTTACTAAAACCGGTTAAAATATTTCTTCTTAGTTTTTAAAAGAAATTAAAAATGGAAGAATACTAAGTTAAGTTAGAAGTAAAGATCAAAATGAATGAAAATAGGAAGGTATTGGTTTTAAGAGGCTTTCTAAACTAAGAAATGAAAATCAAAAAAGAAAAGATCTAAAAGTATACTTACCTTTCGTGTTGATTATCATACCTTAGATCGTGGGTGAAGGTTTATCTTGATTTAGAGGTGATCAACGCATAACTCATAAGATCATATTCAGTTCCCATCCACATTACATAATCAAGACTTCTAGGGCAGGTATGAATTGATACTAACATAAAATAGGAGAAATCTATCATCATAAGCTATTAGTGGCACTCGTAAAGGTAAGGCGATTTCGATGCTACTAAATTCACTTGGATATATAATCAAATACAAAAAGTAAAGTAAAATAAAGAAGAAAGGTAAACTTTTAATTAAATTAAAAAATGATGATAGAAAGGAAAGAAAATTATTTTGGTGTCACTTCTCAATAGAATCCTCTCTCTTTTTTACATAAATCTCTTCTCTAATCTAAGTTTACAAATAAATAAAAAATAACACAAATAAAATAAAAATCCTAAGTTAAATGAGAGTCAAAACCTAAACCTAAGCTTTCTGCTCAGTGATGCCCATTTGCCTTCTGATTTTGCAATATTTATAAGAGAAATGGAGTGCCAATGGGGGTAAATGGATGAGCTCAAATCGCTGGCCCAGCGGCCTCCACCTAGCCGTTGGGCTAGATCCTGAGTGCGTGGATCTCTTTTGTTTAGATATCTCCTTTCATATGTATAGAATTTTCTTTTGACTTCTGGATCTGAGATTATCTTCTTTGATTTCTCATACAAATCCAAATAAATTTGATTTAGTTGGAATATATTTAGGTTTATCCGCTCATTCTCCATTAAATTGCACCTGCATAAATCAGACATTAAGACAAGTTAATTAGCAAGATATATTACAAGGTAGATGTAAGAATGTAATAATAGATATGTAAATACGTGTACAATTTAATGGCCTTAACTTTCCCATATAAAAGTAAGATGATCGTATTTTTACAATCTTTAAGAAGTCGAGTTGCAAAGGCAGTGACCAAATAATTTAGTGTACCTGATGTGATGAGGACACTTGGTATGATATTGCCACCAAAGAGTTTGATGCTAATATTATGGCACACTATGCCTTATTTCAAACATTGAATGATGATGGCATTGCTAGGGTTATTCACTGCAAACCCACCTAGTCACATTTAGTTGTTACTCATAAAGGGACATCACAAGTCAAGAGAGCTAAAATAGATCTTTTGTGTTCTCAGTATGAGAATTTTTCTATGAATGAGAATGATGTTATTAATAACATGGTTACCAAATTTACTAAAATCACCAACGGTCTTACGTCTTTAGGTGATGAAATTGATAATGACCAAAAATGAGGAAGGTCATCCGGTCTCTTCAACTTTAATGGAAAGTTAAGACCACAACATTGAAAGTGCTTAATGACAAAGTAGAAATAGAACTCATTGGTCTTATTGGCAATCTTAAAACCCATGAGATGGAGAGAAAAGTTAAAGAAGAGAAATACCTCAAAAGAAGAAGACTCTTGCGTTCAAATCTACTCCTATCACCTCTGATGAAGATGAAGAAGAAGAAGATGATGAAGATTTTTCCCTCATAGTAAAGAATATAAGGATGTACAATAAGGCTAAGTTTGAAAATAAAAAAAATGGCAAGAAAAGGAGGAAGAAAGATTATTTGCTACAATTACTGAAAATTGGGTCATATTATTGCAGAATGCTCGGAGATCAAGAATAACCTACTACTTCCAAGAAGCCCTACAAGAAGAAAGCCTTGAGAGCTACATGGGAGTTGGAGAGTGAATCTGAAGAGGAGGTGAACACGGTAAATGTGTGTTTCATGGCTAATGAAAACACTTCCATGTAATTTTTGGAACCCTCTTTAGAAGATTGTAATTTGACCGCAGAAGAACTTGGAGAAGCATTTGAAGATCCTTCTAACAAGTATGATTTTCTCAAGAATAAATATTTGAAAGCAAAGAAAAAAAATTAGCTTTTGCAAAATAAATTACTTGTTGTTTCAAAAGAAAAAAGTTTGTTTATTTCTTTTCAAAATACTCAAAAAGATTTTGGTGTTTACAAGATTTCATTCAAAGCTAAATTTTCTGGTTTTAATGAGAATGAGATTTATTTAATAAAAAATAAGATAAATACTTTAACAAATGTTTTAAAGAAATGAGAGTTTTATAAGTTTTAAAGAAATGTGAGTTTGATAAGGCTAAATTAGAAGCTATGTTTCCAAAGAGGCAAACTCTAAGAAAATCTCATATTTCACGCACACACCATCATCCACAACTATAAATACACCACGCACACACCATGCTACACACACCCATGCTACACATGCTCATCATGCACACTCATATCTGTTGGCCCAGAGGCCTTCCACTCTAGTTTTGATGATGATTAACTCAATAGTTATGTTTACTAATAATCTTGTGATGTTTAGTTTCAGATACTTAACCAAGATATTAGTAGGTGATTAGCTTCAATAAAGGTGTTTTAGAGATTTTCACATGGTGATTCAAGAGCCCAAGCGTCAATGTTCATACCTAACACTCGTTGGAGTCAAGCTCGGTGGATCACGTTTGGATCGAGTCGGCTTGAGGACAAAGTTCGTCAAGAAAACTTTGGTACATAGTTTAGATTATGTTTTAGATCCATTTGTAAAGTTAGATAGTGTGATATGCTCAAGTTCACAACACACACACTTGTTTAAGTTTTATGTTTTGGTTTTCGGTTTTTGATTTAACCGATCTTGGTTTTCATGAATAGATATAATCAACAAGTTACATGGTTTATATATATTAGATTTGTTCTATATACATCTATGCTTCACTATTTATACAAACTTAGTTTGATAACCTATTTATGTATTTAGGTTTTGTATTTTAACAAAACTTGTTTTTGGAATTATTGTAAAAAATATTGATATATATCTTTCATGTATATTGGATTATATCCATATACTACATGCCTAAATGTTGTTTCAATATCATGTTTTTGTATTTGGATGAGTTTTGGACAAAACGAATTTTCAATTCAAAAATTCAAGTTTTGGAAAATACAGTTTTTGGTTTTCGGCAAAATTTTCATAACACAAAAAGAGTTCAAAATATTTGTAACTTGGTTTGATTTTCAGTCAAACAAGTTTGTTTATCAATGTATTATACTGAACTTATTTTTGTGGATTTTTAGAGATTTTATGGGATTTTATAGGATAATAAAAATCAAGTTTTTCAATCCCTAATTAAGCCTGCCAAGCTCTGGCGGTCGACCGGACCCAGAGTCGGTCGACTGAACCGGTCGACCGACATGCACAAAGATGTGCACGTTGACCTGCCACTTGGGCCGGTCGACCGGCGGTCGACCGACTGCAAGTGCCCCACTCTCGGGTGGGGGCGGTCGACCCGACGGTCGACCAAGCGGTCGACCGACCAGAGAGCAATTTGCTCTCTGGATCGGCAGGGTCGACTAGGCGGTCGACCGAAAGGCTCAACGGTCAGAAATTTGACCGTTGGCCGGTCAACCGGCCGGTCGACCGGAAGGTCAATTTTGACCTTGCAACTGCCAACGGGCAAAATTTGTATGGGGGCTATTTATACCCCATTTGAAGTGGGTTTTGGTTAAGATTTTCAAGAGCAAAAATTCACCTATTCTCTAGTGTTTAGCAAGTTTTCAAAGAGTTTATTAGTTTTAAAAGATAATTCTTTATTTGTTTTCAAAAGTTGGAAAAATCAAAGAAAAATATAGATTTGGAATATTTGCTTTGTTCTTCATTTCTATCAATACTAAGTTGTTTTTTTCAAGTATTTTTCCTTGTGATTTGTTTTCCAACATCTTGATTTTTCACATTTGAGCTATATCATTCTATCCTCTCTATAGGATCCTTATTTTTGTGGAAAAGATTTATTTGTGGTCTTTTGATCACTAAGTTGTAAACCCTCCTACTTTGCGTTATCTCTCTTGTGTAGAGGTTGATTTTGGAGTGGTGGCTTTGTGACCTATCCCTCTAGTGAGAGGTTGATTGGTTGTATGGGCTTTGTGCCTATCCCTCATTTGTGAGGTTGATTTGTGTGGCTTTGTGCCTAGTATCTAGTGAGAGGTTGTGTTTGTAATCGAGAGAGGAGTTGTGTACTCCCGGTTATTATATTGCCCCAAATCCTCAGTGGAAGTTCCCTGTGTGGGAGTCTTGTGTGGACAAGTGGATTGGAAATCTTTCTGTGTCAAGGCAGGGACGTAGAGCTGTGTGCTCGAACCTCGAAACATATCCGTGTGTTAGCGATTGATCCATTGTTTCTCTAACTCTCTCTCTTTACTTTGTGCCTTGCATCATTTCATATTGATCATTCATAATTATATGCTTGGCTTGTTTGTGTGTGCCTCACTTGTGCTTAACCACGAGAGCTTCATATAGCGCCTCAACTCTTATTCAGAGGAATCAAGAGGAGTTAGTCCAGCCCTTCACCGGGAATTCAGCTACATTCGTTGGTTGCATTAAGTGTTGTTGCAATTAAGTTTTAGTTTTCGCATTTAATTCATTAGATTAGCCGTACACCTATTCACCCCCCTCTAGGTGTACTTTCAATATCATCCATTTTTGTATACCAAGGTGTATTCATACACTTATTATGGTCGAAAAGATCACTTGGAAAAGTTTTGCTATGATAAGAGTAATGCTTCAAATGATTATGTTTGGAAGACTAACACTCTAGGACCTAAGAAAACTTAGATATCAAAGTCAACTCTTTTGTTAATTAATGTAGGTACGCACCAAGGCTCCAAGACGTAGGGATCGGTGGCACCTTAATAATTGCTCAAGGCATATGACATGGGATATCAAGAACTTTGTAACTCTATCAAGGTACCATGAAGGTGGCACCGTCACTTTTGAAGATGACTCAAAGGGTAAAAATGTCGGATAGGTAATATCAAGATTGACTTATCTTCTTTAATTGAGAATGTTATTTTGGTGGAAGGCCTTATGCATAATCTTTTGAACATTAATCAACTATGTGACAAAGGCTTAAAAGTTTTTTTGATAATGTTAGTTGTGATGTTTTTGGATAAGAAACAATACTTGTATTCTTTCCAGTTTTTATGAAAATATTGTTTGTATGATTAACATGTTGAATTTACAATGCAATGTCACTTGTTTGAATGGTTTTAATGAAGACTCTTGGTTATGGTATAGGAGACTAGGTCATGTTTTGTTTGACTATCTATTAAGGATCGGTGAAGAGTATTTCTAGCTTGAAATTTTAAAAGAACCGTATTTATGATGTGTGTAACTTGAAACTAAACCAAGTTCTCTTTCAAAACAATCAAGATATAATGACATCAAGACCTCTAGAGTTGATACATATGAATGTGTTTGGTATAACAAAAACCAAAATCTTACAAAAAAATCGTTTTATTTTTGTTTTAGTTGATACTTTTTCAAGGTTTACATGGGATTTCTTTTTAGAATACAAATATAAAGCTTTTTCACATTTTCATATTTTTAGAAAAAGATTTAGAAAGAAAAAGATTTTTTGATTTTGCGCATTAGGAGTGAGAGGTGGTGAGTTTATTAACCTTTCTTTTATCACTTATTGTGGGGAAATAGAATCAAATATAAGTTGTCATATCCTAAAACTCCACAACAAAATGGAATCATTGAAAGAAAAAATCATACTCTTCAAGAAATGGTTAGGACAATGATTACTGAATACGAACTCCCTCAATATCTGTGGGTCAAGACTATAAAATTTCATGTTACTTTAGGAATAAGATTTACTTTTGCAAAAATTCAATAGAACTCCTTTTGAAATTTACTATTTAAGAAAATCAAAATTTTCCTATTAAAGTATTTGGATATAAATGTTTTGTTTTGAATACAAAGAAAATTTAGGAAAGTTTGATGCAAAATCTTTTGAAGGTATTTTTGTTGGATATTCTAATATAAGTAAGGCTTATAGAGTCTTCAATAGGTCAACCTTTACTAATGAAAGTCTATGCATAATAAGTTTGAGGAATCTAATGCTCTTGTGAAGAATGTTATATAGATTGATATTTTAGGTAAAGACATAGAGAAGATGTCTTTGAAAGACTCATCGGCACAAAAGAGGAAGACAAGCAAAAGACGATACAAATGGTGAAGTCCAAGATTTAAAGTGAAGCCAACTCAACCAATTCCACAGGATTGAAGGTATGCAACAAATCATCCCAAAGATATCATCTTAAGTGATATATCAAAGGGGTTAACTACTCGCTTCAAACTCCAAGATATTTGTGGTTGTTTTGCATTCAGATAACACATTGAGCTCAAGAATATCCTCGAGGCTAAGGTGACTCATATTGGTTACTTGCAATGTGAGAAGAGCTCAATCAATTTGAGCGTAATCAAGTTTTGCACCTTGTTCTTAGGCCCTATGATAGGCCAACTATTTGTACTAAATGGATCTTTAGAATTAGTTGGATGAGTCGAATAATATAATTAGGAATAAAGTCAGGCTAGTAGCCCAAGATTATACCCAAATCAAAGACATTGATTTTGAGAAAACCTTTGCACCCGTAGCATGGCTCGAAGCATACGGATGACCCTTTGCATTTGCCTCATTTAAGGATTTCAAGTTTTACTAATGGATGTTAAGAGTGCATTTTTGAATGGTTTTATTGAAGAAAGGTGTATGTTGAAAAACCCCTTGGGTTTGTTGATCCTACATATTTTCAAACTTGAAATGGTTTTGTATGATTTAAAATAAGCTCTAAGAGATTGATATAAAAGAATCAGTAGTTTTCTGGGTGAAAATGATTTTGTTAAAGGCAAAGTTGATACCACCTTATTTACAAAGCATGTTAATAAAAATATCTTCATAGTACAAATTTATATTGATGATATCATTTTTGGATCTACTAATGAAAAGCTTTATAAGAATTTTGAATCATGCATGAAAGAGATCTTCAAATGAATATAATGGGAGAGCTCAACTATTTCCTTGAACTCCAATCAAGCAAAGGAGTGATAGGATTTTCGTCAATCAAGTCAATATGTAAGAGAAATTATCATGAAATTTGGGCTAGAAGATGTAAAGATAAGTAAAATTCTCATGGCTACCACAACCAATGAACAAGGTAAAAGCGTTGACATTAAACTTTATCGTAGCATGATTGATAGTTTTTTTTACTTGATGGCAAGTAAGCTGGACATTATGTTTAGTGTTTGCTTGTGTGATAGATTCCAATCTAATTCTAAAGAATCTAATTTGATTATAGTAAAACATATTATTAGATATCTTAAGGGCACTATTGGAATGAGCTTGTGGTATATGAAGATCAGACAATTCTCTTTGATGATTTATTCGAATGCTAACTATACCAGTTGTAGAGTGAATAGGAAGAGCAATACTGAAAGTTATCAATTTCTTGGAAATTGTCTCGTTTCATGGTCTTTCAAGAAGTAAAATTTCATAGTTTTCTCAACTACTGAGGCAGAGTATGTTGAGACCGGGGCTTGTTGTGCAAAGTCTTTTGGATGAAACATACTGTCCTTGATTATGATTTGCATTATGATCATATTAAAATATTTTATGATAATACTGGTACTATTCAGATGACCAAGAATGCAAATCAACATAGTCAGATCAAGCATACAGAGATTCGATATCACATTCTTAGAAAGCATTATGAGAAAAAAGATTTTGAAATTGATAATGTTTTTACCGATTTTCAATTGGCCGATATTTTTACTGAACCTCTTAATTGCAATATTTTTTTTCATTTGTGATGAATTAAATACTTGTATGATTGATACATGTTTTAAGTTTATGAGTTTTAGATCACTTTTTTTAAAAAATTTCAATTGAGTTGAGTTTTTTTTCAATTGGTATCATGTAAATTTTTAAGTGGTCTATTTTCAATTGGTATTTGGATTTTCAAAATGGTATCCCTCTTTTTGATGTGTGACAAAAGGAAGAGAAGAATTTTGAGTTATTTATTTGAGATTGAGTTATTTGTTTAAGATTTTCATGCAATTAACTTTTATATATTCTCATGTTGTATGCAATATCTAATTATTGGTATCTTATTCTTTATTATATACTTATTTTGGAGGTTGAAGGCATGAAAGGAAGTTGGTTCATTTATGGATAATGTTATATTGCAAAATTCATATTTATATGCATACGACTTTCTTGTTATTGGTATATCTGTAGTCATGAATGATTGAACATGATATATAAGCATAATTTTCAGGGGAGCTTTTCATGCTCTTCAATTCATTTGTTTTAAATAACTCTGTGTTTTGTCATCATCAAAAGGGGGAGATGTTGGCCCAAGGGTACAATCACTAATTTTATTTTGATGGCTACAAAACTCATGTAGTTATGAGGTACTTATTAAATTCAAGTGTTTGTAAGCTTATAGGGTTCAAGAGATAGATTGTGTTTCATTCTTACTCTAAAGGAAGATTTTGAAATGATTGAGTTGATTCAAGGATGGGATTTAAGATCAGACGATCAAAGCATGAATTTTAGAGAAGTCAGCTTGATGAAGACTTAAAGATAGAGCAACCCTAGGTAAGAACTTAGAATATTTAAGTTTTGGTGATTGAATTGATACGCAAGAAGTATTACACACAAAATATTTCAATGCCTAGTTTTTGGTTAATGAACATGTTTTACAACGTGTTTATTGATACATATCAAATATTTTCTCAAATATTTATACCCACTTGTGTACATGTATTTCAAAGCCTATATTTTTTCAAAAATAATTATGTACATATATAAATTATTTTAAAACTATATTCTATTTCAAAAACTATCTTTAATATGGTTTTTTCGGTAGGTCAATCGACCGATCGGTCAATTGATCTATGCGCAAAGTATATGCATTGCGGCCGGTCGATCGAGCGGTTGACCGTTTGTGCACAGTCTGCTTGTGCACGTTCGTCAGTCGCCAAACCTTAGTTACCGTCTGTTTGGTATTTTTATCTACCGGCCTATCAACTGAACCACTTATCAGGACTTTCTGTTTGTGGTCGACTGACCGTTTGGCTGAAGGCCAACGGCTAGTTTTTTTTTACTAGCCCGTTGGTCAACTGGCAAGCCATCTCTACTATAGTAACGACTATTTTTCAAATATGTTTGATTTTTGACTTTTTCAATGGGTATTTTTTGCCATTTTGTTTTTAATCACTTGAATTAAGCCAAAATTTCTCCCTAATGATATTTACCAATTTCCTATATATATGGGTCATTGTAGAGGGTAAGCTAATAAGTTTTGATACAAGTTTTTGAAATTAAAGTTTTTTAAGAAAAATCACGTTTTTGCTTTAAAGTTTCAAGTTTCTAGAGCTCTCTATTCTAAATTAATCCTGCCAGTTTTCAGCTCTCAAGTTCAATTTTCTCAACTGAATTTTCTCTCACACAAACTTCTTGAGCTTCATTTCTCCTCTCTAAGCTCTAAAAAATTGTAAAGAGAGAGTTTGAGATTTCGTGGTCACCTAGAGCTTATAAAGCTCCATTGGCTTGGTGCTATCTCTTGTTTAGAGGATTGAAGGTTGGAGTTGTGTACTCCGAGTCTTATGTAGACCTTGTAGTTGTGGTACTTTTGTGGTGATCCTTGGTGGATAGTAGAAATCTTTCATGCGGTGAAAATGAGAACGCAGAGCAAGTTGCTCGAATCTTGAAACAGACATCTTGTGTTTGTGATTGCCTTGTATCTCAGTCTTGCTTCTACTCTTTGCTCTATTTGTGCTCATACTTTCTCTTTATATTCTTGTAATTATATTGTATTTGTGTTACTATATTGCTTTATATCTATTGCTTATCGGTTTATCCTCATATAAGCAAGAAGGCAATTATGCATCAAAACTCTTGTACATAGGAATAAAGAAGAAATTATAGAGCTCTTAATCGGGAATCCGGTTTCATGTTTTACTTTGAGTTGACCGTTTGGGCCAACATCCTCAAAACTAGAGTGATAGGCCTTGGGGCTAACAATCTGCCCCCTTTTTGATGATGACAAATTTCATGGAGTTATATATGCATGGATAAGTGAAAATCTTTATAAAAGCTCCCTCTTAACTCATACATAACAAATAAACATATGAAATGCAATAAAGCTTAATTTCTCTCCCCTTGCAAAAAATAAGCTAGGCACATATATATATGCAAAACATGAACATGCATATATAAACACTAAATCTCTGTTCCATTTTTTGTCAATTATTCAACAAAAGGATAAATACAACAAAATAAATATATGTGCGATATAAATTCTTGACGAGAATAGACGTTAAATTAGCTCCCCTGCATACATGTGTTGCATGGTAAGGAGTTGACTAAACCCTAAACTATATAAGCATAATGTACAATGTATAAATTTAGATGTTAAGCTCCCCCTATACACGTGTACTATATTGAGAAGAGAGGTCAAGATCTTCTTTATATAATACACTCATCATAAATTTACATATAGAGAAGACTTTAAGTTAACTCCCCTTGCATATGTAGGCAAATACATATTAAAAATAAATTTTAAAAGCATTAAAATTTTGACTTTCTAACTAATTGAAAGGATAATAATTGAATGAAGCCTATTGTAAACTTGAAATCAATTGTAAGTTTGAAACAAATTTTGAAACCAATATAGATACTAATGTAAATCACCTAGAGGGGGGAATAGATGATGGCTATACTAAATGAAAGATAATACGAAATTAAAAATTTACTTGCTAGCAACCTAGCAAATATCAATCTCAACACAAAGTATACATGGAAAAGAGTAAACAAGATAAGTAAGCAAGTTGTGTAGAGAGAGAGAGAGTAGAGTAAAAAGAGAAAGAGTAAGCAAACACAAATACGATAATATGTTCTGAGGTTCGAGTCAGTGCTTTACGTCCTCGCCTTCAACACTATGAAGGATTTCACTATGATCGATCTCACTAGATCGTCAACCTTTACAAGTTCTCACTAGAACTCTATGGACTCACAAGTCCTCTCTCGCGGTGCCACAACACCAACAACAGAGCTCACTAGCACACTTGAGGCCGCAACCTCTATAGCTTCACAATAGAAGAAAAACGATGATCTTCACTTGATCACAAATGGCTCATAAGTACAATCCTATAACCAAGATGAGAAGGTGAAGCTCTTTGGGACTGTGTAGTGAAAATAGCATGTAAAGATGTAGAGGGAAGGCTCAAGTTAAAATCAAGTGTATGGAACTTTGGCTCAAATGAAATCTTTTAAGAAAAAGAATATTTATCATAGAAACTTGATTTTAATGATTAAATCTTGTTGTAAACTTGTTAATGGATTTTTCTACAGTCTCATTATTTATACGAGATGAAAATATGAGGTGAAAACCAAATAGAGTCGTTGGGATGTGACCCAGAAAAAGACAAATAGAAAACTAGCTGTTGGGAAAAATTCAAAAGAAAATCCTTCTATCGGTCGACTGGCCGGTCGACTGCCAACGGTCGAATTTTCGACTAATGGGGTTAGCAGTCGATCGGTCGGTCGATCATTTATCCCAACCAGAGAGGAAGGCTCTCTGTCGGTCGACTGACCCGGGTCGACCGTGCCCAACTGAAAGCAAAGCTCTTACAATCGGTTGACCCTACCAAAGTGCACACAATACACTAAGGGAAATCTTGTGCATGTCGGTAGACTGCTCGGTCAACCGATAGAGCAATTTTGCTCTGTCTACGGTCCACCGACCATGGGCCAAAAATACATTTTGTAAATCTTTTTGAAGTCAATCTTTTATTGACAAAAATATACTTTGTTTTTAAACACAAAATAAAGTTCTAGGCACTTGATAGAATCAGTGAGATCAAGGATCAACACAAAATAAAGTTAGAACTATATTTTTGTAAAAACACTTTCTAAATCGAAAATTGATTTTTCCAAAACTCGTTTTTTCTGAAACTCAAATTTGAAAATGAAAAAGAGAATTGTTTTGAACTCTTTTCAAAAACACTTGAGGATAGTAATGAAGTGTGTGCGTATGTCAATCTCAAGAGCTATGAACCTATATCATCTTGATTTAACATACGACTATAAATTCTATCTAAAATGCAAAAAAGCAAAAATATAAATCTTGTATAGTCTTCTCTTGCAATCTTAATCCTTGAGCTCGCCAATGTGCTTAGGCTCTGGGATCGACATGTTATTGGCTTCCAAACGTGTGAGTCTTGTGGTGAAGCCAAACAACAACAATGAATTAACCTGAAACTTAGTTAAACAAAATTGTTAAAATTATAACTACATATGTTTTGTTATCATCATAACTAGGGATAATGACCTTTGGGCCAACAATCTCTCCCTTTTTCATGATGACAAAACACATGGTGTTATTACAATAATTTGGAAAGAAGAGTTTAAGCGAAGCTCCCCCTAAACAAATGCATATATCAAATGTGACATATAAGCAAGATGCATTGATAATAGCATATGAATAAGATATATCAAATAATCTTTATGCAACTCATCTATGCATACAAAGAATACAGAATTACAAAGGTGCATGCACAAACGGTTTCCTCCAGCCATCCAATAACCTCTGACCTCCAAAACATGTGGTGATGGTTTACAAAGGATACTCAAGAACACAAACACACTACATACAACACATAAAAGATATGTATCAAATATCAACCATAAAAGAGATGCATAACTTTTCAAAATAACAGTGATTTCATAAAAGAAATTATCCATACAAAGGTTCATGCCAACCTCGGAACAAGTTCCAAACCATAAAATAAGTACTACAATAAAACATATGTCCAAACTAAATACTACATGTCCACATAAAAGAGTATATAAATAAAGATATGAATTATTAAACTCCTAGATAACTCCAAATCTCTCTCCCTTATTTCATCATCAATGATTGAGTTTTGACCAGCACAAAAAATACAGAATTTTAGAACTTTATAACAGTAGTGCAAGTTCTTAATACTACCCGCTATAGCAAGTGGCTATGCGGGTCTTGATCCACGAGGAGGGACTAGCGATGGAAGCTTTTTAGTAAGTTCTCTTTTATGATACAAAGAATGGTTAAAATTCTTCTTTTAGTTCTTTAAAAGAAAATGAAAGGAGTTAAAGTTAAGTTAAGAAGAATGTGGTAGATTGAGAAGGTGGAGAAAATAAAAAATGGATATATACAGAGAAATTGAAAAGAGGGAAAAAGAGTTGGTAGATGTGGTGTTGGTGATTAAACTAAAAGTTAAACGAAAAGAAAGAAAAACCTAACAGAAATACTTATCTCTTATGACCAAATACTTACCTTAAGTCTGTGACGATGTTACCTTAAAGTGGAGGCAATCAGCGCATAGCCCACAAGAGTTGATTCTCATCTCTTTCACATTACATCATTAAGACAATAAAAGCATGAAATGATACAGACTGAGACTAAAATCTATCATCATGAGCTATCGGTGGCACTCACAAAGACAAGACTCTTTCAATGCTATAAGACTTACTTGAATAGCAATTGATACCAAAAGAAGAGAAGTAGAAAAAGAAGAAGAAGAATACACAAAAAAAAAAGAAGAACATAAAAATGTATCCATAGATTCAATATTGTAACAAGAGAAAAGAAGAATAACTTACACCAGTGTTACTCTCAGCACAAGCTTTACTCTCATTCTCCTATGAAACTCAGATCTCCTCTGAATTACATAAATGAAAACTGAAAATTACATAAAAAATAAAAACCTACACTAAAAAGAATGAAAAATTGGCTTAGAATTTATCTTTGCATGGTCGTCCCCTCTGTTCTCTGAAAAACCCAGTATTTATTGGCAAAACCCTATGGGGAAGAGCGTAGGAAGATAGGGGAGCAAACAGTCCCCCAACAGTTTCAACAAAGCCACAGAAACGCGGCTATGGCTGCATTTCTACGGCCATAGTGTGACCAGGTGGCCACACCTGGGGGGTGGAGCTGCCTGGTTTCGTGACATGATATTATCTCCTTCTAGATTTGCAGTTTTGGGTCCTGGATTTGACGAAACCTCCTTTATCTTTGGCTTTAACCAATTGATTTGTGAAGATTTATTGTAACTGATTTTCATCCGACTTTATCTTCTCTGATTCGCCTTGATCTATCGTGATTTTCTGATTTCGAATTAACTCTGAATTAAATCAAAATTTTGATGGGTTTTTGGCTCGTTTCTCTTCCCTTTCCTTTAGCTATGGGCCTGCATATAAATTAGATAATAATTAGGATTAATAACTGAGTTCATTATATAATAAGTATGAGATGTGACAATGAATGTGCAATATCAGTAACGGTTCACACCCTCATACCTATCTTTTGCCCGTCCTCGAGCAAAACAACAAAACTAAACCAAAAATTATTAGACCACTTTCACAGGTCGCGAGATTGCACTAAGCATGTGCAATAAGCCATTAAACCTCTAGGTTCTCCCTACAGTACGAGTTTTGTCTCATAAGGATTTTCAGTAGATTACACCTACAAAATTCATAAAGAAAGAGAATAAAGAGATAGTATTTTCAAAAAGCATTTTGAAAGAGAAAAATATTTGAAGCATTATTTTAAGAATTCAAGTAATCTATAAGTTATAGGAAAACTGAACTTTTCATTCCTAAAGTTAGTCTCTATTCAAAAATTTGTTATCAATCAAAGGAAGAAGTCAACTTGTACTTCTCATCTAGTCTATTAGTTTACCTCAAGTCATATGCATCTTTGTGACCGTGAAATTTTGACTTGGGGTTCTTTAACTCTAAATCTTTTGCCTTTATTACTTTTTTTTATTATTTCTGAAGGTTCACCTAGAGGGGGGGTGAATAGGTGATGGCTAATCTAATGGTCACTTAATGCCAAATGATGCGGAAGCTAAAAATAATTATGACCTAATTCAAACATTTACACTAAACACCACGTATAACACAAGAGTGTTGCCGAATTCCCCGTGAAGGGCTCTGGACAAACTCCTCTAGATTCCCCTTGAATGGGTTGAGGTGCCGCGTTGGCTCTCTTGGTTGAATACAAGTGTTAGCAAACAATCCCAAGCAAGTATATCAATTTAAGCACAATATATCAAGCATGTAAATGTAAAGACAATAATTGAATGCAAGACATAAACAAGTAAGGGAGAGAGAGAGAGGAGAAAAGGCAATCGCAAACACAAGGGTATGTTTCGAGGTTCGAGCACACTTGCTCTACATCCCCGCCTTCGACACACGAAGGATTTCCACTATACTCGATTAATGGATCACCCGGTGCCGCAACACCTACAACTCTCGGACTCCCTAGTCCGTACACACGCAAGCACACCGGCTCGCCGAGGCCACACCTCAAACAATGGAGTTCGCACCCGAACCCGAAACACCGAGTCCACACTAAGACCCAAAATAATGCGAACACACACGTCCGCCTTCTCAAAGGAACAAAGAACAAGTCTTTGGTGATCACAACACTTTGATCACCTAAAAACTATCTCACTATAACACTCCTATAAGATGAATAGCAATGGATGGCTCAAGTGTTTGTGTGAGAAAAACAAGGAAGAGAATGGTGAAGGAAAACTCAAGAAATTCTCTTTTACACTCTTGATAAAAACTCCTCTTTTGATTGGAAGAATTAGCTCTCAAATTTGTGGAGAAAACTCTTTTAATGGAGTGGGAAAAACTGGCACAAAGCTCTCCTAAAATCTTATTGCAAAACAATGACCAAACCCCCAAATTTATAGGCTAGGAAAAACTAGCCGTTGGGGTCTGTCAGACCTGCCGGTCGACCCGCCGATCGACCCGCAACGGTCAAAAATCCGACCGTTGGAGCCTCCGGTCGACCCGCCCGGTCGACCCAAAAGAACAGAGAGCACTGCTCTCAGTTCCGGTCGACCCGCCCACTGAACTGCCAGACGTGCACGGTTCTGTGCACGTCGGTCGACCCTTGCGGTCGACCTCCCCTTGGTTCCAGTCGACCCGCCCGGTCGACCCGTAAGCCAGTTCTGGGTCAGCACTTGGGAGAAAAATGTTGGTCTTTTGGCTTTCATAAAAATCCCATAAAATACATAAAAATCTACAAAAATAGTTTAACTAATATACTTTGATATACAAACATGCTTGCACAAAATCAAGGCATGTTATAAAAGATTTGGACTATTTTTGTAATATGGAAATATTTGGCTCATCTGAAAACTTGTATTTTCCAAAAAACTTATTTTCCAAAACTCTTCATCAAATACAAAAACAAGATATACTTTTAAAGCATAGTGTGTATGGATTTGATCCACTACACAATCAAGATGAAATATCTATGTTTTTGACAATAAGCATAAACTTGGTTTTGGTTGAAAGATGTAAACATGAATATCAAAAACCAAATAGTATTTTGTCACAAAGAAAAATCTTTTCTAAACTAAAAAATCTTTTATGAAAACAATTCTATCAAGAGTGCGTGTGTATGTACTTGAGCAATCCACCAACTACTCTATCCTTTACATTTTAACTAAAAATAAAAATCTTATACCTAGACACAAGTCATGATCTTGAAGTCTTCCCTTGAAGTCTTCTCATCCTCTTGACTTGGTCCAAGTGTAATCCAACGAGCTCAACAAATTGATGTGGTCTTGATGCATAGGCTCGTGAATCAACCGGTGCTATCTCCAAAACTTATCTTAAATCCTTTGTTGAAGCTCCACACCTACTAAGATCTTGGTAATGAATCTGTCACTAATTAAACACAAGATCACTAGTATTATAACTTCATGAGTTAATCATCATCAAAACTAGAGTGATGGGCCTTTGGGCCAACAATCTCCCCCTTTTTGATGATGACAAAACTCATGAAGTTATATATGCATGGATTAAAGTAAAGCTTCAAAGAAGCTCTCCCTTAACTCATACATACCAATAAACAATAGATATGGCAATGAGGCACATGAATATGTATGCAAGTATGGATATAAAACATACAACAAGCATAAATCAAAATCTTTTTCTCCTATTTGCAATACAAAAATATATATGCATAAACATAAATCTTATTCAACTATGCATAAAACTCAAAATCTTTCTCTCCCTTTTTATCAATCATCAACAAGGGTTCAAAGTGAAATCAAATCAAACAAATTTTTCTCCCCCTTTTTTTTTGTCAAAAACAAAGAGATCAAGAAGGGGTAATACAAATCAATCAATAAAGATTTATATGTGATATACATTCATGAAGAGAAAGACGCTAAGTTAGCTTCCCTACACATATACATTACATGAAAGAGGGATGACAAGCCCTAATTCACATAACGCATATTATGTAATGCATAAGAGGAGATTTGAAGCTCCCCCTACACACGTATATCATATAAAGAAGAGTTGTCAAGCTCCTCAATTTATAATATACTCAACATGAATCCATACGTAAGAGAGATGTTAAGCTCTCCTTGCATATAGGAAATACAAATCAAAAATTTTGAATTTCTCTTATCAAACAAAATTTTGAATTCTCTCGATAAAACAAATTTTAAATTTTGATATCAATTTTGAAAATGATCAATTGTAAAATAATGATCAATAGTAAGGTAATGATCAACCATATTGATATCAATTTAAAAACTAATGCATAAGCTTGAAAAATAAGATTTGAATTTAGCTTAGCATTAATAACCTTTGTGCTTTAAATATGTAAGACAATTTTAACTAGGCACAAATATCACATATATGTATGAAAAGGAAATACCAATAGAAATTGATATAATTTGAATTTGAAAGCATACATACATATAATCAAAACATGAGTATATACATAAAGAATAATCATATTGATATAATTGAAATGATCCAATGATACCAATTGACATAAGGTAAGTTTAAGTGTATATCTCATTGTATAATCTACCAAAAAAAAAATTTTTAAAAAAAATTTATATTTCAAGGTATATGTATGTTTTGACAACACAAGAAGTATACACACATATCCCAAAACACAATTGAGTCCATATATATAGATTTGCATGAAAGGCAAATGACTCAAGAGGTATACATGTATATCTTAAAGTTTGACAAAATACACATATACATGAAATGAAAACACATGATCATAAATCAAATCCAAGAAGTGGGAATACAAGTTTAAAAATGTATGTATCATCAAAACCAAGCAATACAAGCACATTTTATGGGTTCAAATAAGCATTCAAGCACAAATATAAATAGATTTATTTGTGACCCACGATATGTACAAGTATAAATCCTAGTGTTGACAAAAACTAACATATAAACTAATATTCAAATCATGAAGCATCAAATAAATTTTGAGAACACAAAAGAATTTATGATTGAAGAATAGTAAGATCATGTGTATGTCTCATAAACTAATTTGAAGAACAAATAACTAGTTTAAATAGATTTTTGACAAACTAGTTAAAGATCCTTTAAATACATCAAATCATATGTTTTTCATGAATTATACTAAGTACATAAAAAATTCAAGCACTCATAGTCCATAAAGCTCAAAATTATCTTGAAAAATAAAAGATGAGTGTTCAAAGGTTATGTAAATGGCATTTTCATGAAAATAGACAATGAAGCTCAATCAAACATGAATCTCATTTTTAGATAAGACATGGAAATTTTTTTTTATTTTTATTAAAAATAAATCATGAAAATTTTTATTTTTCATCTTAAAATAACTTCAAGGTATATGTATGATTTATCCAATCCTAACAATACACATGCATATCCCAAATATAAAAGAGTCTATTAAATGTATTTGCATGAAAGTAAGAGACTCACGGGTATACATGTATATTTATTAGATTTGAATTAAAATACATATACATGAAGTAAAGCATAAAAATTGGCAAAACATGTATAAAAGAGAATCATCAAAACTAGTCTATACATATGCATATAGTGGATACAAATGAGCATGAAGTTCAAATATATGTGAATCAACTGTAGTTCACTATTCATATATGTATAAATGCAAGTTTGACACATTCTACATCTAAGCATGTAAATACCACATGAAGCACATTAAATCATAAAACATGAACATGCTATGAATATTATGAATGAACAAGCATGATCATAAAAAATAGGAGTTTTAGAGATTGTTACCAACTCCAAAGCTCCAAGTTTAGTGGTCTTTCCCACCAAAACCTCCTTGATAGCGGTGCTCCAAATAAGTGTTCTTTTAGTTCAAGTGCACCCACCATCAAGGCACCAAATCTCTCACATTTTGTGAGAGCCCTCACCTACATCAAATACACAAGGTGGGGATTTTGGTACCCAAATTTTCTTGGGTCCTTTGGGGTTAGTCTTGTAAGGAACCCAAAATTTTTTATTATTAGCAAAATTAAAATGATGCAACTTGTCATAACAAAATTTTGCTAAATGGCCTTTGCGGCCACAATGTGTACATGTGTACACCTTAGGATGCTTATGTGTAAGAGTGTGATCATGGTGTGCAACATAAGCATATGCATGATGATGTTGTGCATGAATGTGTGGAGTTTTTTTTCTTTGAAAACATTGACTCCAACCTAGTATGATTGAATGCACAAGAGCTCAAGGTAGAGCTCAAATTATTCATTTTATTTTTCAAATCTTTAATCTCATTAGTGGTGGCATGTAAAGTATGATGAGATAAAGAATCATTTTTCTTTTTATTTTTTGAAACAAATTCTTTTTCTTTTTCACAAATCTTTCTTTTTAAAGATTTATTTTCTTGAAAAACAACTTCCTTTTGTTTTTCCACCAAATCAATTTTGTTTTTCAAAGTATTGTTTCCTTCACAAAGATTATTTAATTTGGTCATCAAGGAAACATTCTCATTTTTCAACATCTCATTTTCCTTTTCAATGCATGCAACCTTATTTTCTAATGAATCTTTTTCATTAAGCATCCAATCAAATTCCTTTTTCAAATTTTTGTTATCTTTTTCTAAACATGCAATGTTACTTCTAAATGAATCATGTTCTTTATGCATGCAAGCAATGTTCTTTTTCAAAATTTTTATTTTCTTTCTTAATCATGTCATATTTTTCAAGCACAAGTTGACAAAATGTAGTGAGCTCATCATATGACATGTTTTCATCATCTAGCTCGGATTCGGTGTTTACCTCAAGGGGGTTATCCCCTTGGACTATATAGCATACGTTAGAGGTGTCGCTTCCAACGTCCGAATCGCTCCCGGCATAGTATAGATCCTTTTCGCCAAGGGAGGTGATGATTTTCCAAACTACAAAAGCCGAATCAATGTTAGCAACCTAAATAAGTAATCAACATTTAGGGTACTCTTCAAAGCATGTAGGGCTTTTGTATTAGCCTCACTATTCTTACCATTTAAACAATATGCATTATTAGTTGTGGCAAGATAAACATTGATGCCTAGGGATTTGAGGTACAAAGACATCTTAACCTTCAAATTTGGATGTTAAGAATGTCAAAAGTGGGTGGTGACATGAACTCCATGGTGTGTGTACAAAATATTGTGATTAGCCTAAAAACGAGGATCTTTAACTCTACGTTGTTAGACCCAAATCAGAGTACCAAGCTCTGATACCAATTGAAGGTTCACCTAGAGGGGGGGTGAATAGGTGATGGCTAATCTAATGGTCACTTAATGCCAAATGATGCGGAAGCTAAAAGCAATTATAACCTAATTCAAACTTTTACACTAAACACCACGTATAACACAAGAGTGTTGCCGAATTCCCCGTGAAGGGCTCTGGACAAACTACTCTAGATTCCCCTTAAATGGGTTGAGGTGCCGCGTTGGCTCTCTTGATTGAATGCAAGTGTTAGCAAATAATCCCAAGCAAGTATATCAATTTAAGCATAATATATCAAGCATGTAAATGTAAACAATAATTGAATGCAAGATATAAACAAGTAAGGGGGAGAGAGAGAAAAGGCAATCGCAAACACAAGGGTATGTTTCGAGGTTCGAGCACACTTGCTCTACATCCCCGCCTTCGACACACGAAGGATTTTCACTATACTCGATCCCAATGGATCACCCGGTGCCGCAACACCTACAACTCTCGGACTCCCTAGTCCGTACACACGCAAGCCCACCGGCTCGCCGAGGCCACACCTCAAACAATGGAGTTCGCACCCGAACCCGAAACACCGAGTCCACACTAAGACCCGAAACAATGCGAACACACACGTCCGCCTTCTCAAAGGAACAAAGAACAAGTCTTTGGTGATCACAACACTTTGATCACCTAAAAACTATCTCACTATAACACTCCTATAAGATGAATAGCAATGGATGGCTCAAGTGTTTGTGTGAGAAAAACAGGAAGAGAATGGTGGAGGAAAACTCAAGAAATTCTCTTTTACACTCTTATAAAAAACTCCCCTTTTGATTGGAAGAATTATCTCTCAAATTTGTGGAGAAAACTCTTTTAATGGAGTGGGAAAACTGGCACAAAGCTCTCCTAAAATCTTATTGCAAACAATGACCAAACCCCCAAATTTATAGGCTAGGAAAATTAGCCATTGGGGTCTGTCAGACCTGCCGGTCTTCCCGCCGGTTGACCCGCAACGGTCAAAAATCCGACCGTTGGAGCCTCCGGTCGACCCGCCCGGTCGACCCAAAAGAACAGAGAGCACTGCTCTCAGTTCCGGTCGACCCCCCAGTCGACCCGCCCACTGAACTGCCAGACGTGCATGGTTCTGTGCACGTCGGTTGACCCTTGCGGTCGACCTGCCCTTGGTTCCGGTCGACCCGCCCGTCGACCCGTAAGCTAGTTCTGGGTCAGCACTTGGGAGAAAAATGTTGGTCTTTTGGCTTTCATAAAATCCCATAAAATACATAAAATCTACAAAAATTGTTTAATCAATATACTTTGATATACAAACATGCTTGCACAAAATCAAGGCATGTTATAAAAGATTTGGACTATTTTTGTAATATGGAAATATTTGGCTCATGTGAAAACTTGTATTTTCCAAAAACTTATTTTCCAAAACTCTTCATCAAATACAAAAATAAGATATACTCTTAAAGCATAGTGTGTATGGATATGATCCACTACACAATCAAGATGAAATATCTATATTTTTGACAATAAGCATAACTTGGTTTTGGTTGAAAGATGTAAACATGAATATCAAAACCAAATAGTATTTTGTCACAAAGAAAAATCTTTTCTAAACTTAAAATCTTTTATGAAAACAATTCTATCAAGAGTGTGTGTGTATATGTACTTGAGCAATCCACCAACTACTCTATCCTTTACATTTTAACTAAAAACAAAATCTTATACCTAGACACGAGTCTTGATCTTGAAGTCTTCCCTTGAAGTCTTCTCATCCTCTTGACTTGGTCCAAGTGCAATCCAACGAGCTCAACAAATTGATGTGGTCTTGATTCATAGGCTCGTGAATCAACCAGTGCTAGCTCCAAAACTTATCTTAAAATTCTTTGTTGAAGCTCCACACCTACTAAGATCTTGATAATGAATCTGTCACTAATAAACACAAGATCATTAGTATTATAACTTCATGAGTTAATCATCATCAAAACTAGAGTGATGGGCCTTTGGGCCAACAATTTCATTGTGATACTATTCCTTAGTTCTATTAGGCTTTCTAATCTACCCATATAACGAGTTGTTAATTGGTGACTCCCAACCAAACGATCTTTAGGGTTGTAACACCCCTTTCCTGGAATACGTACGTAGATACATATTCTGATTTTCTAACATATTTCTTTTACCATCTTGTATTTGTTTTTGTTTTATGATTATTAGTGTGATTGTATTCTATTGGATTTGGATTCGTGGACTTGGAGTCAGCCCTAGTCTAAACCGGGGGCCCGAACCTAGTGCATTGCTCGAATTGGTATTTCTGATAATCTGATTTGACCGATTTCAGTTTAAACATCATTTTCCAATATTTTAGGTTTTTCATGATTTTCTGAAATTTTTCAGAATTATTTGCAAATCTCCAAAACCGGTGTCGGTCGGCATCACTGACTGATTCCCAGATTTTTAATTTTCAAATGGGATTTAATTTTCAAAAATGGCTTTCACGTTGCTTCTTAGAATTTCATTTTCTATCTAAATTCATTTTTTGAGATTTTTCCGAATTTATCGAAAATCCACTGGTTTTGGTGTCGACCGGTACTGCTGGAAGATTCCAGGATTTTTAATTTGAAATCTACATTGAATTTCTTAAATCCGATTTTACTGAACATCTTAAAATATTATTTTCTATTTTTGAGAATTTTTCGGAACGATTCTGGAACAGTCAATTTTTACCCTATTTTAATAATATTATTCTTTCCTTCTCTTTCTCCATTTCTTTTTCCCTTTCCCCTTTCCAAAGTCAACCCTGACATAGCCATCACTCCTCTCCCATCATATCACATTCCATCACCAATCCCATCAACTTTTTTCCTTTTAAATAACTATCCTCCCCCTCTTTTTATTAATTCCTTTTCTTTTTCTTTTTCTTTTTCCTTTTTTTTTCTTTTTTCTTTTCTTTCTCCCTTCCACTGGCGCTCACGACTGCCCCAATCCCCTCCCTCCTCCGGCGCCCCAGTGGAGGCCGAGCGCCGCCGGCGCGCTGCCGGCGGCCTGGGCGCGGCCATGGCGGCCTGAGCGCGACCAGGGGCCTCCTGGCCCCCTGTGCGCGGGCTTGGAGGGGGCAGCAGCCCCTCCCTTCTCCCTCTCTTTTGGGGTGGCCGGCGGCCACCCCAGCCTGCGCCGGCCACGGCGGCCGGCGCAGTGCACTGCGCCCCCCTGGCCGCAGCCAGGGGGCGGCAGCAGGACCAGCCCAGGCCGCTGGCCTGGGTTGGCGTGAGCAAGGGGGCGCAGCCCCCCATTCACTCTCCCCCTTCCCGGGTTGAGCGCCGCCGGCGGCCAGGGCCGCCGCCGACCGGCTTCCTGGCCGGCAGAGGACCGGCCAGGTGCTCCTGGGCCCACGGGGCCGTGGGCCCCTCCTTGATCAAAGGGCTGCGTGAGCAGCCCTTCTCTCTCTCCCCCCCCCTCTCTCTCTCATCTCTCTTCTCTCTCTCATCTCTTTCCAGCCACTTCTCTCCCCCTATCCACTCTCTCTCCTCTCTCTCTAATATTTCTCTCTCGAAATCTCTCTTCTCTCTCTACACTTTCTCTCTCTAGGCTTTCTCTCTAGTCTCTCTAACCCCTCTCTAGACTATCTCTAAAATCACTCTTTCTCTCTCTAGGTTTTCTCTCTCTAAAAATCTCACTTTCTCTCTAGGTTTTCTCTCTCTAAAAATCTCACTTTCTCTCTCTAGATTTTTCTCTCTAGAAATCTCTCTTTCTCTCTCTTCACTTTCTCTCTAGAAATCTCTCTTTCTCTCACTAGACTTTCTCTTTCTAACTCTTTCTTTCTCTTTTCTCTTCTCTTTCTCTCTCTAAAAAAATAATAAAATGTATTTTAATATATGGATTGGACTTGTGCTCAGATTTCTGGTGTTTCGGGATTTCTCGCGGTTTTCTGGTATTGAGGCGAGTACAGTTCTTTTTAGCATGTATCTATTTTATCATTATGCGAGTACATTCTTGTGTTGTTATATGCCATGCTATTTTGACACCGGTACTTGCCATGCTATATTTGACATATGATACTTGAGACCAGTACTTGCCATGCTATATTTGACACATGACACCGGATATCGGTACTTGCCATGCTATACTTGCCACATGATATATGACACCTGTATTTGACATGCTATACTTGCCACATGATATATGACACCGGTATTTGACATGCTATACTTGCCACATGATATATTACACCGGTATTTGACATACTATGCTTGCCACCTGATATATGACATGCTATACTTGCCATCTGATATATAACACCGGTACTTGCCATGATATACATGACACCTGACTCCTGTATTACCTGACTTATGCATGGTTATTATATTTTTACCAGACATCTCGTATTCCTGTAACTCCTGACTCATGTATCTCCTGTACTCTTGTATTCCTGTACTCCTGTACTCCTGTATCTCCTGTACTCATACCCATGTTAATGGCACAGTCATTCCGGCGTCCGGCAAAGCATGCCTGGTGTCGGGATGACGAGGATGTATCCCACAATCGTGCTAGTGTCTGGCGGTTCCTGAATGGAACTAAGTGCCACACGGAGTAAAGTGCCACATCACACACGTGGTGGGGCTACCTCTTGAATCCGTAGGGGCCACCTCTAGAATCCATTCCCCATACAGAGCAAAGTGCCACACAGAGCAAAGTGCCACACCACACACGTGGTGGGGGCCACCTCTTAAATCTGGGGGCCACCTCTTGAATCTGTGGGGCTACCTCCCGTATCAACCCTCAGAGCAAAGTGCCACATGGAGAAAAGTGCCACACCACACACGTGGTGGGGGCCACCTCTTGAATCTGTGGGGGCCACCACTTGAATCTGAAGGCTACTTTCTCCCTCCTGCCTGTACCGCCTGGTTTTAGTGTGATAAGC
>JAVJIF010005939.1:0-184052 GCA_038442645.1 Agave tequilana | reverse complement strand
TGACATTGCCTCTCTTCTGAAGCACATGTGTGAAGAAAAACTTCGATGATATGTACTTAATCTTGTTTAATGTAGCCTCCAATAATTTGTGCAATACAAGCATGTTATTTCAAACAATGTTATTGGAGGATCTTTGATTGAGGACAATCCACATGATTCTCGAATATACTGGATCATAAATCTTAACCATATGCATTCATAACTTGCTTCATGAATTGCGAGAATTTCATAGTGATTAAAGGAAGTGGTAAGCATAGTTTATTTTATAAATCTTCATAATATAGTGGTGTCACCGTACATGAAGACATAGCATTTTTGTGATCTTTCTTTATGTGAATCAAAAAGATATCCAGCGTCTGCATATCCAACCGAAGGTGACTTTGATTCGCTGGGGAAAAACAAACCCAAATCAACCATTCCACATAAATAGCGAAATATGTGCTTGACATCATTCCTGTGCCTCCGAGTTAAGGCAAAGCTATATCTTGCTAATATGTTGATTGAAAATACAATGTCTGATCGTGTACAATTTGGAAGATATGCGAGGGCAACAATTGCACTAAGATATAGTACTTTAGGACCAAGAAGTTCTTCACTCTCTTCGGGAGGACAAAAAGGATCATTTTTCACATCCAGTGATTATACAACCATCGGAGATGTTAATTAATGAGCTTTATTCATATAAAAACGCTTCACGATTTTTCGGTGTACATTTTTTTATGAAGGAAAATTTCTTCTCGAAAGTGCTCAATATTTATGCTAAGGGAAAAAATTCTCTAAGATCTTTCATTTCAAACTCTCTTTTTAAATATGTGACAGTGTTTATGAGCTCTTCAGGAGTTCCCATAAGGCTCAAATCACCAATATACTGCGACTATGAAAAAAATCAATTTTTGATTTTCTTGTGAATATACATGGATGGATGAGATTATTCACATATCTCTCTTTTAATATGTATTCACTAAGATAATTTTACCACATACGCCCTGATTATTTCAATCCATACAAGGATCATTACAGCTTAATTGAGTATAATTTATGGGATTTTTAATTATGTACTTTAGGAACCTTGAATCCTTCAGGGATCTTTATATATATGTTATTATCTAATAACCCATATAAATATATCGTAACTATCCATAAGGGGCATGCTTAGTCCTTTTGAGACTATCAAAATGATCAAATAGCGAAGAGTTGTAGCATCCTTTACAGGAGAGTATGTTTCTCCATAATCAATTACATGTCTCTGTAGGAAATCTTGTGCTATAAGTCTTGAATCTTACACTCTCATTATTTTCATTTATTTTTTGAATAATACCCATTTGTATCCTACAGGATTTATATTCTCAGGCGTTTGAAATATAGGTCCAAATACTTTACATTTTGCAAAAGTCTAATTCTGTCTACATTGCTTCTTTCCATTATGGCCAATCATGTCTACATAGATACTCTTCGACGATTTGTTATCCAGAATCTCCATCACTTCTGGTGATTTCAAGTGTTACAGTGAAAGCAAATATGTTATCAATAATAATATTATTTCTATCTCATATATCTCTAGTTGATAAATAATTGATTGATATCTCCTTATTTTCTGGTACTTGTGTTTCTTCAGAGAGTTTTTTTATCCATTAATTCTATTACATGCTTTTATATTATGTACTTTTTAGAAATACTCATTTCTATTGCCTTCTTTTGTTTCGTGAACTCCTCAAGAGTACCAATTTTCTTATTCAATCCTTGTAGCTATCTCTTTTGGGGAACCGTGTCTTTTGCACCAACTGGTCTTTCACGTTTCTGACGTATCTTAAACTTATTTGCAATTATATTAGTTAATTGTCATTCCGGGACATTGATTTTTGTTGGAGTGTTCATTACTGGTATATGTGATTATGTTAGTTTCTTATTATTGGTGAAAGCGTCTGGTAACTAGTTCACAATATTTTATAAATAAATAATCTTTTGAACTTCAAGTTCACATTGATTAGTGCGAGAATCAAGACGAGACAAAGAGTATTTCAAGAAATTTCGCATCGTTGTTCAGTCTTCGTGCGAGAATCAAGATGAGACAAAGTTATAGTATTCCAAGAAATTTCTCATCGTTGTTCAGTCTACGATTTTTCTCCTCTAATGGCGGGAATATTGTCTAGTCAAAATGACAATCCGCAAATCTTATTTTAAAAAATCACCCGTCAGGAGTTCAAGATATCTTATGATGGACAGAGAATCATAACCAACATAAATCTCAAGCTTTCGTTGGGGACCCATTTTGGTACATTAAGGGATACAATTGGGACGTACACACAACACAATCAAAAACACGCATGTAACTGATATTTGGAGGTTGACCGAAAATCAGCTATAAAGGTGAGTACTTGTGATAAGCCGAAGGTCAGATGCGAACTAATGCGGCAGCATGTAGAATTATATGACCCCAAGAAGAGACAAAAAGTTTTGTTCTAATAAGTAAGGGCCTAGCGATCAACTGAACTCGTTTAATAAATGACTCTGCTAAGCTATTTTGGATATGAACATGAGCAACAAAACGTTTAACAGTAATTTATAGAGACATGCAAAATCATTTAATGTTTAGAAAGAAAATTCACCGGTGTTATCAAGACGAATTGACTTGATTGATAATCAGGGAATTATGCTCGTAGTCAAATAATTTGGGCGAGCAGTTTAGCAAATGTAACGTTACGAGAAGAAAGCAAACAGACATTTGGCCATCTAGTGGAAGCATCAACTAAAACTATGTAATAACTAAATGGTTCAAATGATGGATGAATTGGTCCACATATATCCCCTTGACTTCGTTCTAAAAAGTTTAAGATTTCATTGATAGTTTTAGAATGTGATGTCTTAATAATCAATTTGCCTTGAGAACAAGCGGTATATGAATAATCCCCTTGTAAAAAAAACTTCAGGTTCTTTAACGTATGTTATATGAATTTTCAATTATTCTCCTCATCATAATTGTCCCTGAGTGACCCAATCGATTATACCAAAGCATGAAGTTCTTGGATCGGAGAACTTCTGGTTCATTACAATATGTAATTCGATTATTCTTATTGTTGTTGGTATAACCCAGAGGAGAGGGGAGGGAGTTTCTCCAAAATATGCTTCTGGCATTAAATAATAGGGGTAATGCAAAGATATTCAGTATTGATTCATTTGTGGTTTCAATGTGATATCCATTGTGACAGATATCTTTAAAACTAAGCAAATTTCTTCTGAGTTTGCTACCATGTAACACATACTAATATAAAATTTTATCCCTCATAGCAAAATGATGTTAGATTTTTTGGAGCCTTCAATTAGATCCTGATATAATATTTACATTAGCTTCTTCTAATGTTAAGCTTGTAAAATAAAGTTTATTTCGAAGGATAGTGTGTGTAGTTGCACTGTCTGCAAGACACACGTCATTACCATTCATTTTGATAATCTGACAGAAATAAATTATTGATAATCAAACAAACTATTTTATTCAGTGATCAAACTAAAGAAACGAAGAAACAAGACATAGATAACAAGATAAAAGCAAAGCTTAATAAAAAAAATTATAAATGGATGAAAATGTATAACGAAAAATGTGAGAAAATATCATATTTGATCTAATGTCAATCTCAACAATTTATAGACTAACTTTAAAATAATCAGATGATTCAAAATTATATATGAAAGGAATTACAAAATTTTTTTTATACCTTGATCCTATCTTAATCCTCCACTGCCTAGAGCTTTAGTGCTAATAATATGTTATAAAATTAACACAAATTTTGAAAAATAAGGAAAAAAGATAAGAAAAATTATTCTCAAACTCGTGTGTTTTTCATTCATCTTTACAGCTACTATTTATGAGCATACATAAACATAGATCATAAAGAATAAGATGGAGAGGTCACCCGCTAAATAGAGCATTCATAACATGCATTCACAAGGAACAAGGTGGAAAGATCACCCACTAATCCATGCATTCACGGTATGCATTTGCAAAGAAGAAGGCGGAGAGATATGTCGGTCATCCACTAACTTATACATTTACAACATCGTTTTTATATTTGCAGAAGAAAATAAATATTCTAAATTCTACTTAAAATATTTAGCTTATAAATAAATTTTTCATTATTTGTAGACAAATACTAAATCATATACATAAATTTAAGTTAGTGGAGTCGCATCATGACATAACAAGACTTTAAGCTATCTCGAGTATCTAACCTCTTTTAGCTCGAGCGTCGACAATTGGTACCATAAAGTTTATGCCAAGGTGTGTGATTGATGAATGTGAGCTGGATTCTATCAAATTGTAAGACCGGCACCAGCATGGCCAGTAATCACTAACTACTAGTAATTAGTTTAATTTCTTTATTACTATTACTGTTATTATTATTCTATTTAATTTTTTTATGTGTCTAATGACCACCCCTCCTATACTTTGTTTGCCTGTTAACACTACATTGTATGTTCCTGATTTCTAAGTTTTTAGACCAGATAGAAAGATATTCTCCTCCTTCATTCTCAACTAACGTAAATTTTCTTTTCAATCAGCCGTTCTACTCTCGGGCAAAATTTCAATCTTTCTAAAGAGCTTTTTGATGATTTTGTTCTTTTACATACTTACACAAACTAACATCTTTTACATACACGTATACATTGCAAGATGTAGGAAACAAACCGAAGAAAATCCCAACTTTAATCATTGCATAAACAAAGTCTGTACGCAAAGTATCAAAATGTTTTAAGGGAGGGTCTGTTTGGTTGTCGAAATTGACCATAATTCTTAAGTCGTAATTGGTAAGTCTTTTATAGTTGTAAATGTGTTACATGCATATAAATTTTTATGGTGTTTGGTTGGTAATATAAAGTTGTAAGTGAGAAGGTGTATTGCACTTTACAGTGTTTGTTTGTCGTAATGTGTAAGTCGTAAGTGGAAAATTGATCACAAAATTAACTGTTTGGTGATTTAAAAAGTTTTAATATTGCTAATAAATACTAAAAATGTAAATATTAAAAAATTAATATTAACATAAAAAATAATACAAATTTGCATGATCACAAAATTAACTGTAACTGGGCTGAAGTGAATAATAATTAGGTTGCAAGTGGTGGTAATTGAGCTGCATAAGACTTTTTACGAATTACGGTCCAAACAAACGCCTTAGTTGTAATCGAGTTGTTAGTCATTTACGAATTACTGACTTTTACGACGAAACAGACAGCCCCCGAACAAACATTAGCAAGAATGATTATTTTCATCACATAACAAAGCTTTCGTTTCGATGGAATACCTTCTTTCTTGGGAATCTTGGAGACATGAAAGTTAGGTAGGGGAAATTGTCATCATGTCAACAGCAAATTGAGTTGGTGAATGGAGCCAACCTTAGTATAATCCAAACAAAAAGAAAACAGATGGGGATGTTTCTTTGCGGTCCACAACTTGCAAGTAAAGCATCAAAATCTTGGACATCAAATTAAGCCTAGACTCAATTGGACACGAAAGTTGAGTTGGCTTTGGACATGTAGAGATTTATTTATAAATATCATAAAATTTAAATATATGTAATTCATTTATAATTATAATTTTTTTTTATCAATTATGATTATGAATTATGAGCCGCATCATTGAAAGACAGCGGGAAAAAGAGCTCTCTTTTTCAACTTCACTCTTTAAAAGAGAGGATTTTGCTGGAATGACGCTGACGTGGAGCCTTGAGATCCAATTTTTCTTCCGGCCAAAACTTGGGCTAAAGAGTGAATGAATTTGTAAATCAATGAGCTAAAATAATTTTTAATGTCTCCGTTTTCTTGCAGGAGAGAGAGACAGGTTTTTTTTGACAGGAGAGAGAGAGAGCAAGCAGCATCGCTCAGCGGTCTCATCATCTTCAGCTCCATCATCTCCTTCCGGTGCCCTTCATCAGATCTCTACTCTCTCAGTTGGCGGGTCCCACATGCAAATAGAAAAGGGTGTGCAGATGGGTGTTTGCGAAAAGGCGTATTAATTTCCTCTATATTTTGCTTTGGATTTACGTGCTGTCACGTGACACCGAACGCAGAAAGCGGAAGAAAGCACCAACCGCCAGCCCCCAAAAGGTTTTCATTTCAAAATTCGAATTCCCCTAAAACAAAACGTCCGTTACTTCTGCCGTCAAAAAACCGCATCCCTCTCCTTTCCGTCACCGTCAAAAGGAACCGTCAGCATCCCCCATTTATATGCCCCTCTCCGCCAGTCTCTCATCACTCAACTCTCTCTCTCACGCGCGCCTCTCTCAAACCCTAACTCTCGAAACCCTAGCTCTCGAAACCATAACTCCATCGATCGCCGCCGTCAAGATGCGTGAGATCCTCCACATCCAGGGTGGCCAGTGTGGCAACCAGATCGGGGCCAAATTCTGGGAGGTGGTCTGCGCGGAGCATGGCATCGACGCCACTGGCCGGTACCAGGGTGACAACGATCTCCAGCTCGAGCGACTTAATGTCTACTACAACGAGGCGAGCTGCGGTCGCTTCGTTCCTCGGGCCGTCCTCATGGATCTCGAGCCCGGGACCATGGACAGCCTCAGATCTGGACCGTACGGCCAGATCTTCAGGCCCGACAACTTTGTCTTCGGCCAGAGCGGCGCCGGGAACAACTGGGCCAAGGGACATTACACTGAGGGCGCGGAGTTGATCGATTCCGTTCTTGATGTCGTGAGGAAGGAGGCGGAGAACTGCGATTGCCTGCAGGGTGGGAATTTTTTGATTACTTTGCAATTTTTGTGTTTTTTCTGTAGTTGATTGCTTTGATTTTAGATGAATTGACTGTAGGATATGATGCTTGGACGCTTAATTTGATTTTGAAATATTAGGAGTAGATCCTTAGAGCTAGTCATGTTTACGATGCTATCTTGTGCTTTCGCATGCTTCATGTTTGTTAAAATGCATGTTCGATAAAATAATAAAATTAATTTTCATCATTTATTACAGTGAATCAACTGATTGTAAATTAATATATTTTGTAATGTTCTTTTTGTACATTTTCTGTGTTTTCTTGCGCTATCTCTTCATCTAGAGAATTAAATAGTGTTTGTATGTGAATTTACAGATTATGAATATTTAAATTTTTGATAGATTTTTGATCGGCCGGAGGCTCTTAAGTTGTTTTTGTGAGATTCAATGGTAGTGAATAGATTCAGATTAAAATGTTCAACCTTAAATTATGCTGTTGTGTATTGAATTCTTCTTTCTCAAGGCTTTTCAGACAAATACCAGTTTCAGTTTTTTTTTTTTTTTTAAAAAAAAAATACATAATTGTGTTGCTATGCTTGCCTTGTGATTTGATTTGGTGTTTTAGCTGCAGATTGTGTATTTTGCAGTTTTTTTAGTTGGAAGGACACATGATAGTTTAGTTATATGTTAATAATATGAAAAGAATAGTTATGGTTATTTTTATTTTTAGTTACTTAAGTGCTTCCGTGTTGTCTGCTTACTTATATGTCAGATTCAGTAAAATGAAACTTCTTAATTGTTGCTGTGCACGTTTCGTTTTTAAGTGCATTATTTGTGTGTTTTTAAGGTTCTCTTGTTTTATCTTTATTTTGAAGGATTTTTTGCCGCAACCTAATAAAATTTCTGTTTTCGAACTTAGGCTACTTAATAATGAAGCTGTAGTAATCATTGTTTAAAACAGACAGATTTTGTATCTCTTATGTGCTGTTTTGACTTTCATTTTCAATGCTATTGTAATTTGTTAGGATGATGAAATCTTAAAATTGAAGTAAATTTTAAAGAAAATAATGGCTCCAGTCGGCTATTGTTAGCAATATAGGGTTAAAGAATGTCCAATCCATTGTGGTTTCCTTATCTCCAAAATCAATTACTTTAGCTGTTACTTATTCTTCAGTCCTGATGTCACTATAGTGGAAAAAATTTAGTGTGTGTGTGTTTTTTTTTTTTTTTTTTTTTTTTTTTTTTTTTTGAGTGAGCTTCCCTTATGGATTGTTTGCTAATGTCTGAACTTTTGTTTTGATTTCCCAGTTTACACTCAATTAGTAATTCCTTAAAGCTCGACTATTTTCATTAATCATCTACAGTATTGTTTTGTTGTAATTGTAGGGAAACTTGTTTCTCTCATCTTATTGCTCTAAGGAGTTTGTTGGATGTCCTAATTAACTTGTTCTGTGCTGTATTTAGTCAGCCAAGGTGGAAACTGATGGTGATTTATCTCATAAATACTCTAGATTCTTACTTGTTAGTTGATTTGAGTTTTGCATCAAATTGACACTGTTATTTTCCCTTTGTATAGTCATCTAATTCAAGAAATTCAACTTCTTTGCTTGACAGTTGTGTCTAATGTTTATTAGTCGATCCATCTTTATGAATTTAGTTAGTGATGTTTCCTTCTACTTGATTTTCCTCTTCAGGCTTCCAAGTCTGCCATTCTTTAGGTGGAGGCACAGGGTCTGGCATGGGGACATTGTTGATATCAAAGATCAGAGAGGAATACCCAGACAGGATGATGCTCACCTTCTCTGTCTTCCCATCTCCCAAGGTCTCTGACACAGTTGTGGAACCCTACAATGCAACCCTTTCTGTGCACCAGCTTGTTGAAAACGCTGATGAGTGCATGGTCCTAGATAATGAAGCCCTTTATGATATCTGCTTCCACACTCTCAAGCTAACTACCCCAAGCTGTAAGTATTTCCTCCAACAAATGTTCCATTCCTTTTTGCAAGGGATGCTTTTACATGATGCTGACTTTCCTATTGAATATAGATAAATTTATCTTAAATCACTTTGATATTGTGAATACCTGTTCCTTGTTGGGTATACATGACTAACATTTTAGAAGTAGCTATGGTTTCTAGTAGTCTAGTTTTCCTTTTTTTTTTTTTAAAATTTGGCAGGGGTAGCTTGTTTTCTCATTGGTATTCTGAGAGTTTATGCAAATACTTTGCTTTAATTGTTGTCTTCTGAACTTGTCTCCTCAAGGACTAATTACATTTCTGTTGGACCTCTGCTGCATGTTTTTCTGGTACCTACACTCGAAGAAACTTTATCAGCCATGATCAAAAACTTATTATCTTTATCGAGAGATTCGTGGTTGATTTAATCAGGAGATGATTTTTTATTTGATGTTAAGTCTTATATTTTAAATATTGAGAAAATATCTCGGCTTAATTTCATGTTGACAGCATGTTATTCTTGAAACCTTGTGTTATGAAGTAACCTCATGTTGTAATTGGATGGCTTAAGATGGATGGTGTTTGATAAGAAAATGAAGAGCCTACCAAAATATTTATAGAGATGTCTATTACACAAGATATTTTAACTACTGGCACTTGAAGTCACTGAGCTAGATTATGCTTACTTTCTCATCTGTGTGTTTTAAATTGTTAAATATCTTGATGGTCCACATGCAATCTAGCATTGATACTTGTGTCAATCCTTATTATTAGATGAACATTGGTCATAATGATGTCTTCACTCTTCATTCTCTTATTATTATTCTTCATCTTTCTGAAAATTGGATGTACTTTCTGACTTGTTCGCATGATTCAGTTGGTGACCTTAATCACTTGATCTCGGTTACCATGAGTGGTGTTACATGCTGTCTCCGCTTTCCTGGACAGCTTAACTCTGACCTCCGAAAGCTTGCGGTTAATCTGATCCCCTTCCCCCGATTACACTTCTTCATGGTTGGATTTGCCCCCCTCACATCCCGTGGATCCCAGCAGTACTCTGCACTTACAGTACCAGAGCTCACCCAACAGATGTGGGATGCTAAGAACATGATGTGCGCTGCTGATCCAAGGCACGGCCGCTATCTGACCGCATCAGCAATGTTCCGTGGCAAGATGAGCACCAAGGAGGTTGATGAACAAATGATCAACGTGCAGAACAAGAACTCGTCTTACTTTGTGGAGTGGATTCCTAACAATGTGAAGTCTACTGTGTGTGACATCCCACCCACTGGACTTAAAATGGCGTCAACCTTTGTTGGGAACTCAACTTCAATTCAGGAGATGTTCCGTCGCGTGAGTGAGCAATTTACCGCTATGTTCCGACGGAAAGCTTTCTTGCACTGGTACACTGGTGAGGGAATGGATGAGATGGAGTTCACTGAGGCGGAGAGCAACATGAATGATTTGGTGTCGGAGTACCAGCAGTACCAGGATGCCACAGCTGATGAGGAGGGTGAGTACGAGGATGAGGAGGAAGGTGATTACCAGGAGGCTTGATTTACCTTTTCATATCACAAGGTTTTATCATATATAGATTTTGAAGTTTTGTGATCCTTTTGTGAACTCTGGGTTTGTATGTTTTCAGTATGTTATTATCTGCAGTGGGTTGATGTTAATGGTATATTCTGGAGCAATATCCTGTTGCTTTTTTCTTTTTTTTTTTTTAATTTGTCTGGAAGTTTTAATGCTTTTATGTCACTGAATTGATGTTTGTCAAAAAAAAAAAAAAAAAAGAACTTTGGTGGAATGTGATGTTTCTATTTTGGGTATCTCTGCTTTTGCATTGAATTGGATATGTGATGTGTTGGTTATTTTGATTTCTGTGTGTTTTGTTTTGAACCGCACTGATCATTGTTTGGAATTCTTCTGTTGTGTTCCACGGCTTGTTATCTCTCGTTATGAGAATTATGCAAATGGTAAAATTTGTTGGTTTTGCTGATTTATGTTTTAAAATGCTTAATTTATTTGCTTTCTTTGATTTCACGTTCACTCTTTCATCTTTTGAGAGTATCATTCTTTTTAAGTTGATTCGTGAAGAGTATTACATATACTGTTCTTATTGAACAGAATATATAGTGTCAAAGTTGTGTATGCAGTTTGTATATGGTTTCTTGATTGCCATTCAATATTCACATTTTGATTCATCTTATCGCATCTCTCTAGTTTAAAGCCCAGAATTTTTGCGAGCGACTAGAATTTTTAGTTTAGATATGGGAAATTCAGAAAGTATTATGTCAACTGAATGAGCTGAAATTTAAGTTAACAAATATTTCAAGTTCAGAATTCATTGATCCAGCACTTTCTTTTATCAATGCCAAAAAAAACTGGTTTGATCTATTGGTAAAAACAGTTTGATCTGTGATTTGAGGGACCCGGGGTCCTCTTCCGTGTTCTAAGGGTGGACGCCAGATAAATAAATAATAGCGGCCACAGTTCATGTATTTTTTAACAAACGTATGGCCCCTGATTATTTACTAAGACCAGGCTTAGTGATGTGTTGGGCGGAAACTAATTGGATGTGTCTGGCAAGTGGATTTAGGAGTGGGATTTAATGTTTTGTGAAATAAGAGAAATATGAAGGAGTTAATAATTACATTATTTATTTATTTTTTGATTGTTTGATTGGAATTAGATTTAACTAGACTTTAGACTGTGTTTGCAAAGTAGAGTTAGGAATTAGTATTTAGTGTCCTCGAAAAAGAGAAATAGGAAGGGGATAGGAATTAGCTTTTTCTAGTTGTTGGAAGATAAAGAATTAGGAGTTTGAATGGTAACTTTAAAAGGTTATTTGGAGAATTAGGAAGAGTTAGTATGATGATTTTGACTTTTTCTTGAATATTTGATGATTTTACCCCTTAATAATTAAAATTGCGCCATGAATTCGCATGAATTCTATTTAACAAATAAATATTTGATATATAATAAAAGAGATAATATGAATTAAGTTGAGAATATGAAAAAAAATAAAAGAAAGAAAAGAAAAAAAGATATGTGTTGACACAAAAATATTTAAATGGCTTATGGGAAATTAAATACAAAAAAAATTGATATTCGAAATGAGGATTCGAAAAGAACTTTATTATGAAGTTTGAATGAAAATTTCAGATATTGACTCTATACCTCATTAAAGCTTTATAAGTACACATCTCACAGTTTTTTTTTTCTAGAAAGTCTTATAATTTTGAAGAAATCTCAATCTTCCTTTCTTTTTAATATTCTAAAAAAATTATTTCTCTCCCCTCTCCCTGCACCACCACTGGTGATTCCCTCCCCCCCCCCCCCCCCCCACCCCCCACCCCCCCACCCCACCTACCTCTCTATCCACAACTTTCAATTTGAGGCAAGCTTTTAATTACCTCATGTCATGAGCCGGGCATAAAAGTAATTGAGCACATAATATATTTGAGCTGCCAATTCCAGCGGGCGCTAGAACTGGCAACTCTCCGAAACGGGTAAAATTTGTACAGTTCTGAAATATTCTCCACAACTTAAATCTTGCTAGTTTTTCACCATTTTGACAAGAAATAGCTAGAATTACTGTTTAGTTTTAGCTAACTCTTGCTGCCAAAAAAGGACTTTAGGGGTTGAGACAGAGGTGGGGGGGGGGGGGGGGGGGGGGGGGTGTTGGCGGGGGAGGTTAATTCCAACCATTTGGTGGAAATTTAGCGGTTCTTGAGTTTGGTGAATTGGGTGGATTTTGAAAGTGGTGTATTTAGGTGGTTTTGAGTTAATTCCAAGTCATTTAATTCTTGCTAATTTTTAAGTATTGGACAAGAGTTAACAAAAATTAGCTTAATTCTTGAGCTAACTTTATTTGTCAAACAAAGCCGAAGGGAGATTCTAGATTCAAAACTTACAAGCCTTTGTTAAAAGAATAAAGTTTAATGAATACTCTCCTCAACCTTCCCCTTCATACACGCATGCCTTCAAAATTCAACTAATTACATCCTATATTGTCAGTGAGGCCTACCTTACTCAAAAAAGGAATGACAGTGAGTTGTAGAGAGTCCTGGGTTCAAATCTCGGCTACGATCAATGTTATTAAAAAAAAAAAAGAAAAAAAAAAAGAACCTAATTACAGACTACAGAGAAATTCCCAACTGCTCTAGCTCAAGTAGCGTGCGTTGGCCAGCTCTAGATGCAATACAACAACAACAACAACAACAACTAAGCCATTGGTCCTAAGTATTTGGGGTAGGCTACATGAACCAAAAGAGAATTACTTTGGATCGGACACATGGATCAGCTTTCTCCACTCATTCTTATCGAGCAATATGCCTTCACTAACACCTTTAGTCTCTACATCTTGTAGTAATACCTCCATCCATGTTTTCTTTGATCTGCCCTGCGAACTTGTAAATTTCTTATCGCTTCAAACTTCATCAAACCAAGCAATAATACAAAAAGACTATCGACCTTATAAAAGCCTGTATTTGCACCTCATGCATTGGGGTGAGTAATAACGGAGCAGCTGATGGTTCCTTCGCCCCAAGAGGTGTTTGCGGCGAGGGACCCCTTTGTCCCCTTATCTGTTCATTATATGCATGGAAGTTTTATCTCCTCTCCTCTGCAAAGCTGAGAATAAAAGGGTTTTCAGAGGCCTGAAAGGATGAACAGTCAGCTCCCACCATATCCCATCCCATGTTTGCAGAAGATTTTATGGTCTTCGGGGAAGCCACAACCAAGAACCTTGAGACCACCAAATAGATCTTCCCTAACTGGTCAAGGCAAGTGATCAACTACTCTTTAAGACTTTGTTTTCTTTACTGATAATCTACTGAGTAGTGTGAAGGATGAGCTTGCAGGGGTTCTTGACGTCCAGCTTATGAACAAGGCTGAGCACTACCTCGGAATATCCTCGTTTGATACAAGTAGACTGACCGTCGGCCATGAGTATCTAATTGAGAACATGCACTACAAATTGAAGGGGTGGGAAAGCTCACCCCTATCAAATGTATAGAGAAAGAGAGAGAGCAAAAATAGGAGATAGAGTTTTTTTAACTCTATGTCAGGATATCGGTCGATCGGGTGGTCGACCGACATGCACAAGGCTTGGATCGGTTGACCGCTCGGTCGACCGAAGTTGATAGAGAGGAGAGAAACCAGTTGGTCGGTCGACCGACATTTCTAGTAAGTCCTGCAGTCTTGCAGGACTTTGCGCGATCGACCTGGTGGTCGATCGCACACTTGGCCTGTCGACTGACCGATCGACCGCCTGGAGCTGTTTTGGAGGTTTCTTCTCCTCCCTATGAATAGAGGATTTAACCCATTTTTAGGACATGGTTGATTTTTGGTGAGAGTTCTTGAGAGAACCAATTGTAATCCTCTTATTTCTTGTGTAATCATCAATAGATCTCTCTTTTGCCTCGGGAATGTAGGCATCTTGCTTAACCACGTAAATCTTGATCTCCTCTCTTTGTGCGTGTTTGTGATCTAGTGTTTGTGTTCTTGACATGCTCCAGCCCTAACAACATGCGAGTAGAGAAGTTCTAGTCAAGGCTCATTGGTTGCTGTCCCTTTTTTCTAAATAGGTGCCGGCTTCTCCCAAAAATAACTTGGAGATAAATGGAAGGTCTCATGAGGAATTTCTGCTGGGGTTTTGATGGGGACATCAAAGCACACACATGCCCGAAGCGTTGACATGTGTATCAGCGCAAGAGGCGTCGAACCATGGCTATGCGTAGAGCTACAGCAATGCATCGAGTCAGCTCTGGGGCTTTAGTTCGAGTCATAATAGTCTGTATTTTCTTATTTTCTGTCTAGTCATGTTTACTTATTTTAAGTATTTTTTATTTTAGACTTGTGTTTAGTCCCACATCGATTGTGGAGACAAGTTATGAGTTTTGTAAGCCTATAAGTAGGCAAGAGTATTGAAATATAAGATCATTGAATTTTTACTGAATTAATTTGAGTAATTTTCAAATGAAAATTTCTTTTTGAATTGGAGTGTTGAAGCCTATTCAATTTGGGTTCGGGTGTGAAACCCTACCCATTATCCACAACCTACTTCCCATTATCCCATCATCCACATATCAAAACCCTAGCCTTAAAAAAAAAAAGAAAGAAAAAAAAGAGAGCAACAACCACCACCATTTCCAACAACCTCGCGCCTGCGGCCTGAGGTTCCGCCAGCAGCGCCACCATCTCTCCTGCGTCTTCATCAACATCCTCCCTCTGCTCCTCGCCCTCGTCTTTGACAGCTGATCGTCACCTCTCCTCGACGTTAACAACAAAGCATTGACAACATCATTTCACCCTGCTGCTCCTCCCGCGTTCCAACAACCACGACCAAGGCTGTCCCGCATCCAGGTCCACGCACGCGTGCCCAGACCCCAACATGCACGCGGCTAGCGAGCCCGCACACAGCCAGCGAGCCCGCCTACAGCCAGCGAGCCCGCCTGCTCACGACCAGGCTGCTATCACAATCTACAACACAACAACAATAACATCAATCTCTGGACAAAGCAATGGATCAACAACAGCGACATGCGTACCTGAAAACAATAGCTTCTAAGTAGGTAATTTTTAAATGAGCAATTAGATTATCGATTGGGTTACATCGTACAATTTATCTCTAATATCTTATTAGTAATTCCTGTTGTCTACTATACTGTGAGATTGTGTGATTCTGTTTATACTTGTATTTATTATTGTTAGTACTGCAAGTAGAACAGTTTCATGTACAGCGTTGTATTGTGATTTTGTTGAAATTAGATTGTTCCGACTAAGCTTGCAAGTATTTATTAAAACCCATCAGCTAGTATTAAAATTCTAAGTTAATTCCCACTGAGATCGTGATTTTGATGAAACATAGCAAGTTCGATTTTATCACTAATCTCTCACATCACGCATAACACACATTTCACATTTTAGTTCGAGCTACAGATATATGTTTCTTTGAAGGTGGGATGTGAAACTCCGATAGAGATTAATAAAGAACCGGGAAACTAACACAAGTACTATTGTTACATAAACGTCATTAATGCCAATAATTAGCTTACCTTGCATATCTATAAATGATGTTGCGCAGATTAAGCTCGTTATTAGTTAGAATTAGTTTAGATTTTTTTTTTTGGCTAAGAATTAGAATTAGTTTAGATATTTGGGATGTGTGTGACGCAGGCTGACAAATGCTAAGCATAATTATATCATTTTGTTGTGCCCCTGACACCCACTCGTTGTGCGCAGCGGTTCACGGAAGAAGAGACACAACAACAACCACCTCTTTGAGGAATCCGCCCTCCTGGCGGAGACTCGATTCAGTCGGAGAAACAAGCAACGCAGCAGGAACAACCACCAATAGAGAAAAGCAATCAACGCACAAATTTAACGAGGTTCGGCCAACGTGCCTACGTCCTCGGGGCAAGGGAGAGATCTTATTGATTCAACAATCAATACAATTATTACAAGAGGGAACACTTGAGGGAGGCAAGGGATTCTTTGTTTCTCTCAGGAATACAATACATGAGGCCTCTAGCCTCTATTTATAGCCACAGAGCCCCTGAATTTATGAAATCCAGGTTGGATTCTGTAATACCCCGTTCCCGGAATACGTACTTAGTTGCGTATTCAGATTTTCGGTCGCATTTTTTCGATTTGTTTCCTATATTTATTCTGTATTATGAATTCCTTATATGACTGTTTTGTCTTGGATTTGGATTCGTGGTCTTGGAGTCAGCCCTAGTCTGAACCGAAGGCCCGATCCTAGTGTATTACACGATTTGGTCTTTCCGGTATTCTGATTTGACCGATTTCTGTTTCAAATATCATTTTCCAATATTATATATTTATATGATTTTCTGGAATTTTCCTGAATTTAATTAAATATCTTCAAAACCGGTGTCGGCCAGTGCCGCTGACCGATTCCTGGATTTTTAGTTTACAAACGGTTTAGAATTTCTGCAAGTACCTTTAGACATTATTTCTTAAAATCATATTTTCTATCTACATTCTTTTTCTGAGGATTTTATGAATTTATGAAAATTCCATCGGAGTCGGTAGGTAACTGATTCCGGGATTTTTAGTTTTAAAACTATAAAGTATTTCTTAAAACGGATTTCACTATGATACTTAGTATTATATTCTTGATTTTTGGTAATTATTTCGGTCGTTCCGAGATACTTGAATTTCGGACGATTCCAGTGTTTTCCCGAAAGATTTCCGCATCCGCAACTGAATCCCGGGAATCCGCCACTTCCATTATTTTCGTCTTCTCTCCCGAAAATATCTTCTCATTATAATTTCTTTCCCTTTTCCTTTTCCTTTTATTCTCTTCCTTCCTCCACAAGCGAAAGCTTTTCCAATTTCCCCAATTTTCCAAAATTCCATCAACTCCACCAACTCCCACCTACTTCCTCATTATTATCACTCCACCTCACCCTCTCTCATGGCCGGCCAAGTGTCCACTTGAGAGACACCTCACCTCCCCTTCTTTTTACACAAAACCCCCTCACTTCCATTGGATTTGCATCTCCTTCATAAAACCCAAAACATATAAATGCTTTTCTTTTACATTTCTATTTCATTTTTCCTTTCTTCTCTCCACCATCTCTTCTCCACCAAAACCCTAACCTCCTTCAACTCCTCTTCATCTCCATCACCACAACAACACCACAACTCCCAAGAGATCACCAAGGTCATCTTCCTCCTCCTTCATCACCATAGGAACCACCACCACAAGGTCATCAACAACTCCAAAGCCCCATCTTCTTCTTCATCAACAACTTCCATCACTACCACTCTTTTTGGTGAGTAATTTCATCACCGAGGCTTAGATTATTCTTAGTATGCTTAGGTTTGTTTCATCATGTTCAATTATGTCTTCAATCCATGATTATTTAGCCATCAAACCCCACCCTAGAAAATCTGTTCTGTTTGCTGTTTCCAGACGATTAGTCGACTTGACCTAGGAGCTAGTCGACTAGAAACCCTTAGCTGAAACTTAACCTTTTCTGGAAACACAGTATTAGTCGACTTACCTTAGTTCCTAGTCGACTAGAGACCCTTAGTCGACTACACTCTTGACCCTAGTCGACTAACCTTACCTGAACCAGAAAACTTAACTCTCGGCTCTAGTCGACTTGACTAGATTATTAGTCGACTATAGCTTATTAGTCGACTACCCATTCTTCCCTAGTCGACTAACTTATCCTGAATCAGAAACCCAACTTTCTGTATCACAGACTTAGTCGACTATACCTTACTGTTAGTCGAATTGCCATCACTATTAGTCGACTACTCTTCCATCCTAGTCGACTAACTTTGCCTATCTGTCTTAGTTGATTCCTTTCTTGAACATGAACCTTACCCTCTAGACTTATATCATGTATGGGTATTACTTGACTTGTCATTTGACAAACATCATCTTACCTTCTCTTTTTCTCTCTCCTCTTCTCTCTACATATTTATATCAGGTTTTGTGGCGCATCCCAAGCTTCCGCGGATTACGGCTCTTTCGGTATTTTGGAGTTTAGGCGAGTATTCTCACTCGCTACTTTCTTGTATGCGAGTAGTCTCGCTCTTCTCTATTTGAGTTTCCTGTTTTGTCGGATCGATAAGTATTTCGCTTCTTATTTCCATATTCATGTATTGCACTACAATTGCTTATATTATGGTAGCTTCATCTTGTACTTGTACCATGCTTATGATATGCTTGTTTCTTCATCATATACCATGCGTGGCCGACCCTTCGTGGTCGTTGGACTTGGAGTCACTTCCATGTTATTACTTGCTATTATTTCAGACCTGTCAGTTGCATGCTTCCTTTTAACACATGTATATCACCTAACTTCCAGTATGTTATCACCTGACCACCTGACATGCCACTATCTGGCAAGACCATCTTGTTATGTCATGACTTACCCAGACTTATTATCAATCCATTGTTATGCATGTTACTTGATATACATCACCATTTATCATGCTATCTCTTGACACCAAGCATGATATACCGATTCTTATAATTATCACGATAAAGGGAATGTGGTACCTGATTACTGTTATGTACTGATCACTGTTATGTATCCCTGTTATGATATTGCTCATTCCCGAAATCTGATAATTATGTTCATAAGGTATAAAAAGGACAACTTGTATGGGTATGGGAGGAAGTGATGGATGCCGGAATGATACCTTGCTTATAGTGATGGAATATGATATATGCGGCGGAAAGTTTTAGTGGGACTAAGGGCCCACATGTTTACTGTTAGGGGGACTTTGGGCCTCCAAACCGGTCCCAGGTGTATGGGAACCTTTGGACCATTAAACTGGTCCCAGGTGTATGTACCACTATAAGAAGCTCTGTCAGTTCTCCATCTACTTCCGTTAACAACCCTTGGCTTGCTTATATATGGATGTATGTGGGTTGGCCGTACACCAGGTCACATACCTAGATATATGGGTCAGACAAGTAATAATAATAATAGATTCCAGTTATTGATTCCTGTTACATCTGCTATGCATGTCGTGATTCCCGTTTTGTATTCCCGTTTGACTTTCACATGACTTGCAACTCTGATTCTATACGCTTGGATATTCGGTGGCATGAGATGAAAGTATATAGATGAGGGTTTCCTTGTTTGGATTATTCCTTCGATGTACTAGTCTCATGGGACCGTAACCTAAGCGTATACAATCAATCTTGCTTGTGATCAGTTTTACTTCGGATTTCCTGTTTTACGATTGTTACGTTATACCCGTTCTTATATATACTTCATTTGTGTTCTAACCCTCCTGTCTTCTGTACTTGACACTTGTGCTCCTCTTGACTCGCCACCTGGCATCCATATTCCTACTCGCCTGGGGAGTTTCACTGACTCCCCTGGATTCTCATGTCCAGATCATGGAGCTTAGAGCGTGGCTTCTCCTCCCTGTTGCTGCTCAGAGTAGCGCAGCGGTAGCGTGGATCTCCAGCCGACCGTCCAGGGCCACATCCTTCCAGGCCCCCTGTATGCTTCCCGAGCTTCCTCTTAGCAAACTCGTGAGTGCCCTATTTCTATTTACTCTTGTACTTTTCCTTGTATACCTGTATGTGAGCTCCCTTTTGTACCATTCACATATGTATATCTTTTGTACTCTCGCATTTGCGCATATCTGTGATGTATTATTATTGTAATATTCATCACCTCTGGTGATAACTCTGTAATTGTATATATATATATGTGTTGGAATGTATAATGCACCATTTGCTTCCGTACTCTGATTCTTGTCTGTACTGATGCTTAGCGTATATACGGAAGGTACTTCGGACTTACGTATATACGTTGCAGTGACGACCCCGTATTCGTGGAATCGGGGCGTTACAGATTCAATCCCATCCAGAAAAGGAATTCAAATCCTAAAAGGAAAGTCTAGTCGCGCCTGTCGGTCGACCGGCCAGTCGACCGACCCATGCCACGGTCGACCGGCCCGGTCGACCGCGCCTTCCCGAGAGCAGAGCCACTTCAGTCGGTCGACCGGGGCCGGTCGACCGCTCCTTCCCGTGCACGCCCGTGCACGCCGGTCGACCTGGCCGGTCGACCGTCCTCCTCTACCGGTCGACCGGGAGTACTTCTGGCCTGCTCCATGCGCCGTTTCTCGCTCCTTTGTCGTCCGATCTCTATGCTATCTCCTCTATCTCCTCTCTCCTACAATTCTCCACCTCGGTGAAGATTTTTCAAATCTGAGCCGATCTCCAACGTACCCCAGTCTATCACCTGGCGAAATCGACACACGATCTCGGCAAAATCGACACACGATCTCGGCTTGGTCGCACCGGACGAAATCGACACACGATCTCGGCAAAATCGACACACGATCTCGGCTTGAAATCTGTAGCTCAGCTATCCACTAGAATGCACCACACATGCCTTCCCAATACTTCACCTTAGGAGAACTTCCATACATGCCGATCACCGAACGTGGCTCCTACCCCGCAACTTCACGACCTCACGAAGAACTCATCATGAGCCAACACTGACTCTCCAACTGACTAGCTCTATCTAGTCTACATGTCTTCTGCTGATGGTTCAACCAAGTCTGAGTAGAGCACACCAAACATCATCATTAGCTTCAACAACTGGATGCACACCACTCCTTATGTAAGCTCAACATCTTCTCACCAGAAGATCAATCTGTTCATCGAGATCACAACACCTCACCTCTACGTGAAGTCCAACTCTTCACCTCTACGTGAAGTTTAATCGGCCACAACACTTCACCTCTACGTGAAGCCTCTCCACGTCTACGTGAAGCTCCAATCGGCCACAACTCTTCACCTCTACGTGAAGTTCTAAACAGCTTCTTGAGAATCCAAACAACTTCATACGGGTTGCATCACCAAATGGCTGCGCCTTTACGGTTGCCTACGTACCTTGCCCAAGGGATCAAGCCTACCGTAATTCATTCAAATGAGCTCCATCAAGCTCAAGCACTTGTACTTGGATCTGCAGCAGTGAACCTATCTGGCTGAGTCATATGAACCTCCTCACGACCATCATGGAGAACAACAGCCTTTAACTTGAGCTTGTCGCGATCACAAGCTTGAGATTCATGCTTCTTTACCCACAAGCGTGGTTTTACCTTAGTTCCGATGGCTGTAAACAACTCGACATCCTCAACAATGTCTTCAACCTGTTCAACATCAACTCTGGCTACATAATCTCCACCCGGTGTCACATCCGGTGAAGTCTTTTCTAATGCCGAACCAACTGGAGATGGTAGAGTAGCATCAACCTCCACCCGCTGCGATACTTCCTTGGTCTCCGTCCTCTCCACCTTCTGAGAGACGGTGGACTTCAACACTGAAGTCTCTCCAAATGTGACATGCCTACTCACCACGATCTTCTTGTTTTTGGGGTCCCACAACCTGTAGCCATTTCTTTTGACACCCAAAAATACAAACTTCTTTGCTCGCGGATTCACCTTGTCATTCTTGGCACTGAAGTAGGTCGGACTTCCAAATTCCCGCAGCAAACCATGATCTTGAGCAGCTTTTCCAGACCAAAATTTCAATGGAGCTTTACCTCCTATCGCAGTCGATCTATTCATGAGATAGCTAGTATACACAATCGCCTCAGCCCAAAATGATTTTTTTAATCCTGCATTAGACAACCACCACCGAACCTTCTCCAGTAAGGAACGGTTTACCTCCTTAGCCAACCCATTTATACCTTTTGTGAAGTGAGTAGCAATACCGGTGTTCTGGTAAAATCATTGGAATTGGTTCATGTCTCTTCCAACATACCAATCTGTAACTCCTTGATCTTCCTACCAATCTTCTTCTCCATTCTTCCTCTCCACTTCACCAACATATCTAGGGCTTCACACCTTTGTCTCATAGGATATATCCAATAATGCCTAGATAAACTATCAACAAAAGAGACAAAGTACCTGTGACCTTCAAGCGATGCAGTCTTAGCAGGTTCCCAAACGCTTACGTGAACACAATCAAGAAGACCTTCTGAGCGGTGAGTACTGGTGCTGAATTTCAACTTCTTCTTTTTCAGAACGCTGTGTTCACCTTCAAGTTGCAGATAGTAGCACATTCCATTGATCCCTTCTTTGCAGGAGCTCGCAAAGACTTTTCTCCTCCCTGTCCGACCTTTACCTGCCAGACCTCCGTGCAACCATCATCTGAAGAATTAGAAGTCTCCACCCGACCTGTAACCGTGCTACCCTTCAAGTAGTAGAGATTGTCCCGGCGGACGCCCTTCATCACCACCATCGAGCCTTTGATCATCTTGAGAACACCATCTCGAACAGATATCACCAGACCCAATGCTTCTAAAGTAACAACAGAGATAAGATTTCTTTTGAGTTGAGGTACATATCTCACCTCCTTCAATTCTAGTACTATCCCATCATCCATCTTGATATGGACTATACCCATCCCTTCTATATTACACGGATGGTCATCCCCCATGACCGTGTAACATCCATCCAGCTTCTCAAAGCTAGAAAACCAGGCCCTGTTCGGGCACACATGATAGGTGGCTCCGCTATCCAAGATCCACTCAGCATTATCTGAGTTACAAACAATAGGGGTAGTAACAGAGAGAGTGAATACCGATGAGTCCGAATCTAATCCATCTGCCTGTGAGGTACTGCTTTGAGTACTGACCACCTCTGCAAGATTTGCCTCAGTCTTAGACTCCACCTTCTTACCTTTGGCCTTCGGGCATTCAACTTTCCAATGTCCTAATTCCTTGCACAAGGCACACTGATTCTTCTTCAGATTTCTGAAGCCTGATCTGAACTTTGATCTCCCCCGATCGTCTCTTCCCTTCCTATTGGAACTTCTGCCTCTTACCTCCAATGCCTCTGCTGTTGTGCTTCCCGAAGAAGACAGTCAGTCCTGTCTCCTTACTTCATAACTCACAAGTACACCAGACACCTCATCGTAGTTAAGGGATTGTCTTCCATTGAGAAAAGTAAGAGTAAAGGCTTCATACTCTTCTCTAGGAAGAGAGTTCAAAGAATTATCGCCTTATCCTCTTCACTAGTCTCCACATCCTCATTAACTAGATCCATAAGAAGCTTTGCGTAGAGGTTCAAGTGTTCATTGACTGAGCATCCTCTTTGCATCTGAAACCCATAGAGCTTGCTCTTCAACTGCAATCGCGATTCTATGCTCTTCGTCAGATACTTCCTTTCCAGGATCTCCCACAACTGTCTCGCAGATGTCTCATGCAACACCTGATACTTGATGTCTTGTGTCAGATAAGACCTGATCAAGCCACACGCCGAACGGTTCATCTTGTCCCAATCTTCATCCGTCGTTGATGCGCGCTTCTTCTCCAACCGTAGAGTGTCTTCAAGGTTTGATGCCATCAGCGCATCCATAACCTCACACCTCCACATACCAAAGTTGTTCGTTCCGTTGAACTTCGCCACATCAATCCTTGGATGTGGGTACATGAATTTCACCGATGTACTTTCTCCAGCCATCTTCTCAACTGATTCTTCAAAGCAATGTGTAAACAAACGGAGTTAGATAAAATAAACTAGATAAAAATCAGATCTTTACCTCTACGCGAAACCCTCGAAGAGTTTCCGAAGCAATATACTCCACCAACTTGATTCCTCGAGCAATCTTCACACGCTGTTCTGAGATCGACACACGATCCCACAAATAGTCCCAACGCTGATCTGAGATCGACACAGGATCTCCGCCAATCAGTAACAGATGCCCTTGAATCAACAAATGATCCCACGTCGAACCTGGGATGCTCTGATACCACTTGTTGTGCCCCTGACACCCACTCGTTGTGCGCAGCGGTTCGCGGAAGAAGAGACACACAACAACCACCTCTTTAAGGAATCCGCCCTCCTGGCGGAGACTCGATTCAGCCGGAGAAACAATCAACGCAGCAGGAACAACCACCAATAGAGAAAAGCAATCAACGCACAAATTTAACGAGGTTCGGCCAACGTGCCTACGTCCTCGGGGCAAGGGAGAGAGATCTTATTGATTCAACAATCAATACAATTATTACAAGAGGGAACACTTGAGGGAGGCAAGGGATTCTTTGTTTCTCTCAAGGATACAATACATGAGGCCTCTAGCCTCTATTTATAGCCACATAGCCCTTGAATTTATGGAAACCCAGGTTGGATTCAATCCCATCCAGAAAAGGAATTCGAATCCTAAAAGGAAAGTCCAGCCGCGCCTGTCGGTCGACCGGCCGGTTGACCGACCCATGCCACGGTCGACTGGCCCGGTCGTCCACGCCTTCCCGAGAGCAGAGACACTTCAGTCGGTCGACCGGGGCCGGTCGACTGCTCCTTCCCGTGCACGCCCGTGCACGCCGGTCGACCGGCCTCCTCCACCAATTGACCGGGAGGTCGACCGGGAGTATTTCTGGCCTGCTCCATGCGCCGTTTCTCGCTCCTTTGTCGTCCGATCTCTGTGCTACTTTCTTCCATCTCCTCTATCTCCTCTCTCCCACAATTTGGTATCCGAGCCATGCCCCGAACTTAGTCGTGTGTGTGGGTGATGTTCGACGATGTAGATCCCCCAATGGCGCAAAAGGCACAATGAGCGTGCCCACCCAACTGGCGCAAAAAGGCGCAATAGGCCCCTGTGAAGTTAATGTTGGGCTCTCGAGAAATTTAGCAGTGGTGCTCCTTTGCAATGGGCGTGCCGGCTACCACGCGGTGTAGAGGAGTGACCGACTGCAGTACTTCACATAAGGCGTGCCGTAGCCTCACGCAGTGAAGAGTTGTATCTCGATGGAGCATTTGATCTTCCCGTGTGAAGATAGTTGAGCTTGCAGGGAGACTCTTTATTCGAGAGGGGATTGTTGGGATTTGGGTCGAACAAATAGTCCCACATCGGCTAGACGTGGGGATAGTCTTAGGAATATAAGGATTTGGGCAACTCCATCTAAAGGCTAGTCTTTTGGGATGGTTCTCAAAGTCCATCACATTTATCACCAAAGAAATTCTAATGAATAAGTAAATATCTTCTGAATGATGACTAGATTATATCACTGGAAGATATGATAATCCGAAATATGAGCACAACCTTAACGACAGTAGTTAGAGCTGCATTGAAGTTCCGACAGGCAGCCAAAACAAATATCAAAATATTGCTCGAAAATGATTTGAAAATGGCAATATCAAAGGATTAATATTGCAATAATAAAAATTTATTATAATGTGTACTTAAGGAGAGAAAAAGAGAGAGACCCCAAGTGAAATGAGCGGATAAGGAATGAATTATGATGGCCAGGCTGACAATCTCCGATCAGTACCACGTGATGTGTTTTTTACACCTTTTATTGGGCTTTTTATTTATTAAAATCGCTTTCTCATGTGAACGGCATCGCCTGCCCGTTAAGCGGTACTAGAGCTCGAGCTGTTGGGCCCTCTTATTATATGTATGTGTGTGACTCATACACATGAACCGAAACCGAGCTGCTGGGCCCATGAAACAGCCCGTTACTTGTTTACATTAGACGGGCCATCCATCAGCTCGTTTTTTATTCAGATCTGAGCCTGACCTCTTAACTCCAAGCCTCTAACTCTTGGTGTTGATTAACTCTGAAGTTAGCCCTCAATCCCGATAATCTTTTAAAGGTCGATTGTTGCAATCCCCAGAGACCTTTTGTGATTGCGTAAAGGACTAGTAAGATCTGGTTACAGCTTGCAGTTTGTCTTAGAAATCTGGATCATCTCTGACCAACACCATTTTTTTTTTTCTTTTTCTTTTTTTAAATTGGTCGTCGCTATATTAGGACATACTTGTTTGCACCGAAAGCGAGCGGAATACACCCGAAAAGCACCTGACAATGTGGGTCGTACCGAGTTTTCCAATAGCCGGGTTGTTTGTTTGCTCCGAGACAGATGGCCTGGGCCCCACCTCCAACTCAGCGAAATGAGCAAACAGTGGATGAATAGTGTGATGTTAGATTTCGGCTCGTCTTGAAAAAAAAACGCTCAAAATCTGACCTCACGAGCCCCGCGCGTTTTCAGCTCTCTCTGAGAGCCAAACATGCCCTAAGGTGAAACACTGGTTTCTCAAATCAATACAAAGCTCGACAAGTAAAGAGGAAGCTAAACACTCATACGACCAATTCCCGAAGAGTTGTTGATTCAGATATGTGCGGCCACTTTGTAAGGAGCTACATTGCTCGATCTCCTTACGAATTCCAAACTCGGCCGCCTTTGAGAACGGATTATAGTAAAATTTGCAAGGCTAAGGTATACCTCTGAAGTGTAAAGGCATCTTATCCTAGTTAAGGAAAAAAATGGTGGCATCGGCATCACTATGTAATAAAAGTGTTTTTAGAAAATTATTTACAAACTTAATTAATCTCATAAAAGTCTTAATTATAAACCCTAGAGGGCATCACAGGGCATGGTGCCAACTGGCAACAAAACGTGATCAAAGAGTAGATGCAGTGGTCACAATTATGACCCCTTGCGAGATTGCGACGCCTGGCAAGTCTCACGGATCATGCGATCACAGACCTAGTCTCATCCAACTGATCTCACTACCACCTGGCTAGCAGAGCGGTTACAACCACTAGGCACATGAAGGCTTTGGATACGGATCGAACCTCAACCTTCGCCAGCCAGCATGTCCCCGTCAATCACGCGCCACTCAAACCAATTACAACTATGGCATTATATGCAGAGATGATCATGGGTAGATCCAAAGGTGAAAATCTTGGAGGCCACGACTCAGCTCGCTGTCCCTCAGCTGTAAAAACTGATCTCTTTCTCTTTTACAAGGAATCGAACCCTAGGAAATTGAATCTGTAATAGAGTGCTGAGAACTCCTTGTAATCTCTTTGATTTAGTGGAATCTCTCTCTCCCTCTTTCACCGTGTTTTTTTCCCTCTGCTGGGTTTTTCACGAAATTTTTTTGGAATTTGCGCTGCTCTACCTTCTCGCTTGCAAATTGAGTGTAGATAAATTCTCCCGAAAAATTTACCTCTACATTTTGGTGCTTCATTTAGATTTTTTAGTCAATACTCAAAATTCTCCCATCCACAAACCCTACTCAAACTCCTCTCAAAAAGCCTCACCAACATCAGAAATGGCTCCTCCCAGGAAGAGCGCCTCCCACGCTGCTACCGCCAGAGGCAAGTCGGTGGCCGCCAGGGGCATGGGGACTGTCTACCCTCCTCCCCACCCAGACGTTCTCATCGTAGAATCCGGCAAAGAATACTCTTCCCTAGCTACCATGCCTGTGGTGAGAACCAACCAGCGCGAAACGCAGCTCCCTGCTGAAGGTCAACTTCTCCAGATGCCCGCCAGCCTCCAGAAATAATTGGACGAGTAGCGAGGGGAGGCGATCCGTGAATGTGAGAGGGTTGTCCTGGAGAGAGAAGTGAACACCTACATCCAGAATTAGCTCCTCACCCAGATTGAGTTCCTCTGGAGATCACAGTCCTTCGGGAATCCCGGGGAGGGTTCCCATACTTTCCCGTTACCACCTCTATCGATGGAGGTCGCTCGCACCGGGAGTAAGAGAAGGCACGACATGTCATTCTCTCTGAGTGGCAGCTAGTACTCTGAAAGCTCTGGATCACGCAAAGACCTGAAGACTCTTTGTGTGGAGGACATAGAAGAAATCGTTAGGAAGCAGGTCGAAAAGGCCAGTCAACTTCTTCAGAAGGAAACATAGCCTTATGGTTGAGCATCTTCAACTCTCTGCTCTCCGAGGAGACCACTTTTTACCGCTTCCCGAAGAAGTTCTTGATGCTGGGCTTCGAATGCTACTCGGGAGCAACTGATCCCATCCAACACCTTTGTCAATACCAGGAAAAGATGACAGTTCATTCTCACGATGACTGGCTCCTCAGCCAAGTGTTCCCGTCTAGTCTCAAGGGCGCTGCCTGCGACTAGCTCTATTCGCTCCCGTGATAATATCTCAGGAGCTTTGAGGAGGTGAAGTAAGCCTTCAATCACCAGTATGCTTCCCAACGGGAGTTAAAGAAGAATAACAATTACCTCTTCACCATCTAGATGAAGCCTGGGGAGAGTCTCAGGGATTATGTCGGTTATTTCTGCTGGCTTAAATAACTTGATGCTCATTAACTCATGTAGTTATTGATGCAAGAGATAAACTGTCGACAACTCCTTTCGACTGTCGACAATCTTTTATAGTATCAGAATAAACTATAGTCCTATCGATACCCTCTTCTTCCTTTGTCGACAGCCTTTTACAGTAAGTCAGAGGATTACAAATCTGTCGACAACTCCCTTCAACCGTCGATTGGCCTACAACGTATTAGGGTATCTTAGTTTATTTAGGAGTTATTTTTCAGGGTCTGTTTTGAATTGCAATTTGTTTATTTCTTTTTCTTATTTTAATCTCCTAGTTAGAGAAGTACTCTTATTTTAATTGCTCAAAGTAGGATGCATGCAAGGGGCATCCTACTTTGAGCAATTCAACTTTGTGATCCGTCACAAATCAAGAGTAGATAACAAAGTTTTTGATGCTTTGAGTCGAAGAGTTTTGCTGTTAATCTCATTACAAAGCCAAATTATTAGGTTCGAATGCTTGAAGGAGTTATATAAAGAGGATGAAGGCTTTGCTGAAATCTGGGAGAAGTATTCGTCACCACAGTCTGCACAAGATTTTCATATCTTAGATGGATCTTCTCAAAAAAAATCGGCTATGTGTACCAAGGACTTCGTTGAGGGAGAAAGTTATTAGAGACTTGCATGAGGCGGACAAATTTTGGTGTTTCAGTTTAACAAAATTGTGTTTATATGGTTTATATCTCAAATAATTAAGTTTTATAGTTTGGAATATATGTTGGATTCTATCCACACATATTAGAGCTCTAGTTATTCAAAGAAACTTATTTTGATGAGTTTAAGTTTTGTTTTTATCAAAAGTTGATTTCATGAGTTGATTTCAACAAAAACAAGTTCTTATGGTTTTATATATGTATTGGATTCTATCCATACACATTGGTACTTCAAATGAGCTTGAGAAACTTATTTTTGCGTTTATACAAGTTTTGGAAAAACTTGATTTTCCATTTAAACTTTAGTTTTTGAAAAAAATAGTTTTTAATATAGTTTATGTTTCGAGATTGTATTTCTTATCTCAAAAATAAGTTCACATGTTTATAATATGTGTTGATTTTTTATCACATATTTATGCTCTAGTGTATTTACATGAACTTATTTTTGTAGATTTTACAGAAATTTATTTGGACTTAAAAATGATTTAAAAATATAAAGAAAAACAAAATTGGGCTTCTGCCGATCGACCGCACGGTCTACTACTAGTCGAGCAAATTGCTCTATTGGTCGACCAGATATGCACAAGCTCGAAGTGTTTTTTTGAGCTGTGCATGTCGGTCGTCTGACCGATCGACTGCAGATGAGCACTGCTATCTGTTTTTGGGTTTCAATCGACCGCGCGGTCGACCGTCAGAGAGCTAAGCTCTCTGGAGTTGCGCTCGGTTGACCGCCCAGTTGACCGGTAGCTCTAACGGCTAGAAAACTAGTCGTTGGCGGTTGACCGCTCGATCGACTGACATGCCTATCTGGCCTGTGTTTTGCCTCAACATCTATATTTTTTTTTGCCTCAAATTATCCAATAGATCAATATATGTTCGACCGGAGTTGGCCCAAAAGAGATCCGGGGGGGGGGGGGGGGGCAGGGGGAGGGGTGGGAGGGAGGCTAGGGGCGTCTGGAGGGAGGGAGAGGTCGAGCGGGGGGAGGTGGGGTGGGCAGGGGAAAAAAGGAATTTGGACATTTTTACGAGGATAAATGTGTCCGGTTTTTTTTTTTTTGGGAAGAACAATATTTTTTTGGGATGCCTTCATCATTTTGATGGGTGGCAATATCCGTTCCCAGGATGAGGGGGAGAAAATGGGAACATTTTCTTTTTTTCCCTTCCTATTTCTCTCTTTTGGTTGGTACAGACAAAATTGTGATCACATTTTTTATTATTAAAGAAATGAAAGAATTTTTGGCCCACCGGATTTGGGCCCTGAGCTTGTGCCCTAGTCCAGGGCCGACACTGGTTGTTTACTAAGTATAGTTAGCGATCCAGTTAGATTGAATTTTTCTTTAACTCAGAAAATGAAAGGAAAAAAGATGGAGCTTGGACTAACTCCATTTGATCAAATAGAATATAAATTTGTAGATTTTAATTTAGACTACAATTTTGCAAAACCTATAATTAAAATTTAAAACCTATAACTACATTCTTGAACTACTTGATGACAGCACTGCAAGAACACGACAGGCATAGTGGTTTCTCACTGTAGGGTGTGTTTGTTTCCCATTAGTGTGGGTGCAAGTGGGGATGCAAATGTAAGTCGCACTTGCAACCCATTTGCATCTTATTTGAAGCTCACTTGCTTCTTATTTGAAGTCCACTTGCATTTCAAAACAGTTATTTTGTGGTCATACAAATCTCACTTTTTAATATTAAATTAATTATTAGAATTTTATTTTGAATTAAATTAAATCATCAATTATTAAATTAATAAAAAGTTAATTTTATATTTTTCTGAATTATTAAGCAGTTAATTTTTTTAATATTTGTTATTTCGCGTTATTTTTAAAATAATTTTCTTAATAATTAAACTGTTAATTTTTTGTCTTGCCTTAATTTTTTAATATTTTTAAATTTTAAATTTTTTTTATCTTAGGCTATTTTATAGAATATTTATTTTTTAATATTTAATTTTTTAATAATTTCTAATATTTAATTAATAATATTAATTATTTGGTATTATTATTAATATTTAATATATTATATTAATTATTATATAAAATATTATTGATAAATTTTAATATTTTTGTAATAGTATTTTAAATTTAAACTTTAAATATTTTATTCATTTATAATTTAAATTAATAATATTTTTTATTATTTTTAATGTTTGTAATATTTAATATTTTAAATATATAATACTAATATTAATATTTTAGTTATTTATTTAAAAATAATTTTCCAATATTTTAATATTTTAATATTTATAAATATTTTACTTTTTAAAATATTTTTATTTTTTAAAATTTTAATATTTAATAAAAATTTTAAATCACAAAACAGTTAATTTTGTGGTGATCTTTTCCATTTATGACTTTCACGTCACCAACCAAACAACCTAAGTGACAATATACTTTACCATTTACACTTTCACATTAGCAATCAAATACCGTAAAACTTACTTGTAAAACGCACTTACAACTTTAAAAGAGCTCACACTTATAAGTTACGACCACTTACGCGAAACAAACACGCCTACAGTTGATGCAGTACATGTTGAGAAATGCCTTTTCGTGCTCTTTCCATTTCTTAAAGAACTCTTTGTACTTCCTTATCGGTAGTTTTAGCCAGTGGAGTTAGTCAGAATTTCAAAGTCGGGCATAAAAATAACATTAAATAATATCAAAATATTCAACTGTGCATTTGCAAGTAATCACCATTGAAAATATGCAAATAAATTCAAATACCACCATAAATTCTTACTACGTGACTGAAATAATGAAGGTTGAGTTTCAAACTGCACACAATCAAATAGCACAAATCGGATTTTATAAAGAAGAGTAGGATAAGGACTAACTAGAACTTCAGATGAGGGAGTTGCTCGACCGTTCAAGAAGCCTCTCGATATCACTGTCAGTGTCGCTGCTCGAGGGTCGAGAGAGGGATTTGGATTTTGGGAATTTAGGAATTTGAAAGAGAGAGGAGATGAGCTTTTAGGATTTGAGAGTGAAATAACGAGAGAGAATCGGATTGGGGATCTAGGGCCTTAAGAGAGAGAGAGAGAGAGAGAGAGAGGTCATGCTACCGAGCCACCAAGCGACCGAGAGAAATTGATTTTCTACGATACCAATTGTTACTCCCAGAATCGACGTTTGCAGAACTTGACAATATGATCAATACTTGCAAAAGAAAACTATTGTAAAGCAAAATAGTAATACATATACAAAGAGTAAAAAAGAAAGCACACGAGGATTTAACGTGGTTCAACCCAAATTTGGCCTCCCTCCATGGGGAGAAAACTTGAGAGAGCTTTATTAATAACTTTGGTACAAAAAAATCTAACCTTCCTCTTGATGCAAAAAGAGTATTAACCTTTCCCTTGAATCTATGCCTTGAATTACAAGAGTATTATCTTATCTCTATGCACCTTCACTTTACTCCTCTCTTGCTTGGCTTCTTTTTGATCTCCTTGGTGTTCTCCACCTTTTTTTTTCTTATTGAGATCAGCTTGGTTGAGGCAATTACAATACTTGGTCATAACCTTTATATATAGGATTTTACAAGACAACTCTTATTTGGATTATGAGATGATTTTGACCTTTGAATGGTTGAAAAATCTTAATCAATCCTTTTAGGAGTTGATCTCTTTAATCTAGAAGGATTCTAGACCCTTTATAAAAATAAACCTTCATTGAATAGGAAATGAATCCTATTCATACTCCTCCTGAAAAGGAAACTCGCAATCGTCTGAAAAGGAAACTACATCACCATGATTTGTTTCTTCTGCTTCAACCCATCATCTCTTCTAGAAAAATAAGGCAAAATCCGAACAATCTCCACATTGACTTACTTTTCAAACCTTTAGTAAAACAACTTGAGATTCAGATTAATATCTTGATTCTTTCCTTGGTTGTAACCGTGCCGTGAAGCCTTTAATTCTTGCCCCCTCTCCCTAGGGCCTTTGGCTGATTTACCACCATGGCTTGGGCCATCTCGGGCTTTGCCCAAATGCTCCCTTTCTCCTTCCCGCAACACTTTGATCCGGTTCACGTCATGTTGCAGTCTTCCTTAAAGCTCCACCTCGCGATGAACTCCCTTCCAAGTTTATCCTTGAAACTCCACCTCGCACTGTGTTTCCTTCCTTTAGCTTGTATAACCCTCCACACTTCTCTCCTTTCAGGATTACCCTGCCTTCTTGGCTAACTGAGACGACGCCTTATTGCACTTGGATCCGGTATCCTTCTTCGTTGAGCACCCTTATAGATATTAGATTATAGCATGTCTCCGGGACATATCGGATCGCCTCCAGAGCACGCACCATCCCATCTCTTTCGTAAGCTTGACTGTCCCAGTGCCAACGACCTTGCAAGTCAAGCCATCCACCATCTTGACAGTCCCTTCCTCCTTTGCAGCCAATGAGCTGAACAACTCCTTTTGGAACATACATGAACCGTACTAGCTGACTCAAATATTCAGCTTTTACCTTAAGAAGTGTTATCTTCATTGGAATCCATTAATACTTCGGTTCCTCTAAACCGCTTAATGCTACGCCTGCCTCCATAGTTTGCCTCTTCTTCTTCACCACTCTTGCCGATGCTTGCAGTCATTCTTCCAATGACCTTCCTTGTGATAAAAGTGACATGACTTTGACGAGCCCAAACCTTTCTTTTCTTCTCCTCTTTCTTTCCTTCCGTGACTACGAAACTCGATCCTGTCTGCTCTTCTTGATTTGACATTTTTCTAATTTCATTAGATAAGAGAGTTGACGTGACCTCCTCCAAGATGAGAGTTTCCTTACCATAGAGCATGATGATGATGTATAACTCTGGAAGCGAACTGAGAAGTATCAATGCCTATTGAAAGTACACCTAGAGGGGGTGAATAGGTGTAGTGCTAATCTAAGACAAATAATGTGGAATTAAACTAAAGGCTAACACACACTATGTGCAATCAAGAGTGAGTCCGAATTTCCCGTGAAGGGCTCTGGAACTTCTCCTCATTATTCCTCTAAATTACGAGTTGGGTGCTTCAATAGCTCTCTTGGTTGAACACAAGTGTGAGCACACAAACAATATCTAGCATGTATGATTGTGAGCAAGAATAACAATGCAAGATACAAAGAGAAAGAGAGAGTTGAGAGAGAAAGATCCAAACACAAACACAAGGATATGTTTCGAGGTTCAAGCAAATATTCTACGTCCCCGCCTTCACACAGAAGGATTTCAACTATCCACTAAGGATCTTCCACAAAGGGACCTCCACGGAGAAATTACAGCAATTATAAATCGGAGTACACAACTCTAACTCTCTCACCGCTACACAAGAGGGAAGGCACAAAGCAAAGAAAAATTTACAACTTGGTGATCCAATGATCACAAACAATACTTGGTGATATCAAAAGATTGCAAACAAAATATCTCTCACAATACAAGATCTTAGAGGATAGATTTGCAATGAATAACTCAAGTATATGAGTAAAATAAAGTTTTTGGAAATAAATACAAAGAAAACACTCGAAAAAAACTTCTAGATAGATGAGGAAATTGAAGAACAAAACTAGATTTCCTAAAACTTGAGTTTCTTTGATTTTCCTAAACTTTGAAAACAAATATAGATTTTGATTTTGAAGCTCTAAAACTTGTTTAAAAACTTGCTAAAAAACTCTTAAGAAAATAGGAAATTTGCTCTTGAAAAATCTTGTAGAAAACTAGCCCCAAGAACCCATATTTATAGGGGTTCAGAAAACTAGCCATTGGAGGCTGAATCTAGGCCAGAATGGCCTGTCGGTCGACCTCCGGTCGACTGGCCAATAGTCAAATTTCTGACCATTGGGGTTGCTGGTCAACCATCCGGTCGACTGCCCCTAAGCCACAGAGAGATTAACTCTCTGTCGGTCGACCACTCGGTCGATCGGCCAAACCCGAGAGATGGGTTGATCCAGTCGGTCGACCGATCGGTCGACCGTGCCTTGCTACAGTCGACCGGTCGATCGACCGAGCCAGGGCTATGGGCTTGTGAACGTTTCTTGTGCATGTCGGTCGACCGCTCTGTCGACCAAGCCATGCTTCGTTTGACCGGCCGATAACGGCCCAAGACCAGGATAATAACGGATTGAAAACTTGGACTTTAAACACCTTAAAAATTTAATTAAATCCTATAAATTCCACAAAAATAAGTTCATGTAAATAAATTGGAGTACAAATATGTGTGATAAAAAATCAACACATATTACAAACATGTGAACTATTTTTGAGGTAAAGAAATATAAGTATAAACCAAAAACTGTATTTTCTAAAATCAAACTTTAAAATGAAAATCTGATTTTTTTATAAACTTGTATAAGTGAAAAAGTAAGCTATTGAAACAATTTGAAGAATAGAGTGTATGGATAGAATCCAATACACATGATAAATGATATATACTTATTTTTGACAATAAATACTAAAATAAGTTTTGATAAAAAAGAATTAAACATATGAACTAGATACATCAAAATAAGTTTTTCTAAACATATGAAACATCAATGCATATAGATGAAATCCAATATACATATAAACCTTGTAAACTTCTTTTGATGAAATCTATTCATGAAAATAATATATGTATACTTGATATATTCAAAACTCACAACCATATTCATGATAAACCAAAACACATGAACTCATAAAAATAAGTTTTTTTAAATAATAAAGCTCTAATAAATTTTTATGGAGATGTAACCATAAATTTTTGAAATTAAAACGGTTAAACTGAAAACTAAAACTATAAACTTGTGTGTGTATATATTTGAGCAATTCAAAACTATTCTATCCTTATATAAGATCTAAACAAATAAACAAATAAACTTAAACCAAAGTCTTCTTATAGATCTTCTTCTCCAAGTCGACTTGATTCAAACACGATCCAAAGAGCGAAGGCTCCATCTCGAATACTTGATGCGATCTTTTAAGCATGAGCTTTTGAATCAATGCGTGCTAGCTTCAAATCTTAACTTCGAGTTCTTTGTTGAAGCTAAACACCAATAATGATCTTGATTAAATATCTAAAACTACATAAGTCAAGATCATTAGTAACATAACTTCATAAGTTAGTCATCATCAAAGCTAGGGTGAAAGGCCTTCGGGCCAACATGTCCTCCTCATCGATCTTGACATCAACAGCTAGAAGCTCGCTGATGATCTTGTTGAAAAAGTTTAGATGATCTAACGTCGCTGTCCTTTCGTTCTTGCGTAGCCCATATAGTTATTTTTTGAGATACAGCTGTTTGCCCGAAGGCCGATCACTCTAGTTTTGATGATGATTAACTCATATAGTTATAGTACTAATGATCTTGTGTTTATATAGTTTACGTTGTTGATCAAGATCTTAGTAGGTGTTTAGTTTTAATAAAGGAGTTTGGGAGCTAGCACATGTAGATTCAAGAGCTCGCGCGTCAAGATCGTATCTAGCACTCGGTTGGAGTTAAGCTCATTAGATCATGTTTGAATTGGGTCGTCTTGAAGATGAGGATCGACAAGAAGACTTCGGTTTGTCTAAATCTTGTGTAAAGATAAATAGTATTGATATGCTCAAGTTCACATACACACACAAGTTCAATATGTTTAATTTTCAGTTTAACCGGTTTTGGAATCCAAATAGACATACATATGGTTTTCATGAATAGAAAGAATCAAAACAAGTTTACATGATTTAATGTATATTAGATTTTATCTACATACATCTGTGCTTCACATATTTGGAAAAAAACTTATTTTGATGTTCTATTTCATATGTTTGGAGTTTTGTATTTAAACAAAACTTATTTTTGGATTTCATGTAAAAAACATAGATATATACTTTACATGTGTATTAGATTCTATCCATACACAATATGCTTTAAATGTATTTAAATATCATGTTTTGTATTTATACAAGTTTTGGTGAAAATGAATTTTCAGTTCAAAATTCAAGTTTTGGAAAATACGGTTTCTGTTTAAGGCCAAATATTTTAAATCACAAAATGGTTCAAATGGTTTATAATATGTGATAATTTTTGGTCAAACATATTTGTTATTCAAATATTTTACAAGAACTTATTTTTGTGAAATTTGTAGGATTTTATGAGATTTTATTGGAGTTAAAATGTTTAAGTTTTCAGTTCTGAAATATAAGCCAGATTCCACTGGCGGTCGACCGGACCAGGGGTCGGTCGACCGGACTGGTCGACCGATGTGCACGAAATGTGCACAAGGTCCAGCCTAGAAGGCCGATCGACCGCAGAGTCGATCGACTGTAAGTACCCTACTCTCGGGTATTGCCGATCGACTGGGCGGTCGACCGGAGGCACAACGGTCAGAAATATGACCATTGGGCCGGTCGACCGGAAGGGCATTCTGGGCTTTTTCAGCTGCCAACGGCTATATTGTTTGAGAGGCTATAAATAGCCATCTCTTGGGCTATTTTTAATATGATTTTTGAGAGCTAAATTTTCTATCTTTCTAAGTAGTTTAACAGCAAGTTTAAAAGAGTTTTTGTGCTTAAAAGATTTATCTTTTATTTTGTTTTCAAGGGTTGAAAAATCAAAGAAAAATAGAGTCTTTGGGAATTTGGTTTTGATCTTCATTTTTATCTCTATCTTGTATTTTTTTCAAGTATTTTTCTTTGTGATTTATTTTTCAAACACCTTGTTTTCTCACACTTGAGCTATCATCTCTATCCTATCTTTAGGATATTGTTTTTGTGAGAAATATAGTTTATGGTCAATTATGATCATCAAGAGTTGTTTGTGGTCTATTGTGATCACCAAGTTTGTAATCCTTTCTTTACTTTGGGTTTGTGTTCATTCCTCTTGTGTAGAGGTGATTGTGGTGGAGTTTGGCTTTGTACCTTTATCCCTTTTGTGTAGAGGTGATTGTTGTTTTGCTTTGTGTCTTGCCTCTTGTGAAGAGGTGGTTATATTGGAGAGAGGAGTTGTGTACTCCTAAATTTGTAATTGCAAATTCCTCAGTGGAGTTCCCTGTGTGGGAGGTTCTGTGTGGACGTAGTGAAAATCCTTCTATGTGAAGGTGGGGATGTAGAGCAGTGGCTCAAACCTCGAAACATATATTGGTGTTTGCGTTTGATCCACTATCTCTAACTCAATCTCTCTTATATCTTGCATTGCTTTATATTGCTTAAATCATACATGCTTGGTATTGTTTGTGTGCCCATATTTGTGTTGAACCAAGAGAGCTTCATATAACACCTCAACTCTTATTTAGAGGAATCTATAGGAGATAGTCCAGAGCCCTTCACCGGGAATTCGGCTACACTCTTTGGTTACACATAGTGTGTTACAATTAGTTTTTAATTCCGCATCATTTGTCATTAGATTAGCTCATACACCTATTTGTTGGCCCAAAGGCCTTCCACTCTAGTTTTGATGATGATTAACTCATGTAGTTATGTGTACTAATAATCTTGTGATTTTAGTTTCAGATCTTTTATCAAGTTATTAGTAGGTGATTAGCTTCAACAAGATGATTTGGAAGCTACCCACATGTTGATTCAAGAGCCCAAGCGTCAAAGATCATATATAGCACTTGCTTGGTGGATCAAAGAGTTTTGGATCGAGTCGGCTTGGAGATTGCACTCTACAAGAAGACATCGGTACCATAGTTTAGTTTTGGGTTTAGATCCTAATTGTAAAGATTAGAATAGTATGATAAGCTCAAGTTCACAACACACACGTTTCATGTTTTGAATATTGGTTTTTGGTTTTTTCGGTTTTAGGTTTAACCGATCTTGGTTTTTATGAATAGATAGATCAAAACAAGTTTACATGGTTTAATGTATATATGATTTGTTCTATATACATGCATGCTTTAATTTCCTAAACAAACTTAGTTTTGACTCCTTTATTCATGCGTTATATGTTTTGGTATTTTTGACAAAACATATTTTGGAATTAATGACAAAAACTATGATATATATTTGTTTCATGTATATTGGATTTCTATCCATATGCATCATGCTTCAAAGTGTTTAATTATCATGTTTTTGTATCTGGAAGTGTTTTGGACAAAACGTATTTTCTATTCAAAACTCAAGTTTTAGAAAATACAAGGTTTGGTTTTTGGTAAAAATGAAAAGACATAAAAATAGTTTTAATTGCTTGATATTTGAGTCAAAACTTTTATCACATGTTTATATATCAATGCAATTTGACAAAACTATTTTTGGGGATTTTTAGTAGTTTATAAGAATTTATTGGACATTTATTTCCCCCAGATTTCTGACCTGTTTTGGTATCTGCCAGGCTGATCGGTCGACCGGTACGGTCGACCGCACCTGTAGACGGTCGACCGTATGGGTCGACTGACGTGCACAGAAACGTGCACGCTGGCTACAACTATAGCCGGTCGACCGGGCCGGTCGACCGACTGAGAGCAGGTTTGCTCTCTGTTTGTTTGGGTCGACCGGGCGGTCGACCGCTAGCACCAACGGGTCAAAAATTGACCGTTGGGCGGTCGACCGGGCGGTCGACCGTCAGGGTATTTCTGGCAAAAATTACAGCCAACGGCTATTTTCTGGATTAGCCTATAAATACCCCATTTGCAAGAGTTTTTCTCTAAGATTTTTGTGCGAATTTTTCCATACTCTCTGGTGTTTTTGCTGCATTCAAAAGAAGTTTTTGGACTTGAATTGAACAATCTTTTTGGTGTTTTTGCTAGGGTTTGGAAAATCAAAGAAGAGGGTTTTTGGGAAAAGCTTTCGATTGAACTTCTCCATCTTGATTTCTATTGTTTTTCCAAGGATTTTTCTTTGTGATTCTGATTTCCATTCCATTGATTTTCTCCACACTTGAGCTAAAATCTACTATCTATTCTATAGGTTATTTGTGTGGGAAAAGAGATTGTTTTGTGGTTGTTGTTTGAAACCACTAAGTTGTAAACCCAATTCTTACTTTGTGCCATTTCCCTCATTGTGTTGAGGAGGTTGTGCAACTTGGGTTGTGAGGTGTTTTGTGTAAGCTTGGTGCTAATCCTCAAGTTGTGAGGTGATTGTTTGTTGAATTGAGAAGTGCCTCAAGGAGGAGGTTGTGTTTGTAAGGAGGGGAGTTGGGAACTCCTTGTAATTGTGATTGCCCCAAATCCTCGGTGGAGGTTCCCTTTGTGGGAGTCCTTTGTGGACAAGCTAGTGGATTGAAAATCCTTCGTGTGTCGAAGGCGGGGATGTAGAGCTGGGTGCTCGAACCTCGGAACATATCTTGTTGTTAGCGCTTGATCCATTGACTCTCTCTCTATCTCTCTCTTTACTTTGTGTATTATGCAAATTGCTATATCTTATACTTGTTTGTGTGTGTGCATCATTGTTGTAATTGCAATTAGTTTTTAAATTCTGCATTAAGTTCACTAGATTAGCATCGTCACCTATTCACCCCCCCTCTAGGTGACTTTTCAATTGGTATCAGAGCTAGCGCTCCTGATATTTAGGTTTAACCACCTAGGAGTGAGATCTTGGTTTGCTAATCTTCATTTGCATTTTCATTTGCACACATTTAGTTTGCACTTATGGCTAGCCCTCCTATGTTTGATCATTTTAGACTTGATGCTTGGAAGGCTAATATGACTAAACATTTAAAAGACCTAGGACATCTAGTTTATCAAGCCATTACCATAGAATCCCTCCCAAATAGTAGCAAGCATAAGAAGGCCAATGCATTAGCACTTAGGGCACTTAGAGCATCTCTAAATGAACATTTATTACATGTTTTTGATCGTTATGATTCGGCTTTTGCAGTTTGGAGCATCTTGACTTCTCCCGAGCTTCCAAGGATTATCAACAAGATGAGGAGATCTAAGAGAGAAAAGTCCGAAGAGCAATGCCTCATGGTCCAAGGGAAGAACTCCCTTGAGGTAAAATCGAATTCTCAAATAGATGATAGCTCTAGTTCATATTGTCATGGATGTTTTGAAGTTCAAACCTTAAACATGGAACTTGTTCAAAAGCTTGAAAATTTGTTAGAAAAACATGATTTGTTGAAAGATGATAATCTTGTTTTGAAAAATGAATTAAAGGATTTATGCTCTAATTTTGAATTGATGTTGCAAGAGAAGGAAGAGATTGCAAGTGAATGTGACTCACTTAAATCTCAACTCGAACTTGCTTTAAAGGAAAATGAATTTTTGAAAAACAAAAATGATTGTGATGATGTTGTAAAGCACAATGAGATCTTATCTTCAAAATTGGACTTTACTTTTAAAGAAAATCTCACTTTGAAAAATGATATTGATTTCATAACAAAAGAATTGGATTTGGTTTTGAATAAAAATAAATCTTTTCAAAATGATATTGATATTCATGTTTGCCATGCTAGCATAGCTTCTACTTCTAGCACTTCCATTGCATGCTCCACTTTATCTTCTAGCATTGAAAATGATATAAATAATTTGAAGAAAAGTGTTGATTGTTTGGGCTCCACTTTGAGCCAATGTGCTTTAAATCACACTCGTTTGGAATCCTTGGTTCGCAAGAAACAAGCTCCAACTATGCATGCACACCCATCACGGCATACACATGCTCATCACGGACACAATCATAACATGTATGCTCATGTGTACACTTGTACACATTGTGATCGAAAAGGCCACCTTACTAGATTTTGCTATGATAGATTACATATTGAAAATTTAGCAACTAATCTTGTTTGGGTTAGAAGAGATACTAACCCCCGTGGACCCACAAGAAAATGGGTACCAAGATCCACCTCTTTGATTTTTGATGTAGGTGGAGGCTCTCGCATCACGTGAGAGTTTTGGGTGCCTTGAGGTGGATGCGTTCTAAGCCTAAAAGAGAATCATTTGGATGCTTCACACTCAAGGAGATTAGGTGGAGAGGACCATCATGTTTTGGAGAACTAGAGATGCACCTTCATTGATTTTGGTATCATTCTCTAACTCCCATTTATATTTGCATGCTTTATATGTTCATCAATTTATAGCATGTTTTGTTGTTTTATGATTAGTATGATAATTGCCATGTTATTTAGTCTTATGTTTTACATGATTAGTTCTTGAGACACCCATGTTTAATATGAACCCATATTTTGTGTTCTCTTTATGTTTTAGCTATCATGTTGATCATAGATCTAATGCACATGTCTTTATCATAATAATCATATGGATTTTTGTGATTGTTTTGACACTCCATAGTTTTGATTATCATGATAGTATTTCTCATATTGATTTATACAACGTTTTGTGATTCATGTGTTGACTACTTGCTTGAATGATAGTTTTCAATTAAGACTAGAATTTATATGTGTACAACTAGTGAGCTACAAATATATCTTTTTAATGTTTGTGCTTAAAAGCTCATTTGTGTTCATTAGATGTACTTGTATAGTCTAGTTTTGATGATTCATGCATTTGACTTGTATTCACCATTATATGTAATTTGGTTGACTTCATGTATATGTCCATCTTGTCCAAACTATCACTTATACATATACATCCTTGAGCCACGTGCCTTCATGCATATACTTTTGTGGACTCTTCATGTTTGAGATATGTATGTATACTTTAGTTTGTACATGACATACATATGCCTTGAAGCTTAAATCATATAGATGAATTTCATGTTTCTAAGTGATCTCACATTTATGTTGAAGCTCATGTTTTTAAGATGATTTTTCAATTAGTATCATGGATTTCAATTGGTGATTTCACATCCTAGATGAACTTTCATGGATTTCATGATTCACTTATGTTTCATATCTTGATGATTACTATATTGAGCTTAATTGTCCATTTTCATGATGATATGTTTCTCACAACACTTGTACACTCACCTTATTTTGATGTTTTCTCATGATTTGATTTTCATGAGTACTATTGGTGCCATATAGATTTTGAGTGTTTGGTGATCATGTGATTCTCATGTTTCATGAAAAATCTTTGTGTTTTATCTTGAAGGATTTCGTACTAGTTGATTCATATGACTAGTTGTGATATTCTTCATGAGGTAGAGTTTTTCAAACATACTATATTTCTAAATCTATTTTTGAAAACCCCTACCTTCAATGGGCGGTTGGATGGAAGATCATGCTCATGTATGCTTAATAGTGTAAATCATCTTAAACTTGATCATGAAATGGGTGGTAGTTGATATGAGTCATACACTTGATCTTTTGTTGTTTCAATTGGTATCATTGAATCCTTTCAATTGGTATCAATATGACATCTTTTTGTATACTCATATATGTTTGTGTTTTATATATGTATGCTTGCACCTCACATAGTATCAAATTTCAATTGATATCTATCTTTTACATACATATATATAGAAGATTTATTTGTGCTTACTATATCCCTATATTTTTAAGCATAAAACCTTGTTTATAATAAGCTTGAATTTTAAATGTGTTTCAATTGATTTAATTTTCAATTGGTATCTTATCTCAAGCATTCGCATATTTTTGTTTGGTATTTCATAAAAGGAGAAATCTAGTATTTCATTTTTCAGTTGGTAACAAATATTTTCTTTTGGTATCAAGATGCTATTTGTTTCCTTAAAATTGGTATCAATTTTTTATTATCTATTGGTATTAAGTTTACATTACATGTTTTCATTTTGATATAAAATGTTATTTTGTTTCAATGCCTTATTTTATTTCAAATAGGATTTAGCATTTCTCAAAGTTTGTTATTTTCAATTGATATCATATTGACTTTGGTTTTACCCCTTGGAATAATTTATTACTTCTTTGTTTTGAACATTTAGGGGGAGAAGTATTTGTTTTCATTATGTTTGTTTTTATCCCTTTGTTGATGATTGACAAAAAGGGGGAGAAGAATTTGTAGTTTATATGCATGGTTGATTTATGCATATGTTTTAGTTGGTTTTCATTAGTAATAATATGTTGGTTTCAATATTATTGTTTTATTGGTATCAAGAGCATGTTTCGTTGTTTATGTTTTATTTTAATTGGTATTCAGAACATGTTTATATGTGTTTAAGAACATTCATTGCATATTTTATATGTTTTATTGTTATGCATGAGTTAAGGGGAGCTTCTTTGAAGCTTTACTTTAATCCATGCATATATAACTCCATGAGTTTTGTCATCATCAAAAAGGGGGAGATTGTTGGCCCAAAGGCCTTCCACTCTAGTTTTGATGATGATTAACTCATGTAGTTATGTGTACTAATAATCTTGTGATTTTAGTTTCAGATCTTTAATCAAGTTATTAGTAGGTGATTAGCTTCAACAAGATGATTTGGAAGCTACCCACATGTTGATTCAAGAGCCCAAGCGTCAAAGATCATATATAGCACTTGCTTGGTGGATCAAAGAGTTTTGGATCGAGTCGGCTTGGAGATTGCACTCTACAAGAAGACATCGGTACCATAGTTTAGTTTTGGGTTTAGATCCTAATTGTAAAGATTAGAATAATATGATAAGCTCAAGTTCACAACACACACGTTTCATGTTTTGAATATTGGTTTTTGGTTTTTCGGTTTTAGGTTTAACCGATCTTGGTTTTTATGAATAGATAGATCAAAACAAGTTTACATGGTTTAATGTATATATGATTTGTTCTATATACATGCATGCTTTAATTTCCTAGACAAACTTAGTTTTGACTCCTTTATTCATGTGTTATATGTTTTGGTGTTTTTGACAAAACATATTTTGGAATTAATGACAAAAACTATGATATATATTTGTTTCATATATATTGGATTTCTATCCATATGCATCATGCTTCAAAGTGTTTAATTATCATGTTTTTGTATCTGGAAGTGTTTTGGACAAAACGTATTTTCTATTCAAAACTCAAGTTTTAGAAAATACAAGGTTTGGTTTTTTGTAAAAATGAAAAGACATAAAAATAGTTTTAATTGCTTGATATTTGAGTCAAAACTTTTATCACATGTTTATATATCAATGCAATTTGACAAAACTATTTTTGGGGATTTTTAGTAGTTTATAAGAATTTATTGGACATTTATTTCCCCCAGATTTCTGACCTGTTTTGGTATCTGCCAGGCTGATCGGTCGACCGGTACGGTCGACCGCACCTGTAGACGGTCGACCGTATGGGTCGACCGACGTGCACAGAAACGTGCACGCTGGCTACACCTATAGCCGGTCGACCGGGCCGGTCGACCGACTGAGAGCAGGTTTGCTCTCTGTTTGTTTGGGTCGACCGGGCGGTCGACCGCTAGCGCCAACGGGTCAAAAATTGACCGTTGGGCGGTCGACCGGGCGGTCGACCGTCAGGGTATTTCTGGCAAAAATTACAGCCAACGGCTATTTTCTGGATTAGCCTATAAATACCCCATTTGCAAGAGTTTTTCTCTAAGATTTTTTGTACGAATTTTTCCATACTCTCTGGTGTTTTTGCTGCATTCAAAAGAAGTTTTTGGATTTGAATTGAACAATCTTTTTGGTGTTTTTGCTAGGGTTTGGAAAATCAAAGAAGAGGGTTTTTGGGAAAAGCTTTCGATTGAACTTCTCCATCTTGATTTCTATTGTTTTCCCAAGGATTTTTCTTTGTGATTCTGATTTCCATTCCATTGGTTTTCTCCACACTTGAGCTAAAATCTACTATCTATTCTATAAGTTATTTGTGTGGGAAAAGAGATTGTTTTGTGGTTGTTGTTTGAAACCACTAAGTTGTAAACCCAATTCTTACTTTGTGCCATTTCCCTCATTGTGTTGAGGAGGTTGTGCAACTTGGGTTGTGAGGTGTTTTGTGTAAGCTTGGTGCTAATCCCTCAAGTTGTGAGGTGATTGTTTGTTGAATTGAGAAGTGCCTCAAGGAGGAGGTTGTGTTTGTAAGGAGGGGAGTTGGGAACTCCTTGTAATTGTGATTGCCCCAAATCCTCGGTGGAGGTTCCCTTTGTGGGAGTCCTTTGTGGACAAGCTAGTGGATTGGAAATCCTTCGTGTGTCGAAGGCGGGGATGTAGAGCTTGGTGCTCGAACCTCGGAACATATCTTGTTGTTAGCGCTTGATCCATTGACTCTCTCTATCTCTCTCTTTACTTTGTGTATTATGCAAATTGCTATATCTTATACTTGCTTGTGTGTGTGCATCATTGTTGTAATTGCAATTAGTTTTTAAATTCCGCATTAAGTTCACTAGATTAGCATCGTCACCTATTCACCCCCCCTCTAGGTGACTTTTCACTATTCACCCCCCTCTAGGTTTATTTTCAACAGCTTCGTGGAGAGGCTTTTCGTCATATACAACGTCCTTAACTTTGACCACAATCCTGTAGCCGTGTCTTCATCCATCACGTTGTATATCACCTTGTCTACGAGACATAGTTGGATCGTGCTTGCCATCTTTAAATCCATCTCCTCCTAATTCTCGTTTGACGTACCAGCAGGTTTTGCTGACTTACCCTGCAAGGTCTTGTGAAGACCCTGTTGCACCAGTAACGCCTTCACTCTTTTTTGTCATAAACCGAAGTTTTCTTTACAATTGAACTTCTTGACCTCGAACTTTGTCGTAGAACTTTCTATCTTCGACATATCGCCCTTCGTCAACCTTTAGCTCTGATACCAATTATTATGACGAATTGATATTATACGATACCAATTGTTATTCTCAGGATCGACGTTTGTGGAACTTGGCAAGATGATCAGTACTTGCAAAAGAAAACTATTGTAAAGCAACTAGCAATACCTAGACAAAAGAGTAAAAAAGAAAGCACACAGGGATTTAACATGATTCGGTCCAAACTTGGCCTACGTCCATTGAGAGAGAACTTGAGAATTTAAAACTTGATACAAAGAGATCTAACCTTCCTCTCAATGCAATTAGAGTATTCACCTTCTCCTTAAATCTATACCTTAAATTACAAGAGTGTTAGCTTATCTCTATGCACCTTCAACTTGCTTCTCTCTTTACTTGGCTTCTTTCTGATCTCCTTAGTGTTCTTTACCTTTTTTTCTCCTTGAGATCAGCTTGGTTGAGGCAATTACAATACTTGGTTATAATTTTTATTTATAGAATTTTATAACACAACTCTTATTTGAACTATGAGACGATCTTGGCCTTTGGATGGCTGAAGAATCTTGATCAATCATTTTAGGAGTTGATCTCCTTAATCTAAAAGGATTCTAGACCCTTTAATCTTTAGAAACAAACTTTCATTGAATAGGAATTGAATCCTATTCATACTCCTCCTGAAAAAGAAACTGTTTAACCTTAATTTGCTTCTTCTGCTTCAAGTCATGTCTTCTCCAACTCAATTGGATTTTCTTAGACCATCATCTCTTCTTGAAAAACAAGACAAAATCCTAACAGTGAGACGCGAGGCGAGGTCGACAGCAACAACGATGAGATCGGATTTTTTTTTTCTTTTTTTTTTTATGTATTGATGCGAGACAGCGAGAAAGAGAGACTGAGAGATGGGGATCTTTTTCGAATTTGAGAGAGAAACAATTATGTTGGTGAGATGGGTTTAGTTGGATGTGTAACAAAGTGGACCAAGAAAGAGAAGTGTTACCGTGGCGGTCCTGTCAAGGGTCACTTTGAGTGCAATTCATATGCACCAGAAGGTTTTAGGTTGGGGGAAGAGGGGGCCCCATCGCTGGTTTCAGGTGTAACCTTTTCCTTAGATCCATTGTGGTGCTGTGTGCATCAACAATAAATGGGAATAAAATTACAATTCTGACACAAGAGGAAAGTTACGCTTAGATGACTATGACAAGACGTTATTGGTGGCCTCTTCACTTCTCTTATAAGTACAGGGGATCCAAATCAGCTCATATTATTTTCCCTTCAAAATAAAAATAAAGGCACAACAACATAGGCTGAGCCAAACCAACTTGAACCTTTTGACCAGACTGTGCCAAATTTGGGCCCAACTCAGTTTACAGATAGGCCCAATTTGAATCTTTTTATTATCCATGATTCAGTTTTCCAGACTTCACTAGTCCAAATAAATAAATAAGCAATTAGTAATAAAAAAAATAAGATTCTAATCATGATTTTAAATATTGATCGACAGCAAATCATATTGTGTTTTAATGAATTACTCAATACGATACTAACTCTATAATATTAATCGATATCGGGGTTGATATTAACAATATGACCAATATGCCCAATATTGACACACGATATTAATATTAAAAACTATCGGTTGTTATCGATACCGTTACCAGATTTCAAGCCATGCTTCTAATACAAGAGTTAAACTAGAAAAATATTTGTATTTATTCCAATCATTGGCTTAGAATAGGTGTCTATAGTAATACTAAAAGTAATTTTTAATTAGCCTCAAAGCAACAGAAGCATGCTCCATTCCAAGGAGATAGGAATAACATCCTGTTTCCCCTGTTCTTGTCCTTAACTCCTAGTAAATAAGAAATTAACTCAAGAAATTTTTTGAAGAGACTGATGAAATCACAAGACTACGTACAGGCTGCAGAAGACTATGGCCAGAAACAAGACAGTACTCAACCTGCCTTCATTACTCCACCATTATCTAAAAGGACACAATGCAGCATTGTTCCTTTCGACAGACATTTCACAGACACATACAACGCACAACCACATCGATTTTATTTACCAAGGGACTCCCAAAGCACACCGAGGTCGACATTGCCACCAGAAAGGATGATACCGATTTTGTTGCAGTCCTTCAGGGCGGCGTTTTGCTGAAACTGGTCAGAGAGAACAGCAGCAAGACCGATTGCTCCGCTTGGCTCCACGGCCACCTTCAGAATCTCGTAGCACATTCTCATAGCATCCACAATCTCCTTGTCATCGACGGTGATGACACCATCCACTAAGTCTCGTACTACTGGCCTGAAATCATTCATAATATTGTGTAAATAATTATCACATACATATTCATAGTTTCTTGTATTAAAAAGGACATTAGAAAAACTAATGAATAAGATGGATAACCTTTCTTTAATAATAATAATAATAATAATAATAATAATAATAATAATAATAATAATAATAATAATAATGTGGATAACCCCCCGCCCTCTCCCTAGAGGGAACTGTTTGCATCGGCGTTGAACTTGTGACCTCTTCCACCAGAAGCAAGCATTATACAAACCTCCAAGTTCCTCTATATCTATAATGGGAAATATTAAGAAACAACATTGGCCTCGCGCCTCATTGCAAACAAATAGATCTTGCTAACAGAATTTAAGGCTACCATTTGACTGATTGAAACCGATATTTCATCATTGCAACCTATATTAGTAGGTGTGAGAATGGGCTAATATTGCATGTTTACAGTTGCATATGCATATGTGTGCATTCAAGGGGATCATCATGAACATCATGGCCTCCCACAATTATCTGGAGGCTGTCGAGTAAGGGAAACGTTGAATGTAACAATGATCTCTTTTAAATTTCAAAATTTGACAACAAGCTCGTAGAACTCTTGAATGCCGAACGTAATCAATTCCTTGACCCGGGCTGCCTTAGATGTGCATTGTACACATACCCACACTATTTTAGGTCTCAGGGGTATGAGAATGGACTTTGAGTTTGTTTAAGATTGTTCTAAAGTCAAAAGAACACTATGGTTTCAAGTATTAATGAAGCAAAACTCATTTTTCTCTGTAAGGTAGAATGGAAATTTTAGAAACTTATACAAATTTGGTATTTACCACGTCAGATCTCCAAGGAAAGCTCGAAGTCCATCAGCGATGGTGTTGGTCTCTGATAACTTTATGATTCTTCCTGCTATCTTGGACTGCGCAGCATCATCAGCACCCCTTGGTTCAGCAGCAAAAACCCGAATACATGGGTTGATAGCTTTAGCAGCCAAAGTTATCCCAGATATTAGACCACCGCCTATGCTCGAAATGATAAGCAACAAGATAATTTCAAAAACAACATAAGAGAGACAGTAGAAATCCAATAGGCCTACAAGGATATTTTGCTGGCACATACCGCTAACTGGGACTATTATGGCATCAATATCAGGGACTTGTTCGAGAAGTTCCAATGATATGGTACCCTGTCCACTGCCATAGACATAAAATCGGTTCTTTAAAATGGAATGCAGAGAATCCACTATATGAAACCACTATAAACCTCTACTAAATTGCTTCGGTAAGGAATGCTAGTCATCAATTTAATGTGCAAATTGAAAATGTGAAACATCAAACTGCACTTTAGGATGATGGACACACACGATAATGCAGCTGAAAAATCAATTAAAGATAAATACCAAGTGGTATAAGTTAGGAGTTTTCTTCTTAGGTAATGAAGACTAATTTCATCAACAAGAATGAATCTTTGACTAGAATGGCATAGCTCATGGAACAAAATTCTAAGTAGCAAACATCATAGGACTGGAAAACTGACCCACTTACAACTGTTAGGAAAGAGAGGATTTCCCCCTAAATCAAAGGCCGCAAGTGGGTATTCACACATGAACAAAATATAGAAACTTGATAATAAAAAGCACAATTTAAACCAACTAAGGTGACCCTAAATCCTCTCTGTACAAGATTTCTAAACTTAGTGTCAAGCCCTTAGATCCCTATAGTTGGCGTAGCCAATAGATAAGCAGATGCAGGTCTGAAGTTGGTCTGATACCCTGACAAACAGTCCTTATATTATAATGTCCCAGATGTGAGTCCACTACTTTCAAGCTCATTTTCAGAAAAATCTAAACTTTTCCTGGAGAGGAGCAAAAGGCATAGGCGATAGCGTCTGCAGGGATGGGGCATGCTAGGAGCCTGAAATCTACTCTTCTGCTGACAATGAAACTGAAAAAACCACTAGTGCCAGGAAGAGAGTTTCCATATAAGATTCTGAAGAATGAAGACTCAGTTGACTTTGACACAAATTCTTCACTAAGAAAGGATATTTGAACAGAGAAATGCAATATGTTATGATAGTGAAGTCAACTGATTAACACAACTATTTAAAGCATTCGAAAAAACAGTTGCATAAGAAGTCAACTGAAATCCATAGGATGGAATCTGAGATTAGTGACAAATTCTGAAAAATCAGCTATATCAAACTCAAATTTCTAACAAAAGAGAGCCATATAACAAGATAAAATGCAAGATACTGTTCTTTGATTTGGTTAAATGCAACTTTAAACTTGGAGAAAAGTAACTTCATACATATTAATTTCCAACATTTCAGACCAATCGAGAATCACATACCTTATAATACGCTTGTCGTTGAATGGATGAATAAGAATTGCCCCAGTTTCTTGTTGTACCTTCCTAGCAGTGCTTTCTCTTGATTCAAGTGTTGCTTCACTCCAAATAACCTGTCCACCATAGCGCTTGACATTCTCAACTTTACATTTTGGGGCATTTTTTGGTATAACTATATAAGCAGGGATTCCTCGAAGTTTTGCAGCCAAAGAAACAGCTGCAGCATGGTTACCACTAAATCGAACAGCAAGTCAGGAACTTTTCCAACTAAAAAACAAAACAGGAGACGGGGGATATAACCCTCCTTCTTTATTCAGAACTTTGGATTAAAACAGCTAAACCTGCTGTGGGTTAGAACTCCTTTCTGAACTTCATTGTCTTCAAGAGAGAATATAGCATTGGACGCACCTCTAATTTTAAAGGCTCCTCTGGAAAACCATGTCAGTACAATGAAGGCTGTCAATAACATCATTAGTATATTGAAAATGACAAAGCCATTAGTTAAACTTGAACAAACTAGTATCTTCAAATATAACATTAAACACTAAAGAGTTTCTCACCCCTTCTGAAAACATTCACACTTAAAAAACAAACGTCTCCCAGCTACACTATCGAGACATGTTGAAGAGATAACTGGAGTCCTATGAATGTATGGACCAATGAGGAGTTGCGCTTCTTTAATAGATTGAATATCAGCAGCATAATCCGGAGTGTGTAATTCACCCTTGCTGTCCATCTGACCTATAATGAGTAACACATGATATTATATCACGCTAGTATAGGAAGTGAGAGATATATATTAGTATCTTAGAATTCAATTATGCTACTAATTAGGTTTCATTTAATATAATGATGACGTAACAAACTTCAAAAAATTAGACGCACCTAAATAAATACCGAATAGTTCATTGCCAGCTTACGCACTACAATTAGAAGCCTCATTTGGCACTCCATATCTTATCCAGTTCTGATTATATGCAACAGTATTGTGCATAATATGTAGCAGATCAAAGTTTATATGAGAGTTTCACAAACCGTGACAGTAACGCAGAAAGGATAATTTGGTATATTAAAAGTGAGAAAGATTCTGCAACGTAGGGTACAGATTGTCTCTCTCTTTGGATATAGGAATATATCTAATTAAGATAGAAATGCTTGTCCCGTCAAATTCACTCTAAAGGATAGGGTTTGTTATTTGTGGGTTCAAAGGTTGAGTCTATTGTTAATTATTTTGTTGGTTTAAAAGAGACCTTTGGCTAAGGGTTAATATGCATATCATGAAAAAAGAGGACTCAAAATAAGCAACAAGGTATCATTTTATTGCATTTATAATAGATTACAAGGCTTAACCACGGGCATATCCCTAGTATATAGAGTAATACTTTAGAAATATAAAGAATTAATTGAAAATTTTCAACTAGGGGTAGGAGACCTTGCAGCTAGATTTTAGGTTTAATACATTCCAGTTTCTTTAAACATCAATTTTGGTATAAGGACGTTCCGAACCAGGGGATTTTCTATTTTTGTTTCTTTTCATTTTAGTTTAAGGACACCTTGGTCCCTGGGATTTCATACTAAGTTTCTAAAATCACATTCACAATGAACACAAGTTAGAAAATACATGCATAAAAGGGTATCAAAATCACGTTTAGCAAGAAAATAAAAGATAGAGAGGGAAACACAATTAACTCCCATGCCAATCCTTTCATCTTTCTCCGTCCCTAGAATTTCCTAGTCTAGGAGATTTTTTAGGAACATTTCTCCAAAAAGATAAAAAAATAGACCAATTCCCTTAGAATACTTATAATATTACTACTATAACTAAATATCAGTGATAGCATATGATACAAACATTTTAAACAAAAATATAATATTTTTCTAATAGTTTAGGCAACGCCTAAAGAAATAATTATATCATATTATATTATTTCAAAATATTGTATAAGTGATGCATATCTTGAGGCCAAAAACTCCTATCAAAGTTTATAAAGTTGGAATCAAATAAAATGAAAAGAAAAAATTACTGATCATCCATTAAAGACATGAGATAGATAAGTTTGTTCATGAGAGAATTTCAGAAGGAGAAATCTACTAATAGGTTTTCCTTTTTACTATCTAATGAGAAATGGTCTTGCTCTTCTGACAAATTAAATTGGGGTGGATGGTGTGAATATTAGAAGTTTGTTTTGCACTTTTCAATTGGCTAATGCGAATAGCGATGATTTCTTCGACACAAAGCGAAAACAAAAATGAATTTGCTCATTTAGAGAAAATAAAAATATTTTTGTGTTTTGATTTAAGCTTAAGGAATAATTTGTTATTGTCTCCTTTTTGAAGTGAAAGGAGGACACTATGGTTTTTTGACATGTTATTTTTCTTTCTCTCTCTCTCTCTCTCTCTCTTCGTTTCTTGGAAATTTAGTTGAGGGCCTTGAGGGGCCTTTTTGAAATTGCAATAGAAAGAACAGGCAGTATATCCTTCAAACTGTGGAAGCTGAGATTTCCTCAGGTCCTCAAGGCTCTCAACTAAATTTCCTACCGGACATTGCTCCTCGGCTGCACAAGCTTAAAAGTCATAAGAAATAATGGCAATGCCTTCTTCTTTCCATAGTTTCCTTGGATGAAAATTTGGCATGAATCTAGATGCTTATGTCTGGTTGGCCTCCACAAACAAACCCTATTTTGATGCGAAATGGCTTAATTGAATAAGAAGAAGAAAATGATACAAGGAAGGATGGGTCTGTATGCTAGTGCACAATAATATAAAATGATTGTAGGAATGTATGATGCACGTGCAACTATCAAAATGGTGGATTCAAAAAAAAAAAAAATTTAAGTCACAGGAAATCAGTTGTCAGTACCTCGAAATACAACAACAACAAAAGATAAAGATCATTTTTTTAAACCAAAACACGTTTATTGATGAAAAGATCCATGGGAACAATGATTTATTGTCGATATGATTAACAATCCTGAGACAATCAATAAATATTTCTTAAACAAGTTCTGAGATTTCATTGATTGGAAGTTGCTGAACATAAAATTTAAAACATTAATTTGTCATATGAGTAAGAACTATATAAAACCTCAACGGTAATAGTTAAGAGACCAAACATATAGATGTTGCAAAGATGTGATGTCACAGTGAGTGAGAATACACTACAAAAGGAGCAAAGAAATACATAATATGGCTGTTTGATTTTCTATAAGAAAAAATACAGCATTTGTCGCATGTAAAATTTGTGGCATGTAGCATTTTTTCACAAATAGCTCCAAACCCTTTGTTTGTTTATGCTGCATGAAAAGTTTGTTACCTGCAATTAATTAGTAAGTAGTAATTTTCTTGTATAGCATCTTTGTCGGAAAGAGCTAATCTTTAGTAGGCACTTTAGTGCTTTCGGTGCTCATCTTGGCCACAGAATATTGCAACTAATGCTGTAGATTTGCAACAAATCGAACAAGGGAAATGAGGGCAAGCTTTAGCATTTGCTACTGGAGCTCCATTTCCAGCCAATGACAGCCCTTAACGTAACTACTCTATCGTAAACCATGATGTGTTGCAATTGCATAAAAGAAAAGAGAGTTATGAACTATGATAAAGTCAGCAATCTAAGCTTAAAGGGAATGACACGGCTAAGAAACATGCACGCTAGATAAGTGATGAGAAACCAAGATATATTTGATCTTTATATGCCTAAGTTATTCATTAAACACCTGACTAATCAGTTCCCTTCTTTCAAAACTTCGGGAAACCACTAAATCTGATATTCTAGCCCTTTTTGAAAAGTCCTATTCGTGGCTTGCGGACTAGAAATTACTGAAACACCCTCATCACCCTCATTCCTAGGAATGAGCATCTAAAGTGTGTGATTTCCGACCCATTAATCTACTCATGGCTTCTTCAGAATTATAACCGAAGTGTTGTCCAAATGACTTTGTCTCAAGATTTGTCTTCTCAAGGCCTAGCACAATCGACCTTCATCAAAGATCATTTTACTCTAGATAGCATACCTTGTGCTCAAGAAATTCTCTCCAACTTTCACTTTTCACTACTCAATATGAAAGTCTTTTTTTAATTGCAAGCTTTGAAATTTTAATTTCAGTATCAACCGTATGTTTTGGTATTAAAATCACCAATATTAGCCGTTTAACTGTTTCATGTCGGTCGTAACAGCGATATCAATACCGTCTAGGTCACGTCGGGTTGTATCAGATACGACGTAAATATGAGTATGAGATGATATTTTAAATCTCACTTTTTATAAAACAAGATTTCGAGAAAGCGTTTGATTTGATTGGTTGGTCCTTCATCATGGATACTCTTAAAGTTTGCGGACTTGGTCAGAGATGGGATGATTAACTTATGTGACTACGTCTAATTTTAGCAACCTCTTCTGTTCTTATCAATTGGTCCCCGAGTTCGCACATAAAATATAGACAATGTTATAAAATGTGATTTCATTATTCATGACAAAGTATAATCAGTGTTTGCGCTCATTATGTGGAGTTACAAGGAATGAAAATTTTAATATATATAGTTTTACTTATCGGCACAAATATATACATTTAAAATGTTAAGAATGTCTAAAACATCATTATACACACAAATAAATGCACAACATTATTAACCACAAAAGAGTATGAAATTATGAATATATGAACCATGAAAGTAATAAAACAAGACAATTTGAACAAATAGTAAAGGGAAGAATTAAGAGAAATAGTCTTTTGCATTAGCAATCCAGAGAGAGAGAGAGAGAGAGAGAGAGAGAGAGAGAGAGCTCCAATTGGGGAAAACCATAACCTAAGATCCTAACCCGAAACTTCTATAACGGGTTCCCAGGTCAAATTCATTTTGATTAGTTAAAACTGCAACCCCAAACCACAATTTCTGACTCGCTCATTCACCGGATCATTCAAGTATCTAGAGTGCATAACTCACATAGGCCCAAATAAACAGCCCGATCACATAACTTGGCCACATAAGGCCTTTTCTGTGTGGTCTAACCCCTGAATAGGATTATGTGGCTGCATAATCAGCTGCATAAATCAATTTTTAGAACAAAAAGTGTAGAAGAGGCCTCCATCAGGTTACCCATTTTCTCCATACTTATTCATTCTGGTTGTGAGTGTGCTCACAAATTCTCAGCAGAGTGGGTTCCCATGGCATTCTGTTGGATTAATAGCTTGTTATTAGGGGTGCCATTCGGATTCGGATATCCGCGGATATCCGCATCCCATGCGAATTCGGATGCATTTTTTTTTGCATCCGACGGATTTGGATCCGGATCCGGATATTCTTATTCGGATACGAATACGGATTCGAATAGAGTTAATAATATCGGATCCAGATTCGGATATCCGCACTATTATCAGATCTATTATAATATTATATGTTATATAAATATATAATATAAATATATATATATAAGTATATAACTATATTAGCCTTTAGGGTTTGAGAATTGACTCATTGAGAATCTGAGATCCATCTTTCCCTCACTTTCTCTCTCCACTGACGAGCAGTCAGGCAGCCACCCCCTTTCCCTCTCGATCTCCCTCGATCTCTTTCAATCTCGATCGCTTCTTAGTTCTCAGCCCTCGCGCTCTCTTCTTTGACCACGAGCTCTCCCATCTGACGAGTCTGACCAGGCGCCTCCGCCCACAAACTCTCTTCTTCCTCTCATTAACCCCTCCCTCAATCTGAACCACCATAGCTCCGCTTCGAGCGGTCTTCAATCTCAATCTCTTCACACGAGCTCTCCACTCCGAGGAATCCAGTGAGTCTAATGAATATCTCGATTTCAAAATTTATTCTGTGAGTTTTCTCTCTTAATTAATTAATTGGCAATTTGGCTGAAATTTTATTTTGTGAGTTTTATCTTTGTTATCTTATGGCAAAGTGGTTACACTACAAATTTACAAGTTACATCACAACTTAATGTTTTCTGGATGAAAATTTGTAATAAGGAAAGGGTATTTGTTGGGTGGCAATTAGATTTATGAATTTATGATTTGTTTCATCTATTTTCTCTTATAATTCAAAAATTATTTGTTTTTTGCTCTTCTCAATTTATATTGCTCTTCTCAATTTTGTTAATTTTGATCAATTATTATATACATTAGCAAGCTATGTCTGTCTTTCTTCTTGCATCCATTAATTCTCATCTCTTTACATTCAATTTTTATTTGTAGGAAGATCCCTTGAGAAATTAATTCATTGATTATTTTTTGCATTTTCTTTGTTTTTGGCAGAGATGGATACCCTATAAGCCTAGTTATGATTGGGATGACTCATTTGGGAACAGCCCAAGCAAAAGGTTAAGCAAGTTTATCTTTTTTTTTTGAGAGAAAATAAGCAAGTTTTTTTTCTTTAAATTTCTTTTTGGGCTTGATATGTTAGTAGATTTATATTCTAAGTGCTCATTAAAGTTACTGATGTAAATTGTAATGCAGATAGAAGCCTATATACCATCAAGAATGTGCCTTTAACTGATGTGCATTCTATTCGTAGGCATACCCCTCCACTATGGCAATGCATAATCATTGTCCTGTCATCAGGTAATGTCCATTGTTTTCATTATCATTAGTATTATTTTCTTTTGTTGGAAGTATTTGGAATGGATCCTTCTTGCATTGTTATCTCAACAATAACATCGTTTTATGAATGTTCCATGCATCTTTGAGATAGTGCAGCTTGGACTGAGATTTCACTAATAAAGTATTTGTTTGGTTGGTGTCTTTTACATATCCATGTGAACTTCTCTATTTATTTTATTATTCATGAATATCACACAAAAACTAATTTCTCAGTACTGACCTATTTGACCATCATAGTATTTCTTTTACATCATAATTGAAGTTGGAGAAATAAGAAGAAACTAAGAGCATTTGTAGCTATCAGGTCAATAATTAAACATAATATTGAAACATTAGAAAATAATCATTAAACTATACATGTAAGATGTTAAAATCATATATTATCAGTGTAATTAGGATTGCTACCAAAAGACTGCGACCTTGGTCGCAGTCTTTAGAAAAGACTGCGACCAAGGCAGCAATTCTCATAAAAACACTGCGACTTAATCACAGTCCTCATAAAAAACTGCGACCATGCTACCAGCACCCAAAATTGTGGTTAAAATTCAGCCACGTTGCGTTCGCTCAGCTGGCGGCTGAGTCTCCGAATTGTTCCAATTGAGATTTTTGAGAGGTAACAAATTCTTGACTCTCAAATGAATCAAAGTTCTATAATATTGAAACATAAGAATATCATTAAACTATGCATGTGAGATGCTAAAATCATATATTTTTAGTGTAATTAGACCTGCAACCATGGTAGCAGTTCTCAGAAGTCTTCAGAAAAAGACTGCGACCCTTAGAAAAGACTGCGACTATGACAACAGTTCTCATACAAAACTCATTGGCAAGCTTAATAATGGTTCCTATTTTATAGGGATAGTTCTACTATATCTCTTTACTAGCAGCCATTTATTTGTTTATAGCTAATTATTGCACTTGTATTAAGATATACCATGTGATCATTCTTTGTCACACTTAATGATGGAATTACTTGGTAATGATATAGAGTATCTAAAAGTCCTTGATGCCAAGGGGAAAATAAATGAAGTACTTGTATACCGACTTTCGTGAGTATTCAACAAACATCCGATTAGTATCCACATCCGATCCGCTAATATCCAATCCGTATCCGATATCCGATTTTGGCGGATTCGGATATCATTTTTTCACACTCGATAATATCCGTATCCATATCCGTATCCGAAAGTTGGGTGTGGATATGGATGTGGTAAATAGAATATCCGATCCGTATCCGATCCGATGGCAACCCTACTTGTTATGGTCTAACAATATAGTGAGTCTTCACGCTCTTGATAACACTTTTATTCTCACTCTAGGGGGTAGCTATTCTCTCTTGAATCTAAAAATTATCTACATTGTCAACATTAATTTTCAAAAGTCATCTGTGAACAACTCCATCCACACCAAGGCGGGTACTCACGCGGCTTCTATCTTCTATTGTCAACTTGGTTCTTTACAGTTCACGTATTTGGGGCTACATATCTAAGCTACCACACTCTTCCACTATAATTGACAATTAATCATTGACCGTGTGGATTGTAGGTTGGTTTCGTTGAAAGGATCTTCTCTTTCAAAGGAAGGTGATTGATATCTTGTCAATTCCACTCTTTCGGCCTTACCTCTTTACATCATATCCTTCTATCCTTCATCTGAATGGATGATCAAACTCATTGACCATATTAGGAGATTATTCTTTTTGAAGGGCAAAAAGAAGGAAAAAAAACCAAAGATTTTTCTGTAAAAGCAAGGGAATCGGGAATCTTGGTGTGCTTAATTTCTACCATTTTAGTATCCCCCTAATTGTTAAATGCTGGTGTTGATTGTGAAGCTCTTTATGAGAAGCTTGTGTGGCATAACTACTACTGAAGGCGGTACCTTCTGATACTTCAAAGTATTTTCCTTTTGGGAGAAGTGTCTTCAAAGCTAGCAGACTTTTCTATTGGGAGTGAAAGTGAATGTTGGTAATGGTATCACAACATACTTTTGGTTGCATAGCTGAATTTGGCTAGTGGAGGGTCTAGCATCTCTATTCCCTCATTAGTTCGCTATTGCTTGGGACCCAACACACATTCCATCCCAGATTGAGATGATTAATGGTAACTGGATTTGGTTTGCTATGTTCCCAAGGTGGAATGAATCTACTGCAATATCTACAATAACTCCTTACATTACTTAATCTCCATGAATGTATGGGTGACAAGACCAGAGGACATGGAAGCTTTGAAATGATGACGCGTTCTATTAGCTTTTTTTACCAGTTTCTTAACAATAGCTCCAGCACGATCTATGATCGCCCCAGCACCTCTCAAAGTGAAAAATCTTGATGTGGCTCTCCGATCTCAACAGACTTCTCACTGTACACGATCTCCTTAAATGCAACTGGCCGCGTAATGGATCACAGTTGTGCCCTTTGTGGTACAAGGCAAGAAACGACAGGCCATGTCTTCCTTCAGTGTTCATTCTCTCTTCAAATCTAGACTTCTGTTAAAGCTAAATATCTGTGCCAACTATCCTCTGCAAACCTACTCCTCCCCCAATTTTTGGGATAGCTCGACAATGGCAATGTATTTACTTCTTTGCAGGAATGCAACAAGTGCCTCTTCCACAGCAAAGCAATTAAGCCATACTTGATTCACGAGTGCAGAGCTTCTCTAGCCTCCTTTTGGATAAACAACCTCCCCTAGATTAGCACAAGATGACAGTCATTCACAGCACCTGGAGTCCCAGCTCTACATGATACTTCACTACTTTCTCTACCTTCTCTCCTCTCCCTCGTTATAATCCGTTTTCTATGTTCTTTTAAGTTTCATCAATAAATTGGGTAAATTATTGCCTTCTTCCCCTAAATAAATACATAAACAAACAAATAAATAAGAATGAGAACTACCAGTTAATAAAGCAGACAGATATCATTGATGCATGATGCGTAGCCTTTGCAATCGAGTGTAAAACTTTCATCATACTCGGGGGTGAGAACAAATTTTAGTTTCTGATTAAGTTCTCACTGAAGTAACTCACACTCTCTGCTAACAAATGCAAACAATTGCAAGCAAAAGAGTTTTCTTAACAATTTTCAAACTAAATCATCAAGATTTTGAATCGAACACAAAGGGAAACGAGAGAGCATCGCTGCAACTCATAAAAAAGAAGCAGGAATCAACTGAAAATTTAGGGTTTGAGTGTACCTGATTCAGCTCGCGTGCTCAGTGTTTCAGATAAGCCCAATTTGAGATCAAAATCACTTCTTTCTTAGCGAAATCAAGAGTTCCCATAATTTACTCTGGGTTTGGGTTTTATTTATGTTCTGTTTTGTCGTTTTTATTGAATGTTCTCTCTTCGGAAAATTTCGGTGAAGGCTCCCGTATAATTAAGGGTTTTTTTTTTTTTGGGAATGGAATATAATTGAGGTTTAATTTCACTAAAATACCTCCAACTTTTCCACCATTTTAAACAATATACTCTCAATTATTTTCAGTACATCTTGTCACCTCACACTATTTAAACGTTACACATTTATACCCAATGTTAGTTGACTATGCAATCTGTACACTACAAGAACGGATATTGCCACCCCAAAAGTGAGCGATTCAGTTCTTGCGTAAGAGCCACACACACACACATACAATAAGAGACTGAATCTCGTGTTGACACGTGGATTAGAACTCGTATAATCTTTTATATGTGTGTGAGCTCCACACACATAACATATTATAAGAGGATCAATACACGTGTCAATGCGTAATTGGTCCTCTTATTGTATTTGTGTGGCTCACACACATGAACCGAACCCAAAAGTGAGAAGCCCCCCCCCCCCCCCCCCCCCCCCCAAAAAAAAAAAAAAAAAAAATACAAGTGTGCCATTTTTTCCCCCTCATTTCACCCATAGTGAAAAATCCAAACCATCTCTTTCTACTTCCTCCTTTCTCTTTCCTCCATCTCCTTCCCCCTTCTTCGGCGACCCCCTCCCCGGCGTGGTGATCCCCTCCTCCTCCCCCCGACCTCCCCCCTCCCCCCACCCGATCTCCCCCCTCCCCTGCCTCCCCCTCCTCCTCCTCCCCCCGACCTCCCCCCTCCCCCACGGCCTCCCCAATCCCCCGACCCGACCTCCCCTAGCCTCCTCCCTCCGATCCCCCTCCCCCTCCCCCTCCAGCTGTTCGGCCGGAATCCAGCTGGACAGCTAGGGGGTTCAGGGGGGAGGGGGCGAGGGGAGGCTGGGTTGGGGGAAGGGGGGATGGAGCACCGGAGGAAGAGGAGGGTGGTTCGCTAGAGGAGGGTGGAGGGGGTTCGCCAGAGGGAGGAGGGGGTTCGCAGGTGATGGGGTTCGCTGGCGAGGGGGAAGAGGAGGAGGAGGAGAAGACAATGGCGTTTTGGCCATTTAATTATTTTTTTTTTTGCGTGTGTGTGTGTGTGTGTGTGGGGGGGGGGGGGGGTTTATCAATTTCGGGGGTGTCTTAATCCACGAGGGGCCTTTATCATTGTTGAGGGTGGTAATATTCGTTCCATACAGTAGTGTGTTTTAGATGCAAACTAAAGACAAAAAAGCCATTCTTCTTCCCTCTAAATCCTTTAACTACCCTCAACAACCCACAACTTCATTTTATTTGGGTTTATTTTAATTTAATTGTTTTGCTTTTTGCTCCAATTTTAGATCTCCTCTCTCCGGCAAGCTATAAATTCCCCTAACAACTTCTTAATTTTAATGTTATTTTTTATTTTTTATTTTATTTTAAGTTGTAGAAACATATTTCTCTATCTTACCAATTATCTCCATCCTCTGTAGGCTGTCTAAAAATCACTAAAAGACAAGCCAATAAAAGCAGAGTCTCAAGTTCTAGACGCGAGGTATCGACACCCGCGTCTCAGCATCAAGGCGCGTTGGCTCGACACCTGCGTCTCAGCAACAAGGCGCGTTGGCTCGACACCCGCGTCTCAACATCAAGGCGCGTCGGTCTGACACCCGCGCCTCAGCATCAAGGCGCGTCGACTTGACACCCGCGTCTCAGCATCAAAGCGCGTCGATCTGAAACCCGCGTCTCAGTTATAACCGCCTTGGTTAAGGGACCAATCACTGCCCACACGTAAGGGAAACCAGCTCCCATCGTGGCGTGTCTTTAGCAGGCACGTGGGTTGGTTACCGCCCATGTAGCGGGGAAGTTGGCCCTCATTGTGGAGCGCTTTTAGGGGGGCACGTTCACCCCCTAAGACCTCTATAAATAGCCCCGTCGCTATGAAGAAGGGGTCGGACCCTTGGCAATCAAAAAAAAAGAGAAGGAGAAGAGGACAACAGAGAGATATCAACAGGCGCGACACATACAGAGAGAGAGAGAGCTCGACTCTTCAAGCCAACTTGCTGCGTACAAGTTGCTCTTCGCCTACCTTCTCTTTTAGAGTTTTGGTAGACGGGGCTGAGTTACTCCTTCTACCTGCCAAGGAGAAGATCCCTTGAAGGTCCAGACGGTCATCTGGTCAACAGAGAACAAGATTCACTCTCCACCGTCACACGAAGAACCCAGCACTAAACAAAGGGGGGATTCAAGCTTCAACATCCTCCCTCCCTTGTAACCAGAAGATTAGTCCGTTGTAATTTTTCATCTGATTCAAGGAAATTTTACACCTCCTTCTTTTTCGTGTCCAATAAGAGATGGCGACTCCGCTGGGGACTACGTTTGTCACTGACGAACAAGCCGTGGCGCAGGATGATCTCCTCCGTAGGGGGAAAATGGTCGAGACACTTGTTGTGGAGTTCGACCAGGCGAAATTCTTAGAGTTTCTCTCTTCTGGCTCCAAGAGTCCAAAGACCCGCGTCTGTCGCAGGGTCTCGGCGGGGAATAACTCCGAAGCTCGATCTGAGGCTCTCTTGGGCGCCACTGCTACGGTCCCTTGTGCACAGAAGACCCGCGTCAACGCCTCTCAGAAGGCCAGCGTGGTCTCACGCGCGACTGCTGCTGCGACCAACTGCGTCACACAAAAGACCCGCGTCAGTGTCCCTAAGAGGACCCGCGTGGTTAAAACCCCTGATGTTCAGCATCAGGATGTTGTCGGTTTCTCTCCTCCTCCGCGACGCAACCGAAATGCTGAGCGTTGACTGAGGAGACGCGCGCGTCAGCTTCAAGCTGGAACCATTGGTTGTCCGACTGAGGCTAAACGCGACATGCAATCTGGCGCTTTGCCCGCGGCACGTCCAGTACGTGAAATCCGCGTTTGGCGGCCCAAGTGCATAACTCCTCAAGTTGAGTCCTCTGAAGACCAGCTTACCAAACGCCAAAGCGAAGCTTCTGCGTCTCGTCAAACGCAAGAAACACGCGCTCACAGGCATGGGGCCCAGCAGCCCACTCTCTCTCACCCGTCTCTGCCCGGACGCACCAGGCATCAACACAAGACTCGCGTCTCATCTCAACAGAGACGCCAGGCGCGCATCAGACAGCCGCGACGCGAGAGCTGCGTCCCTGAAGTCTGCGTCCATTCTGCACAGCACATGGATGCCTCCCGTCTTCGACGTTGTGAGGCTAGTCTCTTTGATCCCTCTTCCATGGATTTGAGGGATTATTTAACAAAGAAAAGAAGTGCCCACCAGGTCACTTCATCTTGCTGCTGCCAACGGCTCATCTCCATGCTCTCGGAGTGCCGTTGCGGGTCGAGTGTGCACCAGCAGTCTTTAGTTAGACAGCTAACCTCGATCCCCCCGTCAGCCAAAAGAAGGCGCTCCCATAGAAGGAGAATCTTCTCTGATGGTGAATACCCGGAGCTTACTGCGAACATGACAAGCAGAAGCAAGGGAAAAGGACTTGCAGTCAGCTCAGATGAGTCTGACTCTGAACCGGAAGGGGTGTATCAACACACTCGTACCCGGACTGGGGCCATTCCCCCGGTTGACTATAATGCCTTAGCCCATGGCATTAAAGTGAACGATTCCCACTCCGCCGTAGTGGAATCAGGGGCTTCAAACTCCTCCGTTGAGAAGGAGACCTCTGCCTACATGACAGGCACTCCTGATGAGACAGCTAGACGTCTGGAACAAATCCAAAAGAGACAAATGGAGATGATTGTGTCTCAACAGGAATCTATCGATGCTATCAAGCTGGCGCTTGCACAGCTGCTCGAAGACAGGAGGAGATCTCCTCCTAGGAGGTCGAGGGACAGAGAGAGAAAGGGAGGAAGCTCATCTCCCGAGCCTTCTGAAGAGAAGCCTCGATCTACTTCTGGCTCGTCCAAACCCTCGTCAAAGGGCGACCGAGACCCAGGGAAGGCTCATGCTAAAAGGATGAGTCAATTGGAGGAACGCCTCAATGCCCTTGCCAGTCACAAAGACCTCCAAGAAGCTGGAGTGGTCCGGCCCTATCCAGCTGAGTGGGATTTAGTCCCGTACCCTCCTAAGTTCAAGGCTCCAACCCTCCAAGCCTTTGATGGAAAGGGGTCCCCTAATCAGCACATCTACTACTTCAAATCCCAAACCGGGAATGTAGTAGATAATGACGCCATCCTGGCGCGACTGTTCATCGGCACCCTGAAAGGGTTGGCCTTTGAGTGGTTCATGAAACTCCCGGAAGGTTCTATCAAGAACTGGGGCGACTTGGAGAAGCTGTTCTTAACACGCTTCTTCGAAGATGACTCCGAGGTCACAATGCCACCCTGTTAGCTACGAGACAGCGAAAGGGAGAGTTCGTCAAATCTTTCGTGGAAAGATTTCGGAACGTGGCACTCCGGTGTCCAAGCGGTATGACCCAGGCCACCCTGGTGGAAACATGCCGCCACAACCTCCAAACCTCACTCCTTGCTCAAATAGGAGTTGCTGAAAGCCGCACCTGGAAACAATTAGTCCAACAAGGTGAACAGGCTGAGGAGATTGTTGCCCGCGTCAGGGCAGAAGAAGGCAAGCCGCGGCCGGAGAGGTCAACTAGGCGAGCGCCAGACACCTCCCTCCAGACAAAGCGGAAGGATAATTTGGCGACGGAGACCAAATCTCCCACCAAACCTCAACCAGCCAAGGCGAGTGGCTCTTCAAGCCAACCCCGCGCCAACAAGCAGTATTCCTTCAAGGAGGAACATGTCGATTCGCTCTTCAAGCTACTCAACAAGAGCAACCGACTGAAGCTCCCTGAGGCCAGGCGCCCTCAGGAAGTCGGCAAGACCGACAACCCCAACTACTGCTTGTACCACAGGATGTTGGGACACCCTACCAGAAGCTGTTACATCTTCAAGGACATCCTTCAGGCTCTGATTGACGCGGAGGTGTTGAAACTCCGACCAGAACAGAAGGAGGTGACAGCCAACATGACGTCGGTTCTCCAGTTTGGAAAACAACCTCCAGCACCTGCAGGGGTGGTCCCAATCCCAAGAGGAGAACTAAGAGTGGTCAACACAGACCCTCACCAGCAGCAGGAGAAGGGCTTGGTACCCGTCCCTACGCCTCAAGGGGAAATCATGTGGGTCCACCCTGACCTAGTGGACAGCCAGCAGTGGACTACTGTAACCAACAGGAAGTCCAAAGGCAAGGCAAAAGCTTCGTCCTGCCATGTGGTATGTGCTTCCCCCGAGAAGCAGAGGATGATGTTCCCTCACTGACTGATTCAGAAGAGGAAACAATAGTCTTGGCCGCAGAGCCCAACCAACCAATGACGGGGACTCGTTCAGGACAGCCCTACTTGAAGCAGTACGGCGAAGTGGCGGCAAACCCTCCACAACCGGCTGCAGAGCCAACTAGGCCCTCCACGAAGCCACCAGTGGAGAAACAAAAAGAGACTCGATTCTCTCGAGCTCTTCAAAAGGGTATAGCGGAAGGATCCACAACGCCTTACCGCTTTGATGTCTTGGCTCAATTGGCCAACATCCCGGCGCGGATCACCCTGTATGAGCTTCTAAGACTATCAAAGTCGACCAGGGAGGCTCTACAAGAAGCTCTGGCAAATGCTGAGGTCTTTATGACCCAGGTGCCAAAGAAGGAAGATGTAGAGAATTGTCTCCACACCTCCCAGAATGCTCCCTGCATTACCTTTACGGCAGATGATATGCAGGTTAAAGGGAAGCATGATCGACCCCTGTACTTCACAGGTTATATCGGATCATCTGAGGTGAACCGCATTCAGGTAGATCCAGGGTCCGCATTGAGCATCATGCCCCGCCGAGTCATGCAACACCTCGGCATCCCTACCCACCGTCTGAGCCCTACACAGACGACCATCTACGGGTTCAATGCCAACGGCACCCGTCCGATGGGGAAGATCAAGCTCAAGTGCCAGATTGGGAGCCTCAAGTCGGAGGTGACGTGCTACGTCATCGATGCCGACACTTCCTACAATCTGCTGCTGGGACGACCGTGGATCCACCGCAACTCCATCGTTCCCTCCACTCTTCACCAAGTCATGAAATACATTGACGCGAGTGGGAAGGTGCAAACGTTGGTTGCCGAAAGGTATCCGTTTAAGGGGGTCGAAAATTATTTCACGGACTCCCTCCTATATCAGGATCCGGTGGATGAAACTCCGCAACTGGAGGTGCCAGACTCTGGTAATGAGGCTGACACTGAGCCCGAGCAAGAAGAGTGCCTGTGGAAGTTGGAACCACTTGTAAAGAGCACTAATAAGCTCGATGTTGATAATACCACCGACGATGCAGGCGGTTGGTATATTAATGAGAATTTAGACTTTGAGTATTTTTCTGCGTGTGCATCCGATTCAATACCGTCGGATACTAGTACCGACGTAGACGATGACATCTGGTCGGCAATGGATGCTTTGACATCATTGCATGTACCAGTAAAATCATCTTTCGGGACATACCAGGATAATGGTGATGCGCAGGAATCTATATTCATGGTTCCGACAAGACGAAAAGGCCAAAAACCAATCCTTTTTGGGCGAATGACGACTGAACCAACGCCCCGCGAAGAATCGAAAGTGAGGAGGAATCCCCTCAGCTCAGTCATTATGAACCAAAAGCGCTCAAAATGATGAAGTGCATGGGGTATGATCTAACCAACAGACCCGGGTTGAACTTCGGCAAAGGAAGGAGAACGCTACTTCGATCCTTTGTGCCGAAAGGGAAGGCCCCCGATTATTATCATCGGACGCGCCGGGGGTTGGGCTATGTATCAACTCCGGTCCCATCAGCCTCCGATTCTCAAGAATCGTCGAGCAACGATTACTCTTCAGACACATCATCTTGGGAGTCAGATGTCAGTGTCGGCAACATCTTCAAGGAACTTTCAGTGAACATGGTTTCGACAAGCCACCTGGAAGATGGAAATGAAGAAATGATCCAATCTGATACAGATCCTTGGATCAAACATTTAAATGCTCTTTGGGATACCCGCTTTGAACAGCGTGAGCCACCCACAGAAGACAAGGTTGTTCAGATCAACCTAGGAGATGAGGCTAACCCTAAGCCCATCTTCATAAGTGACGGCCTGTCACCTTCAGAGAAGAAGGATCTAATATCTCTTGTACAAGAGTATATAGACGTCTTCGCCTGGAATTATGAGGACATGCCAGGACTTGATCCTCAAGTGGCCATGCACCGCCTCAACATCAATCCGGACGTAAAGCCTGTCAAACAACAACAGCGACGGTTTCGCCCAGAAATAATGGAGGCAATTCAATCAGAAGTCAGAAAACTTATTGATTCTGGCTTCATCAGGGAAGAACAACATCCCGACTGGGTAGCCAACATCGTCCCCGTTTCCAAGAAGAACGGGAAGATCAGGATCTGCATCGACTTCCGCGATCTAAACGAGGCCTGCCCCAAAGACGAATTCCCATTGCCAATCACAGATGTTATGATTGACAATACTTGTGGATTCGAACGAATGTCCTTCATGGACGGATTCTCAGGATACAATCAAATCAAAATGTATCCTGATGATGAAAAGCATACCTCCTTCAGGACTCCTCTAGGGGTATATTGCTATACTGTCATGCCTTTTGGACTGAAGAATGCGGGGGCAACCTACCAAAGGGCCATGAATGCCATTTTCCATCAGCAAATGCGCAAAACGGTGGAATGTTATGTCGATGACATTGCGGTGAAAAGTCGCATTAAAGGAGATCACATAGCTGATCTGAAGGTGGTCTTCGACATCATGCGGGCTCATCAATTGAAGATGAACCCCACCAAGTCCTTCCTGGGGGTAGCCAGTGGCAAATTCCTAGGATTTGTTGTGACTTCCACAGGAATCCATTTGGATCCGGAGAAAGTCCGCGCTATCCAAGAGATGCAACCCCCGAGAAACCTCAAGGAACTCAGGGGTTTACAGGGTCGATTGGCGTACATCCGCAGGTTCATCTCAAACCTCTCCGGAAGATGCCAGCCCTTCGCTAAGTTGATGAAGAAGGGTGTCTCGTTCATTTGGGACGATGCTGCCAACAAGCGTTTGAGGAAATCAAACAATACCTCACCCAACCACCAGTCCTTGCAGCCCCGGTGTCCGGAAAGCCTTTCCTGGTGTACGTCCGGGCAATGGACCATTCTTTGGGAGCTCTACTAGCTCAGAATGATGAAGAAGGACGAGAACAGGCAATCTACTATCTGAGTAGAACAATGATCGGAGCCGAACATCGGTACAACCCGATCGAGAAGGAATGTTTGGCACTAGTGTTCGCCATTCAGAAAATGCGACACTATCTGGTAGGCCAGACTATAAATGTCATATCAAAAGTCAACCCCCTGAGGTTACTTATGACAAAGCCTTCTTCACTAAATGGCCGGCTGGCAAAATGGGCCATGTTGCTATCCCAGTATGATATGCACTTTCTGCCGCAGAAAGCCATTAAGGGACAGGCGGTGGCAGACTTCCTAGCTGAACACCCAGATCCGAGGGCAGCCAAAGTCTACGAGGATCTCCCAGACGAAGTGGCCGAAGTCTACCTGACTCAGACATCGTTCGAAAGTCAAGTGTGGCAACTTTTCTTCGACGGTGCATCAAGGACAAGCCCCAAGGGACACGTAGTGGCGGGGGTAGGAGTAGTACTTGTCTCCCCACAAAATTATGTGATCCCCCGAGCTGTCTCGCTAACGGAGCCTTGTTCCAACAATGTGGCGGAGTACAATGCTCTATTGATCGGGATGCAGCTCGCCGATGAGATTGGCGTTAAAAATCTCGAGGCATACGGTGACTCTAAACTCATCGTCAGCCAAATTCGCGGGGAGTACGAAGTCAGACATGAAGACTTAGTACCCTATTACAACGCAACTATCCGCATGGCCGAGGGGTTTGCTAACTTCTACATCGACCATGTACCGCGCAGGCAAAATGCGCACGCCGATGCACTCGCATCCCTTGCAGCCTCCCTAGCCCTTCCAGCTGGAGCAATGGAGAAAATATTCGTCTACAGCCACGACTTGCATTGCCCGAAAAATACTCTCGAGGACTATCAGGAGTCAAAGGGAGATTGTCGAGGCAAAGAAGTGCTGGAATTGTCGGCCCGTCCAGAGCTTAAAGACTGGCGATTCCCCTACATCGACTATGTCTTGTACGGCATCCTGCCTGAGGACGCCAAAGAGGCGGCTGCCATTCGAAGGAAAGCCCCTAAGTTTTACTATAATGCGATTACACGAACATTGTATCGTCGGTCGCATGACGGGATCTTACTCCGGTGCCTCTCACCAAAAGAGGCCCAGGAGGTATTGAAAGAGGCCCACGACGGTACGTGCGGAGCCCATCAACCTGGCCCAAAACTGGCACATCGACTCCAAAGGTTGGGTTACTATTGGCCCAAGATGGTTGCCGACGCCGTCGCCTATGCCAAAAGATGTCACGCTTGCCAAATACATGGAGATTTTATCCATCAAGCACCAGGGTACCTCCACTCTACGACCTCTACATGGCCATTTGAAATGTGGGGGATGGATGTGGTTGGTCCTATCAGCCCACCATCATCAAAGGGACATCGGTTCATTCTAGCAATAACCGATTACTTCTCCAAATGGGCCGAAGCCATTCCTTTGAAGGAGGTGAAGTCGTCCAACGTGATCAAGTTCGTAAAACATCACGTTATTTACCGTTTCGGTGTACCTCGGCGGATTGTCCATGACAATGGACCCCAGTTCATCAGCCAGGCATTCCAGAGATTCTGCGCTAAGTTCAGAATCCAGAGTGTGTCCTCAACGGCATACTATCCTGCCGCTAATGGCCTCGCAGAAGCTTTCAACAAGACCATTGGCAAGCTTCTCAAAAAGTTCGTCTCGAAGAGTCAACGCGACTGGGACGACAAGCTAGGCGAATGCTTATGGGCCTATCGCACAACAGTACGAACCCCGACAAAGGCCACGCCGTTTTCCTTGGTATACGGATGTGAAGCCGTGCTTCCCCTGGAAATCCAAATTCCATCTCTACGCGTCGCCTTGACAGCGGAGATGACGACAGAGGAGAAGCATCGACAGCGACTCCAGGAACTGGAGGCCTTAGACGACAAGCGTCTGCAAGCCCAACAGCAAATCGAGCTCTACCAAGCTCGAATCACCAGAGCCTTCAACAAGAAAGTTAAAGTACGAACTTTCAAGAAAGGCGATCTTGTCTTAGCCGTCAGAAGACCCATGGTGATGACGCACAAGACAAAAGGAAAATTCCAACCCAAATGGGAAGGACCATTTGTGGTAGAGTCAGTCTACTCGAATGGATCATATCGCCTCATAACCTCGAATGGCGATACACTTATGATGCCAATCAATGGCAGATTCCTGAAGAAGTACTATCCTTAGATGGTATTCTTCCGCTGATCAAGTTAATAGTACACCTCTGATCAAAGCAAGAAGAATTTCTTCATTAACATCCGACGCCTCCAACGGCTAAGGATAGAGGAAAATGTTGGCTTTTAAGCCCAACATAAGTCTTCGACAACTCATCATGCTGAGGGGAATAGCATGGCTAGCCCAACTCAAACGGTAGTTGGTAAAGGCACCTCAAATCCGTTGATAGCTGGGGGTTTGCTAAAAATCCTAAGTGGACTTGATTCCACTCTTTCCTCCAAAATCCCTTACCAATTCTCATCCACAGAATGGTAGGTCTACAAAATACAACCATTACTAAGTTAACACTATACCTCTGGTAATGGAAACTTTTAATATTCCTTGTCGAGTACAAATTTTGCTTGTCAACTCTACACTACCAAATTTTCAAATTTGCCAAGTTAACACTACACCTCTGGCACTTCAAATCTCACTTGTCAATTCTCATCCATAGAATGACAGGTCCTCAAACTGTTTTCGGCTCAAGCCAATTCTTGTCAAGTTAATATCACACCTCTGACAAAACTACTGTTTAAGTTAACATTATACCTCTAAGCAGTACTTCAAGTTTCTGCCAGGTTTAATATTACACCTCTGACAGTCACTTTTCTTCAGTCTTCCACATCGAAGCTGAAATGAATGATGCCAAGTTAACACTACACCTCTAGCATCTGAGTCATCGCTAAGTTCAACAATACACCTATGGCCATGACCTTTCCTCGACTTCCTTGTCCAAGTCGAGATGACCAATGCTAAGTTCAACATTACACCTCTAGCATTACCTCACTGTTAAGTTAAACATCACACCTATGGCAGTGACATTCTCAGTTTTTCCTAAACAAAACTGAAATACTTCTGAGTTAAGGTAATATCACACCTCTGACTCGCATCCTTGTCAAGTTAACATTACACTTCCGACAAGACCACTTTCAACCCGTCAAGTTAATATCACACCTCTGATGGTAACAAACCTTCCTAGACTCTCCACGAGTCTAATCTCACTTGTTATTCTCTTCAATAGAATAACAGGTCCACCTAAAAACATTGTTAGGTTAATATTACACCAATTAACAGTGTTTTCATCAAATCCCCAGCTAAACTCGATTAAGTTAATTCTAAACCTCTGATCAGAGTTCACCCTCCCTGGGGGTACCAAATTCTACTTGTCACTTTCTATTACAAAGTGGCAGGTCCACCAAAAAGTCATTTCATCCCTGTCAAGTTAACATCACACCTCTGACAGTATTGTGAGAGTTCCTGAAATAGGATCTTTTCTTACAAAATTTGACTTATTAAAGTTACCATCATAATTTTAACAAAGTCAAAGATTCTTTGCTTCTACGAGTCTAAGACAAAAAAGTTCAAGACAATGAAAGAGGCAAAAAGAAAAGTGTCACTTTTATTTATTTCCAAACATATGAAAGTGATACAAAACGCTCTCTTATACAATAAGATGGAGTGTTACAGTAAAAACGCTCTCTTATACAATAAGATTGAGTGTTACAATTAAGGAGTACAAAGAAGTCCCTCTCTCTCTCTTAGAGGTTGCACTCACTCCTTATAAGCCGCGTCTGATTCCAAGTGCGCGATGTTTTGTGGCTACAATAGAAGCTGGTTACACCACAATGCATGATGTAAACATCGAAAGCGCCCTAGCTGACTAAGCTAAGAGCAATGGTGTTCTTGAGGTCTGGTGGCAACAGAAAGTCCTGCAACCCTTCGTTCAGGAGCGTCTCTTTCCCTAGCAGGCCATCCAACGGACATAGACTGTCCTTGATGTCACTTCTGGAGTGGGAGAGGAAGAGGATCTTGTCCGCCACCACAACCGCCGGAACCCTCATCGCCGTCATGCATAGCCTGACCATCTCTTGCCAGCAGGCATGAATGGCGAAGCAGATCTGAAGAGACCTTGGCGAGGGTTGGGTCCTCGTCAGAGACGTAATATACTCTCTTATAGGTGACGAGGACCATAATATACTCTCTTATAGGTGAACATCGAACAAGTTCGCCGGCCAAAGCATCCTTCCAGGGGCCCAGCAAACCAGCAAGTCTACCTGCAAGAAATGAAACAAAGGAATCAGAACAATCTGCAACTTAGTATGTTTCAACAGAGAAAAACTAAGTCGCAAATGCAGACTGCAGACGCGGGAATGATCCACGCAGTCAGCCAAGCAGACGCGGGAATGACCCACGCAGTGAGCCAAACTGCTGCGTCAGCAGAGACAAACGCGAATCAAAACGCGGTCTCATTCTGCGCCCAAGTCGAAAGCACAGACGCCGAAAAGGCACAGACGCCGAAAGTTGCCATCTCCTTGTTGAGTGAACAAGAGTTGCAAGGCTCGGGTCTGAAACCTTTTTGGAATTCGTCCAAAGCAGTAGCCATAAAACGCGCCAAGACAGTGGCTTTGAAACGCAAGCTTTGTGAACAAAGCCAGCGCCAAGTGCCAAAGACCCCTGCACTCGCGTCCAGAGAAGTTCAAGTCTGTGGCGCAAATTCCAGAAGGAATGCACCAACACAGACTTCGTGAGGGGGTCCAGATAATGATGATGCCAAGGTACAGGCCGTGGTAGATTAAAATATCATGGCTAATCGGGACGGCGTACCAACAGAGGCCTCTACCAAGAGTCGGGCTCTCTGCGTCCAAACGCGGACGTGCAAGATGATCAGAGAGACACTCTGCCCCGAAGAGACCAAACAGGAGCATACAAGCCCTGGGTCATCTTCATCCACAGAGCCATCCTCATCCATGGAGACAATACTCTGAAGAGGATGAAGGTTCTCAGAGCGCTCGCTCTCAAAAAGAAAACAGTCCAAAGATTGGATTGAAGGGAGAGGGTGCGCCCTATTTATAGGCAGCCCCCGATAACTGCAATTAATGATCTCCTAATCTGAACCGCCGGCCTTAATGACCGCACGATTGTCAAGGTCCAATAAGGGACTGACGCGTGTAACGCCGCTTCGAAAACCGTCGCAGGCGCCAATCTCCAACCACCCGCATCGGTTTCTCATTAAAGGGAATTAACGCTCAAGACCAATAAGAAGCCGACGCGTGGATAACCGCTTCGGGAAACAGCGGAAAATCTGCATTCCCGATCATCAATAGAGATTTGAAGATCACATCAAATCTTTATGACAGGCTGTATGTAACGCCTGGGAGGTTACACCAAGACGCAGACTGAAGAACCGTATCCAAAATTCGCGTCCCCTCCCCAGATTGGATGACGATCACCCGCGTCCTAGAGGAATGTCCGCGTGATGCAAAGTCGCGTCCCCTCAGCAAACGGGGTCCTTTTTAAAGGAGAACACTTAGTCCATTTTGGGATTAATGGAAAATGCACAAGCCTGCGTCCCTCGCGTCTGCTTGATCCGCGTCTTTCCTAGCGAAGCAGATTCGCGTCTCTTCCTACAGACGGATGCCGCGTCTTCTGAACTCATGGCCGCGTCTCCTTATGGATTGACGCTGCGTCTCATCAAAAGAACTTGGTTCTGCCCAAGTCCTTCTGAACTCATGGCCGCGTCTCCCTATGGATCGACGCTGCGTTTCGCCCAAAGAACTTGGTTCTGCCCAAGTTCTTCTGAACTGATACCCGCGTCTCCCTGTGAACAGAGGCCGCGAGTCGATGCTGCGTTTCATTGAAAGAACTTAGTCTTACCTAAGTTCAGTATTCACAGCCAGTGATCAAGAAGTTGGATTCATCCACAGCTAAGCAAAGAAGATGGAACAAAAAATGTCCTTTTTATATCAAAAGTGGATACAAACACTCTGATAAATAGAGTGTCCTTTTCTTTACAAAAAAAAAGAAAAGAAGGCTAAATGTCCTGGTTCGCCAAGGAACGAATTTGCTCCCTGAGATGATGCATCTTGATCTGACGTGCCTTCTCAGCCTCCATCATGGCTTGGACCCGCAGCTCCTCTTCAGATAGGAAGGGTTTTGCAGCCAGCTGCGCTCGCAGAGATTCCACCCTGGAAGAATGTAGAGACAGACTCTCTTCAGCTCGCGCCTTAGCCGCCTGTTGCTCCGCAAGCTCCTCTTTGATGGTAACAAGCTTCTTCTCATTGATCGCAAGCACAGCTTCTGCCTTGGCAATGGTGTCCCGAGCCTTGGCAATGGTGTCCCGAGCACTGATGATGACGTGCTCCGTGCTCTGCATGACAATCTCGGATTCCCTTGAATCGTCAGTTAGTTTCTGACATTCAGCCTGGGAATATTCGAGGCTGCGGATCTCTGCATCTATTTGTGCCTCTGCCTCCTGTCGCTCTTGTTCTTGAGCAGCTAAGAGCCGGGTTAGGGTGGCCTGGGCCTCACTAGAAGAGCTGGCATTTTCCAAAGACTTCAGCTCGTGCAGGTCGTCTCCCAGTTGCTCCACCACCCGCAGACACGCCTGGGCAAGTGAGGGGCCTCCGGTTAATTCGACGTTCTCGGCCAGATTTCTGAGAAGCGTCTGGGCAAAATTGAAGGAGCTGCTTCCACGTAAGATGAGATCAATACATGATCCCATCGAAGCAAAGAATTGTTGCACCATCTGGCGTGCCAGTTCCCCCATATCGTCACCACCTGGGAAGCTTCCCGACCCCTTTTCTGTCACGGGATAAGGCGGATCTTCTCGCACAAGAGTTGTGCTGACCACCGATACGGCTAGAGCAGAAGTAGCCTCGGGCGTTTCCAGAGGTGCTATCTTTGCAGGAACCTCCTCCTCAGAAACTTCAGCCGAGACCTGAGCCGTGTGGCCTTCTGGAGGGATATCAATCATTGGACTCTCCACCTGAGCCCCCTTAGTTCTCTCTGCAAATGACCACAACATTAGCCACAAAGGTGAAAAGCGAAACATTCAAAATATCAGAACTTCCTTACCACCTGGGAGGTCCAGAGATAGCGAACCCTTGGGTGAATCCTGCAGAGTGAGAGCTTCCCCAGCCTCAGTGGGTACCTCCTTTTCCGGCAAAGCGGAGGGCTCCCTAGTTTCCGCAATCGCCCCTTCCGAAGTTGTCTCGCCAACCGAAGCCTCAACTCCTTCGAGCTGGGTCACCTCTTTTACCATCTCCTCGATATGCGAGGAGGTTGTAGTCTCGGCATCCTCAGCCAACCCTGCAGCGTAAAAGAAGAATGTTAAGACACCTTCTTCAAAACCAAAGAGGAAATCGGGTGAAAGTACCTGCAGTGGGAGCAACTGTCGCCAACGGTGATGGCGCCGTCAACGGTTCCCCCCCGTACATTTCTTCCTCCGAGATATGGGAGAACTTGCTCGGATCAGGAAGAGTGGGTTCATCACCGTAGTCGACCTTGTCTTCAAACTCGCTTTCCCCTGAGTACGAGGAAGAAGACAGCTCAACGCGAGGAAGCTCTGCAACCGGAGCCTTGCCTCCAATTACCCCAGTGGTAGGACTGGGATCAATTGCCCGAGGACTGGAGATGAAGACACAAGGAGACCCCGACTGCTGTGCCTCATCTCTTCTTTCATGAGTAGAAGAAGGCTCGGGATGAGCTAAAATCCCCAGAATATCGACATCTCCTCCGCTCATGATGTCGACCTCTAGCTGCTCATCCTCGTCAGTGGCGGTGGATCGATCAACAAGCTCCCCTTCCTCCGCAGACCCGTGGCTTCTGCTAAGCGACCTGGGAACACGGACTAGAGGAGTTTCTTCTTCAGCTATATCCTCCTCCCTCAGTTCCCTGACACCAGAAGGGATGGCCGCTGGTAGAGAAACTGCTGGCGCCAAGTCTCTCCGCACCTTCTTACGGGCAGGCCCAGCAGTAGAAGTAGAGCCCTGACGACGCTTGCTCACCGCCTGTCGAGACTTAGTTGCTTGCGGCTCTGCCCTTGTTGCTCGCGGCTCCGCCTTAGTCGCTTGCGGCTCCGCCCTTGGTGGTCGTGGCTCCGTGGCTCGTGGCTCCCTTCTCGTTCTTCTCCCGACCTCCTTCTGGGCCTTCAGGTACTGTTCTACGAGTTTGATGGTTTACCGGACTCTGTCCTTGCCTCGAGACTTGCATTGATGCTCTCGATGCATGAAGACGCCGGAAAAAAGTCTGGTGTCTGGATGGCTTGGGAGTACCAAGTGCAGAAGCTGAGGCTCATATGGCACTTGGGCCCCTCGAGAGGTAGACGGAAAGTTGCTCCCGTCCCTCCAGCCACACTGTAGTACCAGGCCCGAGCACCCTCGAACAGGTTCCCTTCGAAGGCGAGTCGAGCATTGGGGTTCCCGACATAGAGCTGATCATAGCCGAACTGTCGAGCGAAGCGATTCGGCATGTACGGCTCAATGGTGCATGACGTCCCTTGCCGGAAAAGCACATATCCGGGCCGAATATTGAGCAACCACCAGAAGGCTCCCGTGGATAACCTCGTGAAATCATCTGGGCCCGCGGAATCAATAAGTAGATCCCCGAAAGATGCACCAGGGATCTGGGGGAGGCAACGATTGAGCTGGTAGTTCGCAGGGTCTGAAAGGCACTTCCGGACGTAATATATATAAGGATCACGCCAGTTCGAACCCTCCAACCGCTGTACAAAAGGGACAGAACTCTCCCTCCAACGCACCGCCGTCATCAAGGAAGGGCAATGCATCACGTACCAAGCCATGAGGTACGTGTAAGGCAGCTCGACCCGAGGGTTGGGACGCTTCACCGTCGGATTCCCCTCTGAGTCAACATACAGCTTTCCCTCGGAGTCTGCAGTTTTCGGTGGCTCGCAGAAATTCTTAGCTAGCGCCCGCAGCCCGCTCTGAATACCAGCCGCCACGGCCGGGAGAAGGGCTATGGGGTTGCCATGAGCCAGGAGCACCGCCGGGTACACCACGTCAGCAACAATAACTTCATGTGGCAGCGTGGGCACCACACAACGCTTCAGCCACAGCATCAGAAAGCCCGCCAACAGCGCCCGATCGGAGATAGGGGTCCGGGCTTGATGGTGAAAGCTTTCAAAAACCAAGTCAGGGTCGAAACCGTCCTCGTTCGACTCCGTGGTGTAGAAACTGTCAGAAGCCTGGTCGATCCTGTCTTCAATCTCCCTATCGGAGCTGGGAGCCAATCGGGTTATCAGATGGTCTTTGGTGTTGACGTTGTTGAACAAGTAACTGGCCCAAGACAGTTGCTTGACTCCCTGCGACCGCCATTTGGTTATCTGGCCGCAAATGTGGAAGTGACATAGCACTTCCCAGTAGGTCTCATATATTAGGGGATACTCCTCCTTCAAAAGGTGAAGCTCCACAGTGGTCGGGACATATTCCTCATAGGGAATGTCCCCTGTTGCCAATCCTGAGACTTCATGCAGCTCGTGCAGAGCGAGGCCCATCTCCCCGACCGGAGTGAAGAACGTCCCCGTCAAAGAATTATAACGCTCTAGAACCCCGAAGAAGTTCTGAGAGCTTTGAGGGATCCCCCACTGCACGGCCCTGACTGCCGAGTACAGTCCCACACGCTTTAGCAGATCCCCGAGCTCGGTAAGGACAAAGCCGACCATCCTGCCCCACCAATAGTTCTCCGTGGAATGGACCCACCCGGGCGCACGGAACCCAACCGGATAATCACCCTCCGCTTCCATGAATGCGTTGAGGAAGGTAGTGCCAAGTTGTGATATCTCTCCAGCCGGAACCTCAGACTTGCGCGACCCAAGGAAAAGGCCGATAACCGACCTGTCATGGCTATCATGACGGTGTACTTTATGGGAGCCCAAATCACCGAGAGTAATCTCAGGGACATATCGAGAAAGGTCCCATTCCATCTTCCGAGGGACGGACATGTGCTGGAAATAGGACAGCGGGAACATCCTCTCCATGTCCGGAAGAAAGAATCTTCCACCCCTTATTTGACGGAGCCATTTGTAAGTTCCGTCATACACGCGATAGCCGCCATCGTGGATACGATCTCCGAAGAAGAAGGCAGGCTTCTCCAGCTTGATGCCAGCATCCGTTGTGAATGCTGCATCGGTCATAAGCACCCGAAGAGTCCTCATGTCAACATTCGAGAGCCTCTCCTCACGAGCCTGCGACTGGTCAGCAGTCACAGGAACAGTCCTTTGTAGCACAAAGGTCAAGTCCCGGTCAGCACCACCTACATGTCCAAAGTGGCGCGTCTTGGCGAGTGAAGTAGTAAGGTGTGGCGCTGCAAAAAGAAAAGGACACTTAGTTAGATACTTTATCAAAAGTAAGGAAAAAATGCTAAGTGTTCATAACCCAGACGCAGAAGAGACACTGGACGCACGAATTATCAAATCCGCGTCCAGACCTGCGCATCCACGTCCAAACGCAGAAGAGACACTGGACGCAGGAATTATCAAATCCGCGTCCAGACCTGCGCATCCACGTCCAAACGCAGAAGAGATACTAGACGCAGGAATTATCAAACCCGCGTCCAGACCTGCGAATCCACGTCCAAACGCAGAGGAGATACTGGACGCAGGAATTATCAAATCCGCGTCCAGACCTGCAAGATCCGCGTTTTGCAAACCAAGACTTACCAGCACCTGATGTTGCAGAACTCAAGGATCAAAGTCCGTGTTTAAACCCTTCACAATTAGAAATATTCTAAGTGAAGGGCCCAAAAGGCAGGACCTAATGGCACCGGGTCATCAAACCCGCGCCTCGGTTATCAACCCAAAGACTGCGTCTGGGAATCAAACACGATTTAAATTTGTGTGTTAAGGGTTCTTAAGGGTTCTTTGAACTTCCTTTAATGGCGAAATTCACGCCTAAAAGGCATTTTACCTTGGAGACCTTGGAGAACAACATCCTGCGCAGAGGAGGAGCTGCCCCTCCGGGCCTCGGCGACGGTCGCCTTTGAAGAAGAAGCAGTCGGCTTGGTCTTGGGTGCCATTGCTAATTCAATCCGAGGTTAGACAGATGAACAGAAGGGGAAATTCTCTTTCTTAATTTTATCAGCGAGTGCGTTCGGAGAAGAAGAGGAATCTTCCCAACTGTGGCCTTTTATAGGCACAAGGATTCGCGAAGATACGCAGCGTATGGCCCGATGAATTCTGCGGCGAATCTCTGTTCGACGCGTGGAACAAAATCACTTTAACGCACAGAGAAGATCGTGCGCCACGACTCTGCAGCGAATCGTCGCTCGACACGTGGCACGGATCATTTAATGGGCCAGGAAATCCGCGCGCCAAAAGGTGAAATCCTGCCGGTTCCCCAGGCCAGCTGGCGGCGTAATCATCACACGGCACAGATTCGCACCCAAGGGACGCACCTCTTCGATGGACATGCCCTGTCAGCATCTCCATAAATGCATTCGGAAGGTCGCGTCTCTCTACAAAGTCCGCGTCCGACCTAGCGGGCCCAACATCGCGTCTGCCTCATAGAAGATCAGGCGCGTTTCCGTTGCCAAAGGACGCACCCTACAGAAATTGCGTCTTTAAAGCAGTACCATCTCGGCTTTTTTGAAAAGAACCTGCATTCGGCCTCCTGCTTCTGCAAAATCAGTTCAACAGTACACTGACGCAAGCAGACGACTAACCACTCCTGGCTTAAAGCACACTCGTGACAGACTAAAAGCAATCGGGGAGGTTTAGACTGTGCATCTAGACACTCAACATGATCAACTCTGGTGGCTTCAAAGAGTTCAAACAGTACACTCACGAAGACCAACTCCAGATAAGATCGAACCCGGAGCATCAACAGTCCGGCCATGAAGGTGAATTCAGCTAGAGTCCAAAGTATTTCGAAATCCGTCCCAGTTAACTGCAGAATATCGAAAACTTTGGAGGGGGTTCTGTAGGCTGTCTAAAAATCACTAAAAGACAAGCCAATAAAAGCAGAGTCTCAAGTTCTAGACGCGAGGTATCGACACCCGCGTCTCAGCATCAAGGCGCGTTGGCTCGACACCTGCGTCTCAGCATCAAGGCGCGTTGGCTCGACACCTGCGTCTCAGCAACAAGGCGCGTTGGCTCGACACCCGCGTCTCAACATCAAGGCGCGTCGGTCTGACACCCGCGCCTCAGCATCAAGGCGCGTCGACTTGACACCCGCGTCTCAGCATCAAAGCGCGTCGACCTGAAACCCGCGTCTCAGTTATAACCGCCTTGGTTAAGGGACCAATCACTGCCCACACGTAAGGGAAACCAGCTCCCATCGTGGCGTGTCTTTAGCAGGCACGTGGGTTGGTTACCGCCCATGTAGCGGGGAAGTTGGCCCTCATTGTGGAGCGCTTTTAGGGGGGCACGTTCACCCCCTAAGACCTCTATAAATAGCCCCGTCGCTATGAAGAAGGGGTCGGACCCTTGGCAATCAAAAAAAAAGAGAAGGAGAAGAGGACAACAGAGAGATATCAACAGGCGCGACACATACAGAGAGAGAGAGCTCGACTCTTCAAGCCAACTTGCTGCGTACAAGTTGCTCTTCGCCTACCTTCTCTTTTAGAGTTTTGGTAGACGGGGCTGAGTTACTCCTTCTACCTGCCAAGGAGAAGATCCCTTGACGGTCCAGACGGTCATCTGGTCAACGGAGAACAAGATTCACTCTCCACCGCCACACGAAGAACCCAGCACTAAACAAAGGGGGGATTCAAGCTTCAACATCCTCCCTCCCTTGTAACCGGAAGATTAGTCCGTTGTAATTTTTCATCTGATTCAAGGAAATTTTACACCTCCCTCTTTTTCCGTGTCCAACATCCTCGAGCTCGCATCTGACATCGGACTCGTCGGTATCGCCGTCGTCGCCCTCCTCGGGGCCCACATCACTCTCACCGACCTCTCCATGTACTCCCCAATCTCCACTTCAACACCCAAGCTAATATTGTCATCATCGTCGCCCATGACGGGGTCATCGCCGTTCACTAGCTCACTTGGGGACATGAAAAATAATGTGATTTATTTATAAATGAAAATGGATGAGAACGAGGTGGAAGAAGAGGGCCATGTTGTCCTCCTCCTCTCCCCAAACTCCGTCTACTTCTCCATCATCTCCTTCGTTGTCACATCCCTTGGTCGTGTCCTCACCACCACTAACCCCCTCAACACCTCTCTCGAGATCGCCAAGCGGTCGTTGATTCCATCAGCCTCAACGGTTTGACAAACCTCTGTGTTTTTGTTCCAAGTTGCGTGTTTGCAACATTATAAAGGACGAGTTCAAGCCTGACAGGCTCAGGAGGATCAAAACCATGGCCACAAGTATCGGGCCCACGACGGTGTTGGTCAAGTCTCGTCGAAGGGCAGAGAGAGGACGATGCTAGTGTGCAAGGTGATTGCAGGAAAAGTGAAGAAGAATGAGGAAGGAGGCTCAGTTGTTGCTGGTACTACTAGTGCAGGAGTTTACTCCAATTTGGATGAGCTCATTGTGTTTGATCCCAAACCTATCCTGCCTTACTTTGTCATCATGGGTTCGGGTTGGTTTCTTCGCTCGTTGGACATGTGATGGTCTAATGCGTTGTGGGTCATCGAATCTGAGTTGGTGCTTCCCTAATAGTTACCAACATGTCCCCCTTATGATGCACCACCAGCACTAGCATTTCGGTGACCAAACCCTAACCCTAGATCCCCCCAAATCTCACCCAATCCTGCCCCCAATCCTGCACCCTATCTCGCTCCCGCTCTCACTCCTAACCCCTGCCCCTGTCACCATCCACAATCTCACCGACCTCTTTTGACGATCTCCTCCTCGTCTCCTGCCTCCCTACCCACTCCCGCGATTTTGCTGCCACCACTCTTGTCTGTAAACGATGGCTCTGCTTCTCCAGCCACCTTCATCGCTCCCTCATCCTCCGTCGTTGGGCCTCCCTCGATCGCCTTCTCTCTCACTTCCCAATCTCACCCACCTCGACCTCGTCCCCGTCCTCGTCGCATTCTCCTCATCCAACTTACCCCACCTCTTCCTCCATCTCCTCCAGTGTTATCCTTAGCTGCGATAACTTCTCTCTCCAGATGGAAAAGCACTGTAGACCTTTGATTTATGAGTGTTCCTTCATTGACACTGATTCCATCGACCGTGGGCTGGAGGCAGTCATCGGAACCTAGTGGCCTTCGTAAGATCTCCGTCACAGGTGCCGAATCAGGGCTCGCCTGTGAGACACCCTCCAGGAAATGGAGCTCCGTTGCACCGTTAAAGGTTAATACAACTCTTCTTAAATCCTAAATTAGCAGCTCAAATCTGATGGCCCACAGCGCCTTGGACCATCACACAGTCCAACGCGTGAAGGAACCAACTCGAACCCTGTCTATAAAAGTTTGTAGTTCAAAACTTCTTGTTTTGATACGTACATAATTTGTTTGAAGCTTGGAATTAATGTTGATCTGTTTCCTTAGAATTTTATGAGCTTCTTAGAAATCTGATGCCATTAGTTGTTAATGTGGGAATTGCAAGGCTAATCTTGTTTTATGTGAGACATTTTCTTGTTGTCTTCATCTAGTTTTTGTTATTATGTTGGCGTTTTGTAGTTGATTAGAATGTCCCTTTGGTTAAGAGAGCTGGGTGTCTACTTCTAAAATGTTTTTATGTGAGTAAAATTTGTGAAGTCACTGTTTGAGAGCAATTGAGGCAAAAGCATCCTGAACCGGTTCCTCGCCTTCACCACTTGCGCCCTCATCCCCAAACTCAACAACAAGAATCCCTCCATCATTCTCCTTGAACAAATCCAGAACGCTGTCGTCAGTCCAAGAATCGTTGCAACAATCAAGGAAATTGTAATATCCCTAATTAATGATATTTGACTAATATATTAAATAATTATTTGACTTTACTTAATCTTTATTATTAATGTTAATTGATTGATTTAATACCCATCCCCCATTATTTTTACAATTATAATTTATTATGATTGTTGGTAGTAAATACTATTTCTATCGTTTTTACAACTTGCTATTCTTATTGTTAATGTCTATTTATATAATTTGTATTAGGAGATAAAATCATATTCTATATATGTCATTATTGTTAATTGTTATTGATCATTTTTATAATCTTTATTAACTATTATTATTATTACTACTATTAAATAGGTATTTTGGATCAAAATCATTTTCCCTCTCTTCTCCCATTTTCATTTTCATTTCCTTTTTATTTTTATTTTTTTAACTTGAGTTCAAACTAAAGCCTAGCCCATGTTCCTCTCTCATTTTCCTTTTCTCTTATTTTTCATTGAGTCCAAACCCAGTCCAAATTCAACCCAATAACCCAATCCCCATAATCCTAACCTTAACTACTAAATCAAATCTGAACCAATCCTATAACACATCAAATTAAATCCTAAACTAATCTCCTTCTTTCCCCCATCCCACAACCGTCATCTCCACCATAGCCCATCTCCACTGCACCACCATACTCCATCCCGGAGCACTCTCTCGACGTCCAACTCCCTCTATGTCACCCACGCTATGTCGCTGCCCTCCCCGACTTCACCCGTCTCTACCTCCTTCACCTGCATGCCAAGCCACTCCATCTCCATCACTTACACACCTTCCCCACTCGTCTCCCCTGCACTCCCTTTCTCCCTCTCTCTTTCTTTTCTCCCTCACCCAGCTAGCTCGCCGCTCCTCCATGGCCGCATCACCTACTCGCCAGAGCCCCGACAACTTATCAACCAGCACCACCTTGAGTCACCAACCGCCGAGCCTATGCCAACCATCCTCTTCTTCTTCCCAGGGCCGTATCCTTCCCACGGCAACACCACTTGCTGCCGAGTCCCTCCATCATCTCCCCATACCCCCTTCTTCTTCTTGCATTGCCGCAGCAACCCCGCATCCACAGCCGAACCCCATGCGTAGAGCTTCCTATCACTTTTCTCTGACCAAGATTCCATCGTGAACAACCCATTTCTGTGCCTCTCAACCTTGCCGGCCTCCTCCACCACAACCTCCGCCAACCCGTCGAGCTCCATCACCCTTGCCGAGCCGCGACGTCGAGCTCCGTCACACTTCCATTACCATCCTATGGGTGCCACTTCTCTCCTCCACAGGTCGCAACAGCCAATATCTCCATAGTCGTGAGCACAACCCCATGGCCATGTTGGCCGAGCTCATCACCCCCGAGGCACTCCTCCGCCTTGTCAGACTATGGAGCACCATCCCTTCTCTCCCTCGTCGAGCCCGCCACTACAACCGGCACCATCATGCCCTCTGCCATCATCTCCAGCTGACCCCGGAGCACACATAACCCGTGGCCAACCCTACCCCTGCGTGAGCTCCTCCCTCTCTCAATCTCAAGTTCTCTCCCTCTTCTCTCTTTCTCCGATCTGTGTTGTGTTTGCTTTTTGCATGTGTGAGTGCGTGTGTAATTATGTGTGCGAAAGTTCTTTGTGTAACTCTTTCTTCTCTCCATATATATATATATATATATATATATATATATATATATATATATATATATATATATATAATGTGTGTATTTATTTGTGTGTGAATTATGTGTGTGTACATGTGTGAAGGTGTTTGCATGGGAATATTTTGAGTGTGTGTTGTGTTATGGTGTGTGTACCTGTGCGTGAATGTGGGGGGGAGTGAGTGAATGTGTGTTTGCGCATGAATGTGTACAAGTGTGTTTTATGTGTCCGTGGGTGTATGGGTGCGTGTTATGTGCGTGCGTGCGTGAATGTGTGGGTGATGTTGTGTCCCTAGCTCTCTCTCTCTCTCTGGTACCTTCCTCTATGTCCTTCTCCGTATATAAATGTATGAGTGTGTATGGTTGCGTAAGGCTGCGATGCGGATCTGATTTGCGATCTGAACCTGGTAACAGAGACCCGGATTCGAGTTCATTATGAACCCGATATGCTGACGATTTGAAGATCCGACACACGAGATGATTCGGAGATCCATACCTGTTTGTGCAATGCAGACTAAACGGTGATTCACACTCAAAACTGTGTCATTTCATGTGAGTGTTCTTTATTTACTTATTGAGCATTTTGGTATTATTTCACGTGAGTGCTTTTAACTTTATTTCAATAAACATTATTTTATGTTTAAAATATTGTTCATATTTAATTACTGTTCTCACACTCAATAACTGTTCATGTTCACATGTATTAAATACATAATGAATAAACTCCAGAAGATTATATTACTGATTCTGAACAAATATCATGATTTACCTAAAAAACTTGACTTATGATACATGACATTTACCTAATAAACATACTGTTCATGTTACTAAAGTTATTGGAAAATATTATTATACGATAACAACATCGTCCTGCTTATCCTGTTCACTGACATCATGTATCCTGTTTACACTGTTGATGTTGTTATCGTTATCATCATCGAGTTATGCCAGTGATCTAGGTAACATGTGCATTAAATAATCTTGATAATATAATAATATGATTATTAAACAGCTTCTACTGGGACTAGGGAAATTGGTGGAGACAACGTCTGTATTTTGGGTGGACCTAGGATATAGGTTGCGCAGCCGAAAGAAGGTTCCACTGCAGGGTTCCCGTGGGGGTGACTGACACCCTGTCCTATTTCTGTTCCTGTATATACATATTATACATGTTACCTGACTTGTTATACATGACCTGACTACCTGTGGTAGGGCCTGGTTCAGCGCCAGGAGTCTGGGCCGTGGTCCCGGGTATGTAAGGATCCACTTAAAATACAGACAGTGTCTCCAACCAATCAGTTTCAATAACATTGGACTCTAATTGATATGTGTAGTAGACGTAGTTTGAGATGCATTTACTACATGTGGCAATTGGTATTCGCTGACATAATTAATAATAACTGACTGATATTATACACCTTAGTTGATGTATGTTTGCTTGTTATATGCATATATTCCTTGATAGATACATGATACATATATGATATGATAGACACTTGACATGTAATTGTGACAGACTGATTCAATTTACTAAGTTATGTACTACCTGTATCTTGACATTGTGATATGCTGAATGATGTTATGTTATACTATACTGTCTTTTGGTTTCAGTTTTATTCATGATATTTCTCATTCAGTACATTTTATGTTAGAAGATCACACTATGTTCACACTAGATATGCACGTGTACGATTCCCTCATTTTTTACACACTCATTAGGAGTTCTGACTCTCTGAATTTATACAGCCAAGTATATGAGTATTTCTTTTACTGAGCAGTTATCTGAGGAGATCATGTGTATCTGAGGAGTATGGAGTCTCTTTTGCTTGATCACCGAATTTTTTGGTACAGTTCATGTCTTTCTTTTTATTCTATTGACTTCCTTTAATTCTCTATTACTTGGACTCCATATTGTTCTTTTTGACTTGTTCATAGAATGATATTATCATGTGTGAGAATTATATGTATTATTGCAGTGACTTTATTGCCTTTATTGTTGATTTATATAACTTGTTTAGGTCACTTTAGGCTTAGCGTATATATGTGAAGTATCTTCCTCGCGTATATACGTCGCCGACTCTCATCGCATCTCTGCTCCAGCGTATTTTGGGAAGCGGGGCGTGATAAGGTTTTCTTGGTATCAGAGCCAGGTTCGAAATAAAAAGGACCGACACTTACCAGTGACCTGAAGCATATTATATTACACTGCAATATACATAAATTACTTACACAATGATATTGAGTCCACTTGGGAATCAAACATCTTTTTTTTAGAAATCTATCTCTTTGATCTTTTGATATTCTTGATTCCAACTTTTCTTCTAGAGTGATCCAGATTTCTTTCTTGATTTTAATTTCACTTTCTCCATATTGACTCTTGGATTAGCCTTTGGACTCGATCGACACAGAGATCAGAGCGTTCAACGAAAGCGTGGCGGACCCATTATACACTGAGAAGTGACAGGGGAGCTTGAAGATGTCATCCGCGATCGATTATCATTCCTTTAATTCATGTCCTATCATATCTACTTTTGTTTCATGTCTATTCATTATCAACTTTGATCAACTCTGGTTCTCTTTTATAATTTTTCTTGCCTGATTGAAATTTCGAGGACGAAATTGTTGTTAAGTTGAGTAAAATGTAATATCCCTAATTAATGATACTTGTCTCATATGTTAAACAATTATTTGATTTTACTTAGTCTTTATTATTAATATTAATTAATTGATTTAATACCCATCCCCCATTATTCTTACAATTATAATTTATTATGTTGTTGGTAGTAAATACTATTTCTATTATTTTTACAACTTGCTATTCTTATTGTTAATGTCTATTTATTTAATTTGTATTAGGAGATAAAATCATATTCTATATATGTCATTATTGTTAAATGTTATTGGTCATTTTTATAATCTTTATTAACTATTATTATTATTACTATTAAATAGGTATTCTGATCAACATCATTTTCCCTCTATTCTCCTATTTTCATTTTCATTTCCTTTCTATTTTTATTTTTTTTCAATTGAGTTCAAACTAAAGCATAGCCCATGTTCCTCTCTCATTTTCCTTTTGTCTTATTTTTCATTGAGCCCAAACCCGGTCCAAATTCAACCCAATAAACCAATCTCCATAATCCTAACCTTAACTACTAAATCAAATTTGAACCAATCCTATAACAAATCAAATCAAATCCTAAACTAATCTCCTTCTCTCCCCCATCCCAGAGCCGTCATCTCCACCAGAGCCCATCTCCACTGCACGACCATACTCCTTCCCGGAGCACTCCCTCGACCTTCGACTCCCTCCATGTCACCCACGCTATGCCCTGCCCTCCCCGACTTCACCCGTCTCCACCTTCTTCGCCTGCATGCCAAGCCACTCCATCGCCATCACTTACACACCTCCCTCACTTGTCTCCCCTGCACTCTCTTTCTCCCTCTCTCTTTCTTTTTTCCCTCACCCAGCCAGCGCGACACTCCTCCATGGCTGTATCACCCAGTCGCGAGAGCCCCAACAACCTGTCAACTAGCACCACCTCGAGTCACCACCCGCTGAACCCATGCCAACATCCTCTTCTTCTCCCATGGCTGCCTCCTTCCCACGACAACACCACTTGCTACCAAGTCTCTCCATCATCTCTGCACAACCCTCCTCTCCTCCTTGCATTGCTGCAGCAGCCCGCATCCACAGCCGAACCCCATGCGCAGAGCTCCCCATCTCCTTCCTCTGGCCAAGATTCCATCGTGAGCAACACATCTCCGCGCCTCTCAACCTTGCCAGCCTCCTCCACCACAACCTCCGCCAACCCACCAAGCTCCATCATCCTTGCCAAGCCGCGATGTCGAGCTCTGTCACACTTCCATCACCATCCTATGGGCACCACTTCTCTCCTCCACAGGACGCAACAGCCAGGATCTCCACGGCCGTGAGCATAACCCCATGGCCATGCTGGCCGAGCCCATCACCCCTGGGGCACTCCTCCACCTAGGCCTGTCAACGGGTCGGTTCTGGACTCAGACCCGACCCGGACATGACCCGATTAGTCGGGTATGGGAAATACTGCTCTGGACCTATACCCATATACCCGTTAACCCGTATACCCGTGTATTAAGTCGGGTCTGATTTTAATTGAGCCAAACCTGGTTACCCATTTATTTACCCATTTCAACACCTACTATAAATATATATTATAAGAAATATAACCCTAGTTTAAATTCTCCTCTCCAGCCTCCATTCTCCAGATTCCGTACTCCTTTTCCTCTCCTCCCATCGCAATCTCTTGAACCCTAGATCAGACAAGCGAGGATCTCACATAAGATCGGATCATCGAAGCTGAGCTCCTAGGTGGCGCCTCTTCTAAGTTCTGAGTCTTCTTCCGTTCTTTCCCGTGATGGTGATGTGAGTATTCAAATCAAGTGCTTCATCTAATTAACAGAGTCTTCTTCCTCCTCTAATACAAAGCAGAGAGCTTCATCTCTGATATTTTTTTGTGCTACTTTCTCTCTGAGCTCAAGGTCTAAAATTTCTCTCTCTTTTTAGTCTTTCCCTGGTAGCATTGGGAAGCGACTCGCGAACCAGATCTAGTCTGTGGCCAAGACCGAGATTCTTCCCTCTTGTTCCGCAACTTCTTCTTTGAGGTAAACGAGAGCTCGAGCTCGATAGTAATCCTGTCATAATTTTTTGATGGATTGTGATTATTGTTTGAGTTAGAGCCTTTTTTAGATAATTTCTTGGGAAGTTTTTGTCCTAACTTTTTTTTTAGTTGAGAAATTATTCTAAGCTTTTCCTATAGTTTTTTCAAGAGCATGCATTTGAAACTTCATCAGCATTTACAACTGAATCTAGTATCATGCATTCAACTCAATAGTTTCAGACTTTCGGACCCTAACAAGAGTTAGAAGTCCATCAAGAACAAAAATCTTGAAGCCTCTTGATGGGAGTAAAAATTGAATCCAAATTGTAGTAGGAGGTCATAATAAAAAACTGAGATGAAAAATTAAATGTACGGACTGTGTTTATTGTAGTGGTTTTTTCGGTACACATTTTACAGAACTTTGTTGTGTTTTTTTGTGTATTAGACAATTTGCTCAGCATAAATAATTGTGTATGGTGTTTAATACTATTCTCAAATGTTAACTTGGGTGGTTCTTTGAATTCTCAAATGTTAACTGAAGACTTCTTTGAGATTTTGTTTGAGATTTTGCTTGAGATTATTTGCGATTACAAGAGAAGTTATCTTATTTTTATTGATATTACCTAAGCATAGTAGCTTACTCAAAAATGTTTAATTTCAGGTTTCTTCTTCATACTATTTGACTATATCTTTTGCAATTTCAGGTTTACAAAGAATGTCGACCCCGAGTGCTACTGGACCAAGCGAGAATAGGCCTACAAGTGATGATGAAGTCAAAGTAAACCTAGAGACAGAATAAAGTGCTCAGGATCAATCAGACAAGAATCTGAAAAAGAAGAGAAAGTTTACATCGAAGGTATGAGATGATTTTACATGAGAAAATCTAAAAAATGGAGAAAGAATTGCTATATGCAACTATTGCAAACGTAAATTTGTGAGTAAGGGTACTGATGGAGCAACCCATTTGAAAAAACACTAAGCACATGTCTTTGGTTAAAGCATAGGAGCTCAGGAAAACAAATGCAACAAATACTCTAAGTTTCTAAAGACATCAAGGATAGGGGTAAAATTCAGAATTGAAAGTTTGATCAAGAGAAAAGTAGTAACGATTTAGCAATAATGATTATCAAGAAAAATTATCCATTTACCATTAGCGATTCAGAGTGGTTTGAAAACTTTTGCAATGGATTGAATCCAAACTTCAAGCTTAGATATAGAAATTCTCTTAGTTCTGATGTGCTGCTTGTGGATAAAGAACAAAAAGAGAATTTTTATAGTTATATGGATTCATTTTCTTGTAAATTCGCTTTCACTGCTGATATTTAGACAGCTGATCATTCAGATTTTGCATATGCTTGCTTGACCGTGCATTTTATCAATGATAGTTGGCAATTGAAAAAGAAAATATAGAAAAATTTCATGCCCCCATGATGGTGAAACATTATTTAAGTTTATTTTTGAACTGTTCTTGGAATGGAATTTGGATAAAAAAAGTGTTTTCGATGGTAGTTGATAATACCTCTGCTAATGACTCTATGGTCAAACATTTGAAATCATGGCTTCTTGATAAATCACTTCTTCCTTTATGTGATGATTTCTTACATGATGTAGTGCTCACATCCTCAATTTGGTTGTTCAAGATGGATTGACTAACATTCATGGGCTTCTTACAAAAATCCCGGAGATTGTACGATCCTTGAAAAGATCAACTTATGCTAGGCAAAAGTTTGAAACTGCACTTAATCAATGTAAGCTCAAGAGTCTTAAAAAAGTTGCTATGGATGTCTAAACTAGGTGGAATTCAACTTTTAAAATGCTTGAAACTGCAATATCTTTAAAAGAAGCTTCTGAGCAGTTGAAGCAAATAGATAAAAATTATAAGTATAATCCAACAGAAGAAGATTGGAAAGTTGCGGTTGTTGTTCATGATTGCTTGAAACTTTTTTATGATGCAACTTGTCATTTTATTGGTACTAATTTTTCAACATCAAATATATTTTTTCCTGATATTTGTCTTATTCAGCTTGAATTAAATATTGGAAAAATAGTCCACATGAATTTTTAAAGGCAATGACTGGTCCAATGGAGGAGAAGTTTGTAAAATATTAGAAAGAGTGTAGTTTGGTGTTGGCTATTGTAGTGATTCTTGATCCAAGATTTAAAATGGATCTGGTGAATTATTATTATGAGCATATTATGGTTTTGATGCTGGACATTATATTGAAAGGATTCGTAATGCATTTGTTGACAGGTACTTGGAATATGGAGGTAGTCTTTCTCCTCCAATGAGTTTAACTGAAAGTGGTGGAGAGAATGATGGTAGAAATAGCTCATCAATAGAAGACAAGTTGAGTGACTTCGATAGGTGATATAAATTTTCTTGTTCTTCTAATATTACCGCCGATCAAAAATCAGAGTTGGATAAATACTTGATGAGCCTGTTTTCCCAAGGAATGAAAATTTTAACATTTTGGAGTGGTAGATAGCCAATGCCCCAAAGCTTCCTATTTTAGCTAAGATGGCTCGTGATGTCTTAGCTGTTCCAGCTACTACCGTTGCATCGAAGACCACATTTAGTGTTGGTGGAAGAGTTATTACTGAAGAGCGTGCATCTTTGCTTTCAGATATAGTAGAGACATTATTAACCACTAATGACTGGATTTAATCAAGGAGGGCAAGTAAGTAACCAAGATATTTCTTCACAATCACCATGCACTTTTTTATAATTATTGATACATCAAAACCATGACACTTGATTTGTTTTTTGTGTTTAGATGAAAATGTGGCTGGCTAGCCTCATGTCTATGCGTGGGTAGCGTTTTGATTCTTGATTCTAATGGCAAATTTTAAGATTCTGAAATTATTTTATGTGACTCTTTCAGATGTCTCTTTGAATCACATTTACTTTTAGATAATTTGAATAATATGCATACTTGTTGAACAAAGTAGAACCATGTCCTTATTTGCCTTTAATATTTTTTTTTCCAAATGTAAATGAGAAAGAAATAGAAACATTTTTTGCATTCTGATGATACATAGTGAGGAATTTCTCAAAAATGTACTCACATTCCATGATTTTTGTTATTAATTTCTCTTTCTATCTTTATTCCTTACCATCAGTTAATTCATATCAATATATTTGACAATGTGTATGTAACAAGAATTATCTATCTGTGTCCATTTCTTGTAGAAATTGTTTTGATGCTTTCACACAAGAAGCTTGCCTTCATGTTTTGTATTGTTTTAGCCTCTCTCTGTCACAAAGAACCAAAAATATATGCTGCATGAATTTCACCTGCTCCCAAACTTGAAATATTTAGTGTTGTTTGTGTACAGGTTAAGGGTGACCCCTTCAGCTTCTTTCTCAACAAAAAAGCATGATCTAATTATTTCTTTGTTATCAGGTGGTAAAAATGAAGAAATGCATGTATGGTGCATCCTTAACTGTAATATGTTTTTGTTGTGACTCAAAGTGGAAGACCTATACATGTGTTGATGATTAAACTTCACCATGTTGGTTGTTTTTGTATTTGTATCAAGACTGATGTATCTGTTTTTGTATTTATATCAAGTTAAACTTCATTAAGTTTCTGTTTTTATATTTGTATCAAGTTATACTTCAAGTATCTTTTTCTGTATTTGTATTAAGTTAAACTTCAAGTTTCTGTTTCTGTATTTATATTAAGTGGAACTGTGGAAGATTGATGCATGTATTGTAGTTATTGTTTGTATTTTGAACATATTAATGTTTTTCTATTATTATCAAGTTTAACATGTTGAATTGTTGATTACAGTTATGTATGTTGATAATCCCAAAATATTGTTATTTTTTATTTCTTTGTAAATTTTTATATGTCATCAGTTTTTTTTAAAGCAACAAGTGATGATCATGTGTGTAATATTCTTTGGAGTTTAGATGTTTAATTTCGTTTAAATTCTTTGTAAATTGTTATATTTCATCATTATTTCGGGTATGGGTAAAGGAGTCTGGGCGCGCAGGTCCAGTGGCTCCGTGTATGGGGACCCAACTTCTGGACCTGCGGGTAAACTAGATGGGTATGGTACTCTTTTGAGTATACGGGTCTGAGTATGGTACAGTCCGTACCGCCCCGAACCCGACCCGTTGACAGGAGTGCCTCTGCCTCGTTGGACTACTGTGCACCATCCCTTCTCTCCCTCCTCGAGCTCCACCACTGCAACCGGCACCACCACGCCCTCCACCATCATCTCCGGCGGACCCCGGAGCACGTACAACTCGTGGCCGACCCTGCCCCTGCGAGAGCTCCTCCCTCTTTCAATCTCTGGTTCTCTCCCTCTTCTCTCTTTCTTTTATCTGTGTTGTGTTTGCTTGCTGTGTGTATGCGTGCATGTGTAATTTGTGTGCGAGAGTTCTTTGTTTAACTCTTTCTTATCTCCTTATATATATATATATTTAGATGTAATGTGTGTATTTATTTGTGTGTGAATTTATGTGTGTGTACATGTGTGATGGTGTTCGCATGGGAATATATTTGAGTGTGTGTTGTGCTATGGTGTGTGTACCTGTGCGTGAGTGTGTGTGAGAGTGAGTGAATATGTGTTTGTGCATGAATGTGTACATGTGTGTTTTTATATGTATGCGGGTGTATGCATGTGTGCTGTGTGTGCGCATGCACGAATGTGTGGGTGATGTTGTGTCCCTAGCTCTCTCTGGTACCCTCCTCTCTGTCCTCTGTATATAGATGTATGAGTGTGTATGGTTGTGTGTGGCAACAATTCGGATCTGATCGTGCGATCTAAACTCGATAACGGAGACCCGAATTCGAGTTCGTTATGGACCCCACACGTTGACGATTTGAAGACATGACCACGAGATGATTCAGAGATCTATACCAGGTTATGTAGTGCAGACTAAATGACGATTTGGACCCAAAATCGTGTCATTTCATTTGAGTGTTCTTTTTTTTTATACTTATTGAGCATTTCAGTATTATTTCACGTGAGTGCTTTTAACTATATTTCAATAAACATTATTTTATGTTTAAAATATTATTCATGTTTAATTACTGTTCTGACGCGTCAATAAATATTCATGTTCACGTGTATTAAATACATAATGAATAAACTCTAGAAGATTATATTACCGATTTTGAACAAATATCATGATTTACCTAGAAAACTTGACTTATAATACATGACATTTACCTGATAAACATGCTATCCATGTTACTAAAGTCATTGAAAAATATTGTTATACGGTAACACATCGTCCTTCTTTTCCTGTTCACTGACATCATGTATCCTGGTTACACTGTTGATGTTGTTATTGTTGCCATTACCGAGTTATCCAGTGATCTAGGTAACATGTGTATTAAATAATCTTGATAATATAATAACATGATTATTAAACAACTTGCACCGAGACCGAAAAAATTGATGGAGGAGATAACATATGTATTTTGGGTGGACCTATGATATAGGTTGCGCGGCCGAAAGAGGGTTCCACTGCAGGGTTCCCGTGGGGTGATTGACACCCGTCCTGTTCCTGTTCCTTTTTATACATGTTATACATGTTGCCTGACTACCTTGTGGTTGGGTCTGGTTCAGCACCAGGAGTTTGGATCGTGGTCCCAGGTATATACAAAACCTACTTAAAACACAGACAATTTCTCTAGCCAATCAGTTTCAATAACATATGACCCTAATTGACATGTGTAGTAGGCATAATATGAGATGCGTTTACTGCATGTGGCAATTGGTGTTCGCTGACAGAATTAGTAATAACTGACTGACATTAACACCTTAGTTGATGTGTGCTTACTTGTTATATGCCCATATTCCTTGATAGATACATGATACATATATGATATGATAGACACTTGACCTGACATATAATTATGACAGACTGATCCAATTTACTCTTAAGTTATGTACTGCCTGTATCTTAACACTGTGATATGCTGATTGATGTTATGTTATACTATACTGTCTTTTAATTTTAGTTTTATTCATGATATTTTTCATTTTGTACATTTTATATTAGCAGAATCACATTATGTTCACACCGGATATGCACGTGCACCATTTCCTCATTTTTACACGCTCATTGGGAGTTCTGACTCCCTAAATTTGCACATCCAGATATATAGTTATTTTTTTTTACTGAGCAAGTATCTGAGGAGATCATGTGTATCTAAAGATACAGAGTCTCTTTTACTTGATCACAGGATACTTTGGTACAATTCATGTCTTTCTTTTTCTTCTATTGACTTTCTTTGATTCTCTAATACTTGGACTCTATATTGTTCTATTTAACTTGTTTGTTGAATGTAGGGGTGAGCATCGGTCGGTTCGGTTCGATTTTGCTAATTTTTGCAAAACCGAACCGAACCGATTAGACTTAGCAACCGAACCGAATCGAACCGACTCAGTTCGGTTCGGTTTTTTGGTTTTTTGGTTAGGCCAATATTTTTCCATCATTTCTTACATTTTTTAATCACCATTATATTATCATCCTTTAATATTCTAATCTCAAATATTCAATACCCAAATTAGAAATAAGAAAAAGACCCTAACCTTAATGTGAATTAAAAATTTCATATTCTAAAACTTTTACGCTATATATGGGCTCTTATATCAAAACTCACATAATTATTGCTAACTTTTAATGGCAAGAATGAAAAAAAAGAACTATATTAATATAAATATTATTCTTAATTGTGATGGTGTACTTAACATAACTTTCACATATTCAACATAAAAAAGATGGTATTGCTAGAAGTAATGAGATAAGTTTTCACCAGTTTTTGTTATGAACTATATGATTCACTAAATTGAATTTGGGTGGGGTGATATATAGGGTAAGAGATTCGGTTCGGTTCGGTCGAGTTCGGTTTTTGAAACACAAAACCGAAACCGAACCGAACTGGAGCGGTTCGGTTTGCTTCGGGTTCGGGTTTCGATTTTTGGTCGGTTATTTCGGTTATAACCGAACTCTGCTCACCCCTAGTTGAATGATATTATTTTGTGTGAGAATTATATGTATTGTTGCAGTGACATTATTGTCTTTATTGTTGATTTATATAACTTGTTTAGGTCACTTTTGGCTTAGCGTATATATGTGAGGTATCTTCCTCGTGTATATACGTCGCCGACTCTCGTCGTGTCTTCACTCCACCGTATTTTAGGAAGCGGGGCGTGACAGAAATGATTACCATAGAGCCTAACCGACACTGGGTCTAGGAAAGTCAATGAAGACACTGCGACGCTGCTCTATTCATCGGGAGCCACTGGCACGAGCAAGGGCGTGGTCTCAACCCACCAAAACCAGACATTGATGGTCAAGATTATCCTGAATTGGGTAGAAGGAGGAGGAGATGAGGTCGAAGATGTGGCCGGGCTGGTCAAAGCAGCGGTGGCAGGAAAGGTACTGGGGCCAGTTAAGGTCACTGCCAATGTTGGAGAAGTGGGTCGGCGGGGTACCCATGAAGGCATTGATGAAGTACTTGCGGGAGCCCAGGGGGACGCCAGAGTTACTGGTGGCGATCATGCGGCCAAAGCAGTCAGGGGATGTGCTGTGGTTAGTAGGGAACTTGGGTCAAACCGGTGGTGGGCCTGGTTGGTGATGATGTGGTGTAAGAGGGACTAGATTTGGGTCAGGTCGTTATGGGTGACAGATACGATGAAGTTCGTTTTGGTTGAGTTGGGTCGGTGGAGGGAGCGGTGGTCGAAAGCGGTGAGATTGTACAAGGAGAAGGGGAAGGCTGAAATCAGTGATAGAAGAGAAAACATAATGGTGATGAGTGAATTTTTGGAGGAACCCATGAAGATTTTTCCTCAAATTCACTTAAAATTAATTGAAAATACCCCCACAGGAGTATTTTAGTCTTTATACAAAAGCCTTTAACGGTCGTAAGTTAGGAATACGTAAAAAAAAAGTTCTAGCAAAGTGCATTGATCAAAAGTTGAGGTATATAGTTTAAAATCACAAAAAAGTTCGAAGTATTTTTGTGAAATTAACGAAATAATTAATAACACATAAGCCTCTACTTTTTGAGTGCAGTTATTTAAACCGAAGGAAGTGATAAGTAGACCAATTAGTTAGAAAACCGGGTAAACCCAATTATAAGTTTAAAAACTCGGTTATATCCCATAATTTAAAATTAATCCCCCGCGGATATTTGCTTCATCCTCTGCGTCTCCCTCTGTAATTGCCCACGATTGAAATCAACAGCAAAAATCTGCCAGCAGCTGCCTCAACTCAACAAATTCACTGGCAGCAGGAGCAAGGGGATCCAAAACCCGTGCCCTGTGATTGTCTCCAAGGTGCGTAGTATAACAATCATGTATCTATCTTTTATGAATGCTAATGCTAGCTCGACGTTGACATCCTTTTTTGATTTGTCATGGTTTGATCCAAGGCAGAGACAAGGTAGGACACGGAACTGAAAATATCCTTGTAGCAAGTTCTGGGTCAGCTTTCAAAACGAGTGCCCATGAGGATTCATTGGAACTGGAAGATGACGACGATGACGAAGGGACCTTTCCAGCACTCCATTAATTACAACAGAGAATGGTTCTGACACACAGATGTCCAAAGCAGCGGTCTCGGAAAATCCTCACACATCATCTCCTTCAGTGTTCAGCTTCACTTCACTTGGTCGGCCAAGTGCACCATCAAACTTCGTGTTTGGTAGCCTTCCTGTCCCTCAAAATCCATTGCCATTTAGATCAGCAAGTGCACCATCAAGCTTCCAGTTTGGTAGTCTTCCTTTGCCTCAAAATCCATTGCCATTTCGACCAGCTGGCAATGTAGAGCTCATGGCGGGTGGGAGCTCACTTTTAGACTTAGTAGCAGGGATGGTAACAAATCTGGCAGAAAATTCGTGAAAGTTAAAAGAGATAAGATGCTGAAGAGGTAAGGAAGGACTAAGTTTCCTTCTGAGAACTCTACATTGAAGAAGAAGGATGGACTTATGATAACGAGTCTCATGGGATGTTGCATCATAGCCCTTGTTTTTTATCACTATGTTTTAATTTTAACAATTTACCCAGAGTAGTAAAACATAGTGAGAAGGATATAAGCCCCCTTTTGTACTTATCCTAGTCTTTTCTCAAGTATTTGACACTTTCTGTAGGGAGAATTCCTAGCTATGTTGAAAGTATTGACATGTTCAATGGAGCTAATTTTTACTGTTTCGGGTCATTTGAATTAGTTGGAAATAGCTTGTATTTTACAACATATTGCATTTGCATCATGCATGTACAAGTTGCAGTCTGTATCTTGATCTATCACGGCTGATTCTTATAACTAGCTCTCTCTCTCTCTCTCTCTCTCTCTCTCTCGCCCCCAGAACTTGCCAACTTAGTTTGAGCAAAACCATGCCCCTTAGAAGTTCAATAGTGCATATCGAAGCACAAAAGATAATTCGTCATCTGAGAGGGACTGTGAGTCAGTGGACTAGTGATCGAGCCTCACATCTAAGTCATAATTTTTGTATCAGGATTTGTTGTTGATCCTTGGAGGCTACATGTCGTGTGCGCACAAGAGGTATGGGAGGTTAAAGAGTATTTACATGTAACTTTTTTCATGTCTCATTATAAACTTCTAATGAAAAGGGGACCTTCGTACCAAAAAAATATGAGACCGAGTATATATGGGCTCGTTTGTTTGCCTGATTTGCCCGCACGAAAATCTGAGCATCCCTGTCACATCAGCAATTTTCCCTATTGTTTGTTTTGCAAAGTTTTGAAAAAATAATGATTGCAGGAAGATTCGGTTCATGTGTGTGAACCACACACACACAATAAGAGGGTCAATCCTGCAGGGGGCCACAAAAATTTGATGCGGCTCCCAATCTCCCTCTCTATGACTTCTTAGTAAAGAAGAGCTGAAACCATCTGATTTTTGACATTCATCTAACATCGCGCTCATTTATGCAAAAAAGCAACGGGCATGTCAGATTTGCTTTTTGGCCCCCGAATCCTTAACGAGCTTAATGCACCACGTGTTTCATCACTTCACGGACCGAGTGCAGTCTGAATATTTCTTTCCTCTGACCCAAATACCTTCCCATAATCATTAAGGAAGGAATCATGTACCCAAACTTTACTGTACGGAAGCTAAAAGTCATATCTAAAGTGAGCCATGATCATCTCTCATGTCACCCTTGCTTGTCAACAAGCTAACGGGACCTCGCACATATTCCTCTGCTGCTGTTCTGTTATCTGTGCGGCTCATCTGATCTCAACCATCAACAAAACCCCAAGTCGTCGATCAAATTCCCTCGTGCTTTAAACGAAAGGAGATGAGAGCATAGCTCAGAAAGAGATATGGGGAATTCAGGCAGCTCACCTTTTGGCTGGCAAGGCGATGATGGTGGTGGCTGCTGGCGCAGCTGCCTTGGGACTAGGTGCATGAAGTTTTGCTTCATCCAGCTCGTCTCCTTCTATAAATTCCAGGGCCAGAAGCAGCAGCAGATGTCAGCAACAACTGCAACAACCCAACAAATTTACTTGCAGCAGGAGGACCCAGAACCCGTTTCAAATGTTATGATTGATCTAAGACAAATTCGAGGTAGGAGAGGGAGTTGATACAGCTCTGGCGCTAAATATTCAGCGTCAAGGACACAAGAGCAAGGAAATAACTACAAGTAAACTTCATGTTTCTATTTCAAAATTTGGCATTTTACCTGATGATGTATCACTTAAGCCTATAAGAGTTGGAGCAGCTTAATTTACTTCATCGTTTGTCTCACTCTGCAGATACCCATAACCAAGAGCAGCACAAGTCCGCGCCAATGGATGAACAAGTTGATATGTAACGGCTGGAGGAGTTGTTGCTTTCCTCGTTAAATGATTACAAAATCCTCGAGGATCAGAGACCCCATCAAACGCTGAACCTGAACAGTTACCAAATACCTCAGAATCCAAAACCCGATCCCTGTCTCCAGTGAGTAGTGGAAAATCTGATATATTTTCATACGTTCAAGGTTTGATGTTCAAGGTTCATAGGTAAAGGCAAAGCTAAGGTAGGGAAGGGTATATTTTTAAGAGGGGATGAGTTTAAAATTTTTAGGATTCATGAGTTGAATAATAGAGAGAGTTTTGAGGTTAAACAAGAATTAAGGTTACAGGGGTGGGTGTACTTACTAATTATATTAGTATACTAACTAATTGTTTTAGTAAAATTATAATATTTAAAAAGTTAATTCTATATTTTAGACTTTTCATTTGAGGGTAAAACTGTTCAAGAAAATCTTAGCTTATTTTTGGGGCTACTTATATTGAGTTTAGTTTATGTGTGTGAGCCACACACACAAATATTATAAGAGGGCAAATTTCACGTTGACACATGAATAAGATTCAGATTTTAAGGGGATAAATCTTTAAAGTCTTTGGATTTCTTATAATATTATAAGAGTATCAATCTCACGTGTCAACGTGAAATTGATCCTCTTATAATATGTGTGTGCGGCTCACACACATGAACCGAACCCTTATCACTTCCACTGGGTTTAAATAACCGCACTCCTACTTTTTTACTCCAAAAATGGTCTCTTGTTTCATCAAAATTACCTAAAGACTAAAGAGCCACTTTTCAGCCAAAAAATCTTTTGTGGCACATAAAAAGTAGTTTCATTTAGGGTTGGTAATGGGTCGTGCCTTGCTGTGCTCAGCCAAGCCCAGGCCTGACCAATGTTAAAACACCTAAACGTAAGCACGACCCAGAGTACTTTATAGGCCTAGACATATAAGCCTATACACCAATCCACTGGATATTGAACTGGCCCATGTACCGCACTAGGCTGACACATTTGTGCCTTAATTCGTACTTGAATCATACCGCGTACTGAAGTTGGGCTTGCTATTTTATGTATATTTGCGCCTACTCCTGCGTACATCACGCATTTTATACCTAATAGTTTCTAAAGCAACCAATTTTGTAACTTAATGCACAAATCCATACATGAAAACTAGTACAATATGAAAACTAGTAAGGTTAAAATCTAACTACTTGAAGATATTAGCAAGTAACTACAAAAAAAAAAAATCACAGATTGAACTAACTTATAACGTTCTAATGTAACTTATTCTTAACAAAAATCAGTCAGCGCTGGGTTTTAGTGAGAGGAGGTAGCGGGGGATTGGGGGAGAGAAAGAGTTGTTGCCAATTGATAGATGAGATTCAGAACTTGAACAGTGGAGCTAAGACACATTTTGTTAAATTATCAGAATTAGTATTAATGGCTTATATGAGATTTGATATCATTAGCAGTTGAGATCATTTTGATGTAACTTAAATTGATAGAGGATTTAATTAAGAAATGAAAACAATACTCTTAATTTGGCCAACCTATCTTCCCGCCCAATGAAGTACGATTCATGCCTTCACTGGGTCGTGCCATGACGGGCTAAAGGGCCCAAACCCGGCCTAAAACTATATGGTTCATAAAATTTATGGTCCAAGCATGGCTCAGAGCCCATCGTGCCTTGGTCGACCCGGGCCCATTACCAACCATTTGGGCTCCCCTTAACCCTTGGGCCACCCGAGTTATAAAACTCTATCAAAGCTCACAATGCTGGAATCAAATAACATGCAAAAAGAAAATTGTCGATCATCCATTATATGAGAAAGTTAGTATCATGAGAGAATCATGAAAGAATTAAAAGAGAAGAAAACTGCAAATGGGTTTTCTTTTTTTCTAACTGATGAGAAATAATCTTACTTTTTTGGCAGATTAAATTAGGAGAGGATGGTGTTTCTTTGAAAAATGTGTGGTTATTTGTAGATCATGTTGAATGATTGACTATCGATCAAGATCGATGTGCATAAGGAACAATGTCAGAGAGAACAGAGTTTGGCCTAGTCGAAACCACTCTAATGCTTAAGTTAGACTCACAGTTGACAATAGTGGAATGATGGTAAAACTAGAGTAGGGTGTCCTTTTTACCTAGGATTTAAGGGGGATATATCTATGTGGATGTTGTAGAGGGGCTTTTACTGTTTGGCCAAGTTATTACAGTTGTCATCTCCCTAGCGGGTAGAATTCTTTGACAAAAAGGATACATAGGAGTTCTTATAAGAATAGGATTCTTGTAGGTGGACTGGACCCCTAACCGCTAGATTTGGGTCTAGGCCCGAGGTAGTTGGGCCTGACATGGACGAGCCGAGGAAGTTAGGCTTGGAGATGTTGGGCCCGAGGTAGTTGGGCCTTGAGTCTCGGATTGCTATTTGTAGTCGGGGGCCCTTTATTGGGGCCCAGCTTGCACTCCCCACAGATGGAATAGTTTTTAGAAATTTATTTTGTATATTGTAATCGAGTAATGTGAATAGCAAGGATTTCTTCATCATATAGAACAAAAATAGAGATCAATTTGCTCACATAGATGAATTTGACATGTCTATGTGTTTTGATTCAAACTTAAGAAGTAATTTGTTATCGTCGTTGTTTTTGAAATTGAAGTAAAAGTGTTGGCCCAGAGGCACATTACTCTAGTTTTGATGATGATTAAACTAAAGTATTATAGTAATAATGATTTTGTGATGTTTAAGTCTGGAGGTTTTATCAAGATTTTTGTTTAATGTTAAGCTTCATCAAAAAACTCAAAGTCAAGTTTTGAAGCTTATTAGTTTTGATTCTGAAGCTCAAGCATAAAAATCATATCATGTGAAAAACACCTAGAGGGGGGGTGAATAGGTGTAAGTGCTAATCTAGAATACAAATGCAAAACTAAGTGCGCTAAATGCGGAAGCTAATGCAAATCTTGCACAAACTTAATACAACACAACAAGTGTAGCCGAATTCCCCGTGAAGGGCTCTGGACTAACTTCTCTTGATTCCCCTTGAATGGGTTGAGGTGCTATGTGAAGCTCTTGTAGGTTAAGTATAAGTTAGGCACACACACAAGCAAGCCAAGCAAATACAAGATATAGCAATATGAAATATGCAAGGCAATACAAGCAATTACATATGATATGGCAAAATGAATTATGCTCAACACAAGCAAATATGATATGATATGAAGTATGATGCTTTGCACAAATGTAAAGAGAGAGAGTTAGAGAAAAGTGGATCAAACGCAAACACAAAGATATGTTACGAGGTTCGAGCACCCTTGCTCTACATCCCCGCCTACACCACCGTGTAGGATTTCCAATCCACTATAGGAGTACCGAACTCCTCTCTCAACCTTACAAAGCCACCGAGGCTATACAACCACAATCCACCTCTACCGAAGAGGGATAAGGCCCGTAGCCAATACAACCAACACAATCACCTTTACCGAAGAGGGATCCAAACTCAAACCACTCCGATCAATCTCTACCAAAGAGGGATACAACAAAAGCAAGGAGGGTTTACAACTTAGAGGCTTAACCTCAAACACTTCTCTTTTTCTCTCTTTTCTTTTTCTCTTTTTCCACAAAAACAAGATCCTAATAGATTAGGATAGTATGATAGCTCAAGTGTGGAAACTAGGTGTTTGGAAAACAAGCAACAAAGAAAATCACTTGGGAAAATTCTTGCAAAGGATATAAAATGAAAACGAAGACAAATCTCCCAAAATACTCTTTTCTTTGATTTTTCCAAAAACCTAAAAACAATAAAGATTAAATCTTTTTGGCACTTAAACTCTTTTAAAAACTTGTTTAAACACTAGAGAAACACAGAAATTTTTCTCCTTAAAAACCTTGGCCAAAATCCCAAAGAGATGGGGTTTATATAGGCCAAAACAGAAACTAGCCGTTAGAGCTGAGCTGGCAGCTCTGACAGGCAGCGGTCGACCGCCCGGTCGACCGCCAACGGTCAGAAATATGACCGTTGGGCAACTGCGGTCGACCGGCCCGGTCGACCCAGAAAAACAGAGAGCAGAGCTCTCATCTCGGTCGACCGGCACGGTCGACCCAAACAGCCCGAGAGCAGAACTCTCAGACCCGGTCGACCGACTCGGTCGACCGTCCCAGTGACTCCAAACGTGCACGGATCTGTGCACGTCCGGTCGACCGTCCCGGTCGACCGGACATCAGCCAAGTCGACTAATAACCTGGCTTAGTCGACTGGTTGAGTCTGGAACTGAAAACTGGGTTAGAAAACTTGGGAAAAATATTTTATAAAAATCTTTTAATACTTCTAAAATCCACAAAAATTATTTTATCATTTTATATTGAAACATAAATATGTGATAAGAATTTCAAGACATATATCAATCATATCAATTTCATTTTTGTGTCTTGCCAATATTATCAAAAACAAAACTTGTATTTTTATCAAACTTGGTTTTTCAACACATGAATAGGGATATCAAAATAAGTTTGTTTAGCAAGTTAAACCATGTATGTATATCTAGAATACATCTAATATACATAGAATTAAAGTAAACTTGTTTGATCTATTATTCATGAAAACCAAAATCCAAATCATGAAACGTGTGTGTATGTGCACTTGAGCATATCAACTACACTAAGCTTTACAAATGGATCTAAACACACTATCTAAACTAAGGATACCTAAGTCTTCTTTGATGATCTTCATCTTCAAGTAGACTTGCTCCAAAACTCCATCCATGGGCTAGGCAATGTGTGATTTTGAAGCTTAAGCCCTGGAATCACTTGTGAAAGCTTCCAAACACCTTGTTGAAACTAATCACCAACTAACATCTTGGTTAATGAATCTGAAACTTAAACAACATAAGATTATTAGTAAACATAACTACATGAGTTAATCATCATCAAAACTAGAGTGGAAGGCCTATGGGCCAACAATCTCCCCCTTTTTGATGATGACAAAACTCATGGAGTTATATATGCATGGATTAAAGTAAAGCTTCAAAGAAGCTCCCCCTTAACTCATGCATAAGCAAATAGGCATAATAATATGCAATGAAAGCTCTTAAACATGAATGCATAAATATGCATAAACAATAAAGGTTCTAGATACTAATGAAATATTCAAAACAAAACATGCTCTAGATACCAATTAACAACCAATTAACAAATAAACATTTTCTAGATGCTCTAGATACCAACTCTAGATACCAATAAACAAATAAACATTTCTAGTTACCAATTAACATACATTAAACTATATTAAACTTGATATATGCAAAAACAAATATGCATATATAAAACTCACCAAATCTTTCTCCCCCTTTTTGTCAATCATCAACAAAGGGGTAAACAATCAAAATAATACAAACAATGGTCTCCCCCTTTTTGTCTAAAACAAAAACAAAGTCAATAAGGGGTGACTTTAAAATCATGATATCAATTGAAAATATGTCAATGAAGCATCTTGATACCAATGAAAATAAACAAAGATTAATAAATGTTATATGCTATATACATTCATGAAGAGGAAGACGCTAAGTTAGCTTCCCTACACATATGCATTACATGAAAGAGGGATGTTAGGCCCTAATTCACATAACACACATTATGTAATGAATAAGAGGAGATGTGAAGCTCCCCCTACACACGTGTACCACATAAAGAAGAGATGTTAAGCTCTTCAATACACAATACACTCAACATGAATCTATATGTAGAAGAGATGTTAAGCTCTCCTTGCATATAGTCAATATAAATCAAAACTTTTGTATTTTTCTTTAAACAAAATTTTAGATACCAATTGAAAAAAAAATTTTAGATACCAATTTAAATGTTTTACCAATAGAAAAGATTTTACATAGAAACATTGATACCAATTGTAAGAATTAATCATTTTAAATATATAAACAAATTTGATGTAGATATCATATGTTTAAAATAACAACTTTTAATCATAAAGTGTGGGAGTACAAATACCAATTGAAATACAAAATCAAATTTTCTCCCCCTTTATGAAATACAAACTAAAATCATGCATAGTCTTGATACCAATTTAAAAGTAATCAATTTAAACAAAATTGAAACTCAAGCACTAGCATAAACACAAACATATATATGTATGGAAAATAGATACCAATAGAAATTGATATACTTGGAGTTGAAAGCACACATACATACAAAGCATATATGAGTATACAAGAAGATCAAAATGATACCAATTGAAAGAGTTCAATGATACCAATTGACATAACAATAAGTTCAAGTGTATACATCACATTACTAATCCACCCATCTCATGCACAAGTTTAAAAGGATTTTCAATATAAACATACAAGGCATGGACTCCCATCCAACCTCCCGTTGATGGTAGGGGTTTTCAAAAATAGATTTGAAAATAAGCTTAGTTTGAAAAATTCTACCAAAATGAAGAATACCGTAGCTAGTTAAATGGAAAGTTTTGTTAACTAGTACGAAATCCTTCAAGTAAGGAATAAAACAAAATAATTTTCATAAAACACATGTAAATCACATAGTACTTGAAAATACTCAATATTCAATAAAGTCCATACATGCTCATGAAAAGCATACTCATGAGAAATATTTTTAAAAAGATGATGAGTGTACAAGAAATGTGTGACATGGTATTATGAAATTTCCAATTAAGCTCAATTATTCCTTTAAACATGAAAACACGAAAATCATCAAAACTTATTTAATCTTCAAGGCATATGTATGTCTTATACAAACTAAAGTATACATACATATCCAAAATTCAAACGAGTCCACAAAATATATGCATTAAGGCACGTGGCTCAAAAAGGATAAACATGTATATCTAATAGTTTGGACAAGATAGACATATACATGATGTTAAACAATAAACACAAAATCAAGAAAAACTAAAAATTCATCAAGACAAATTTCATTTCAAGGTATATGTATGAATTGTCAACACAATAAGTATACATACATATCCCTAAACACAATTGAGTCCATATATATAGATTTGCATGAAAGGCAAATGACTCAAGGGGTATACATGTATTTCTTAAAGTTTGACAATACAAACATATACATGAAGTGAAAACTCATAAAACAAATTTAAAGAAGGAATACAAGTTTGAAATGTATGAATCATCAAAACTAGACTATACTAACACATCTAATGGGTTCAAATAAGCGTTCAAGCTCATACATATATTGATTTATTTGTGGCCCACTATATGTACAAGTATATACCTAGTCTTAATGAAAACTAACACTTAAACAAGTAATCTAAACATGAAGCATCAAAACACAATATAAAATCATCATGACAAGATTAAAACATGATTATTATGTAAATTCACATGTATTAGATTCATGATGTACATTATAGCTTAAACAAGGTGAGAACACTAAGTATGGGTTCACATAAGCATATGTGTCTCAAATACTATACATGTATGTCAAGGATCTAATAAACATGGAATGAACATACTAATCCATAGACATCAAAAACATGCTATAAACAATGAAATGGAAAGCATGTAAACATAATAAATGGGAGTAAAGGATTGTTACCAAAACCGAAGAAGCAACTTCCCTTGACTCCAAAACATGGTGGTCATCTCCACCAAACCTTCCCTTGAAAGTGATGCATCCAATTGATTTTCTTTAAGTCCGGAACGCATCCACTCTAAGGTGTCATCACTCTCACGTCATTTGAGAGCCCACACCTACATCAAAAATAATAGGAGGGGTGGTCTTTGGTACCCACATCTTGTTGGGTCCATGGGGGTTAGTACCTTCTCTAACCCAAACAAAATTCTTTGCTAAATTTGGAGTATGTAATCTATCAAAGCAAAATCTAGCAAGGTGGCCCTTACGTCCACAATGTGTACAAGCGTACACATGAGCATACATGTGATGAGTGTGTCCGTGAGGAGCATGTGTATGCCGTGGAGGGTGTGCATGCATAAAAGTTGGAACTTGTTTCTTTCGAACCAAGGATTCCAAGCGTGTGTGGTTCATGGCACATTGGCTCATAGTGGAGCCCAAACAATCTACTCTCTTCTTTAACATACAAATATCATCATTGATTCTAGAAGAAGAGGTACATGCAATAGGTGAAGTGTGAGGTGCTACCCTAGCATGGCAAACATGTGTATCAATCTTATTTTGCAAAACAATATTTTTCTTTAAACATACATCTAAATCATTTGAAATAGAAATAATTTTGTTTTTCAAATCAACATTCTCTTTAAAACAAAATCAACTTTTGAAGACAAATTTTCATTTTTCTTCAAAAGAACATGGCAATCATTTTTAGATTTAAAAAATTCATTTTCTTTTAGTGCAAGATCAAGTTGAGATTTTAATGAATCCCTCTCATTAGCAATCTCCTCTTTCTCTTGCAAAACAACATCAAGTCTAGCAATCAAATTTTTATTTTCATTATTCATGCCTAGACTTTTCTTTTTCAACAAATTATAATTTTCTATTAATTTTTCACACACAATAGAAAGTTCTTCATTCAAAGCATGGGCATCAATATGATCATTTGAAGAACTAGCATCATCATCACTATCTAAGTGGGGTTCCGAATGTACCTCAAGGGAGTCATTCCCTTGGACCATGAAGCATGTGAATCGGATTCTCCACTAGATTCCTCCGGTTGATTTGGCACTTGAAGCTTGGAGGCGGTGGTTGTTGTCAACTTGTTCCACACTACAAAAGTGGAATCAAGGTTAGAAACACTCATAAGATAATCTTTAGATAAAGTGCTTCTAATGGCCTCTAGGGCTTGTGCATTGGCCCCTACATGATTGCGATCTCCAAGATAACATTTCTTGGTGGCCGCAAGAAAGACATGCAAACCTAGGGTCTTTAGGTACATGGACATCCTATACTTCCAAACAACAATGTTGGAAGGATCAAAGCTAGGAGGGGTCATGAAGTCCATGGTATAAACTATATGAGTGTGCAAACACGCAAATGCAAACAATAGACTAGCAACCAAATGGATCTCACTCCTAAAATGTTAAGCCTAATATCAGGAGCACTAGCTCTGATACCAATTGAAAAACACCTAGAGGGGGGGTGAATAGGTGTAAGTGCTAATCTAGAATACAAATGCAAAACTAAGTGCGCTAAATGCGGAAGCTAATGCAAATCTTGCACAAACTTAATACAACACAACAAGTGTAGCCGAATTCCCCGTGAAGGGCTCTGGACTAACTCCTCTTGATTCCCTTGAATGGGTTGAGGTGCTATGTGAAGCTCTTGTAGGTTAAGTATAAGTTAGGCACACACACAAGCAAGCCAAGCAAATACAAGATATAGCAATATGAAATATGTAAGGCAATACAAGCAATTAGATATGATATGACAAAATGAATTATGCTCAACACAAGCAAATATGATATGATATGAAGTATGATGCTTTGCACAAATGTAAAGAGAGAGAGTTAGAGAAAAGTGGATCAAACGCAAACACAAAGATATGTTACGAGGTTCGAGCACCCTTGCTCTACATCCCCGCCTACACCACCGTGTAGGATTTCCAATCCACTATAGGAGTACCGAACTCCTCTCTCAACCTTACAAAGCCATCGAGGCTATACAACCACAATCCACCTCTACCGAAGAGGGATAAGGCCCGTAGCCAATACAACCAACACAATCACCTCTACCGAAGAGGGATCCAAACTCAATACCACTCCGATCAACCTCTACCAAAGAGGGATACAACAAAAGCAAGGAGGGTTTACAACTTAGAGGCTTAACCTCAAACACTTCTCTTTTCTCTCTTTTCTTTTTCTCTTTTTCCACAAAAACAAGATCCTAATAGATTAGGATAGTATGATAGCTCAAGTGTGGAAACTAGGTGTTTGAAAAACAAGCAACAAAGAAAATCACTTGGGAAAATTCTTGCAAAGGATATAAAATGAAAACCAAGACAAATCTCCCAAAATACTCTTTTCTTTGATTTTTCTAAAAACCTAAAAACAATAAAGATTAAATCTTTTGGCACTTAAACTCTTTTAAAAACTTGTTTAAACACTAGAGAAACACAGAAATTTTTCTCCTTAAAAACCTTGGCCAAAATCCCAAAGAGATGGGGTTTATATAGGCCAAAACAGAAACTAGCCGTTAGAGCTGAGCTGGCAGCTCTGACAGGCAGCGGTCGACCGCCCGGTCGACCGCCAACGGTCAGAAATATGACCGTTGGGCAACTGCGGTCGACCGGCCCGGTCGACCCAGAAAAACAGAGAGCAGAGCTCTCATCTCGGTCGACCGGCACGGTCGACCCAAACAGCCCGAGAGCAGAACTCTCAGACCCGGTCGACCGACTCGGTCGACCGTCCCAGTGACTCCAAACGTGCACAGATCTGTGCACGTCCGGTCGACCGTCCCGGTCGACCGGACATCAGCCAAGTCGACTAATAACCTGGCTTAGTCGACTGGTTGAGTCTGGAACTGAAAACTGGGTCAGAAAACCTGAGAAAAATATTTTATAAAAATCTTTTAATACTTCTAAAATTCACAAAACTTGTTTTATCATTTTATATTGAAACATAAACATGTGATAAAAATTTCAAGACATATATCAATCATATCAATTCATTTTTGTGTCTTGCCAATATTATCAAAAACAAAACTTGTATTTTTATCAAACTTGGTTTTTCAACACATGAATAGGGATATCAAAATAAGTTTGTTTAGCAAGTTAAACCATGTATGTATATCTAGAATACATCTAATATACATAGAATTAAAGTAAACTTGTTTTGATCTATTATTCATGAAAACCAAAATCCAAATCATGAAACGTGTGTGTATGTGCACTTGAGCATATCAACTACATTAAGCTTTACAAATGGATCTAAACACACTATCTAAACTAAGGATACCTAAGTCTTCTTTGATGATCTTCATCTTCAAGTAGACTTGCTCCAAAACTCCATCCATGGGCTAGGCAATGTGTGATCTTGAAGCTTAAGCCCTGGAATCACTTGTGAAAGCTTCCAAACACCTTGTTGAAGCTAATCACCAACTAACATCTTGGTTAATAAATCTGAAACTTAAACAACACAAGATTATTAGTAAACATAACTACATGAGTTAATCATCATCAAAACTAGAGTGGAAGGCCTATGGGCCAACATTATGTACTCAAGAAGGAGTCTAACTCGAAAGAATCAAGTTTTATCGAGTCAAGACGAAGAAGAAGATCATTTCAAGAAGAAGACTCTAGTTTGTAATGATGTTTATATTCTTCTAAAGTATAGATTAGATTTGATTGCTCAAGCTTCACACCCCCCCATAGTTTGATATTGTATATCAAAGACTGAAACCCAAAACTTTTGGTTTAACCCATTTTGATTTAACCGGTTTATGTTTATCGTTTTTAGAAAATCAAGTTTTTATTTCAAAATGGTTGTGATATCTCAAAAACAAGTTCACATGTTTGTATTATGTGTTGATTTTATTCCCACATATTTGTGCTCATAAGTATTTATATGAACTTATTATTGTGTAATTTATAGAAATTTATTTGACTTTTAAAAGATTTTAAAATACAAAAAGAAAAATAGCTTTTGGGCTATGGTTCGACATGTAGAGCAGAATGCTCTGCCCTGCATGGTCAATGAATGTGCACAGCATGCACGGAGCACTAAGATCTGGGATCGGTCGACCGGACGGTACCGCTAGCCTAGCCCTATTTAGGCAAGGGCCAGGTTGGTCGACCGGGCGGTCAACCGCTAGTTCTGAGCTCTGACCCTTGTTCTGGCTGGTTGACCGGGCGTTGACCGAGTGCAACGGCTCTTTTCTCAGAGCCATTGTCGGTCGACCGGGCGGTGGATCGCGCTGTTGCCAAAAGCAGCAGATTGCTATAACAACTATATTTTAGATTATATTTTGTTTTATTTACAAACCACTAGTCTTACTTTATTTGAGTTTAAATATGTTTTTAATGATTGAGATTAGTCTCTAATAGTCTCATCCTATTCCCTATAAATAGGACCATTGTAGAGAGTTTTAAATCAAGATTTTCAAACTATATTCAAGTTTAAGTTTTTGAAAAAGTTTTAACAAAATCAAGAAAATAAGTTTTTTTGGAGAAATAAGTTTTTGTGCCACAAATTCTCATATTTTCAGAAAAGTTTTCCCAAATAGTTTTCTCAAGGGCTTCAATTACAAATTTCTAGTTTTCTCATACAAGTTTGAGCCTTATCTCTATATGTATCCTATAGGATTCTTGTTTGTGAGAACTTTTGTTTGTGATCTTTGTGATCATCAAGTGATTATAATCTTCAGTTTCTTTGTGTTCTCCTCTTGGGCAGAGGTTTGGAGGTTGGACTTGAGGCTCTAGGTCTTGTGTAGATCCATTTTGTGCTCTCCTCTCGGGTAGGTGATTGGAGGTTAGAGTTGAGCCTACAGTTCTTACGTAGAACCATTGTTTTTAAATCTAAGTGGAGATAGTGGAAATCATTCATTATGGTGAAGGCAACGACGCAAGTGGCTGGAACCTCGAAACAAATCTCCCGTGTTTGTATTTGCTCATATCTCTCTCAACTCAACTTTACTCATTCTTGTTTACATCTTGCTTGGTTATAATCGCTCATTACTATATGGTTGATATTGTTTATATGCTAGCACTTGTTTGATCCAAGAAAGCAATTATGTACTTCAACTCTATTATAGAGGAATCTTGAGGAGCACCTCTAGAGCCCTTCACCGAGAATTCGGTTTCACTTCTTAATTATCATTTGTGTGTTGAGTTTTTATTAGTTAAAGTACTTAAATTTTACATTTGATCATCACCTATTCCTCACCTATTCCTCCCTCTAGGTGATTTTCAAAAAGGAGGGACAATATGGTTTATAGTCGACATGCTGCTTTCTCTTCTTTTTCCTTCTTTTCCTTTAAATTTAGTTGAGGGCCTTGAGGACCCTTCTTTTGAGACTCCAATAGAAAAGAACTTGCAATCTGGTTTTATTGGAAACCTAAGAGGGTTTTAATTAAAATTTACCCAATAAATATTGGGTTTTTATAATTTAGGCCCCTAACAAATATATTATTTAGATATTAATACCCAATAATATCATATCTGGATATTAGTCTCTCACAATTTATCACTCACTTGTTATAAGTCCTACTAGATAAAATATTTATGCTAAGCAAAGAATATTTTATTACTCCCTGAATAATTTTATGCACTTTAACCTTACTACCTCTTCTTCCCCTACCCGTGCCAATCCAAGTTACCCAACAACATTTTTGTCTTTTATTTTCTTTGTTCTATTGGTTTATACTGCTTGTACTTCTATGCTTGTAAAGAATTTTCTTTTAACATTTTTGTTCAATGCCGTTTTATTGACTCTTTTTCTTTCATGCAAGCTCAAAGTTTCGAACAAATTCATAATTTAATAATCTAATTAGACTTTTATCTTGATTGCTTATGATATTTAGACGAAATAAATACTAAATGACTATTATCAAGTGAACCTCAAATTGTGGGGAACTAATATTCAAATATGATATTATTGGGGACTAACAACCAAAAAGAGGTTTGTTAGGGACCTAGATCCTAAAAATCTATAAATATTAATAATCATTATTCATGGGTTTCACTGGGCTTGACATCAAGCTGGCCCATACTGATTACATTACCTATATGCTGGGCTTTGGAATTGTCCAATTCAATGCACATAAAGTGTTGGCCCATGTGTGTTACTTAACGACAACATCTTTTTTTTTTTCAAACTTTGATAAACAAAGGCTTTCTCAATCATCAAGTAAAAAAAGCAACCTTCCCTACAACTTAATTAAGAAATCAACTCCAGTATTTTCTTCTTGAAACATACGACTCGTTAAAAAACTACAGAGATTGAAAGTTTGAAACTGAATATCACCAAGTAGGTCACACTCTTTAGTTCACATAGCTATTGATAATTTAAACAAACCTGGATTATCTAAAACAAACAACATTTGTATCTTTTTGGACATGGATATGGATATCAAATATACCATCCGACCATATATGAATTCATATTAAGATATTGAAATTAGATTTTTCTCAGATATTGGAATACATTATCTGGTTAATAGATAATACATATGTATTTAGTCACCCTAGATCTTGAGCTGTATATGTGTATAACCTATTATTTCCCACCCATTAGCTAGCCTAAATGCAACAATATTCAGATATCTGCACAACACAACTTTCACCCTTCACCAAAACTTTCAACAGCTTCAGGGTGTGTTGCTACATAGAATTGACTCTGGAATTTAGAATTCTTACTTAAAATTCCCGCATTTTGCATAACAATCATAAGTGTTAAATCAATTGAAGAAAATGAATTATTTATTATTGATGAGGCAATGCCCAAATATATAAGCATTACAATTATATGATAAGAAAAGTTCTACTCATAATACAATTAGTATTATATAATCCTAATCCTAATATTATTCTTAACACCTTCTCGCAAACTCGCGATGAAGGGAAAGTGTTAGTTTGAATGAAAAAAAGAAAATTAAAAAAATTAGAAAATATTTGCTGAAAAATCTGAAAATTGAGGTTGACCCCACATGACAGCCTTCAAAGATTGATGAATAGAAAACTTTTATCTTGAGCACACTCCCGCAAACTCATGATGGATAAAACATCAAGAGTTTGCAAGAGTACAGACAATGAGAAGGAGATATCAGATAGTTGAGAATATCTTATGAAGGAGAAGAAGATGGATTCCAATCGATAACAGAGCATTTTATGAAGATTAACTTAAGTCTTTTTCACTCATCAAAGGTAGACCAAACCTGTAAGTCTTATTAGAATACACAGAGAGGAATCCAAAAACTCATGGTGTCTCTTTCATTTGAAGAAAAATGGACATTGATATAGTGCATAATCTGTCAATGGAAAAGAAGATCAATCAGATGAGAGCAGATATACATGTTTTGAGAGATCCCTAAACTTAGTAAATAAAGAGGAGATCGGTCGGATAAGAAAAGATTGATGTTGGTGATCGTGCACAGCCTATGAAGCAGAACTGATTAAAGTTGAAGTCGAAGAAGTTGTTGTGGCAACAAGCAAGTAAAGAAACTTTGACGAGGGACTTTTTTTTTTTTTAATAAAATGCCGTGCTAGGCACATGATACATAAGCGTTGCTCAGCGCAGGCACGACAATGACGTGAGAATGGCAATCAACAGAGAAAAATGTTGATGGACTCTGATACCATATTAAGGTTCCTGTCATTGCACTAAAACTCTGAAATTATAGTGAATTGAGGGTATTATATTTATATTCTAACACACCCCTGCAGGTCAAGCGCCCTTTTTATGGGCTGAAACCTAGGCTCTTACGCTGGTGGTCTTTTGTTTTAAAGCAATTGTTTAAATGCACGCCCAGTGAGAATTAAACCTGAGTTGCTCTGATATCATACTAAATTCATTGAAGAAATTGTATTGTGTACCATTGATGAAGACAATGTCCAAATATATAGGCATTACAAGTGCATTGTTTGGTTAAGGGTGGAAGTGAGGAAGTGAAGAATAGTCCCCTTTGAAACTTGGGAATTAGTTAGTAAGTTTTCCGGTGTTTGGATGTTGTTGAGAAGTGTGGTTTGGAAAATGTTATGTCTTTTCCGGTGTTTGGATGATAATGTGGAAGTGAAAATGAAAAAGTTGACCACAAAATAATATTAAAATAAAAATTAATTAAGAAAAATAAAAAAATGACTGTAATTAGAATGCAAGTGAGAATTACATGATCAAAAAAATTAACTGTTTTGTGTTATAACTTATTACAAATGAGATTTACATGACCACAAAATTAACTGTAGCACTCTGAAAGTGAGAAAATAGTTGTGTAAAAGAGAAAAGAGAATAGGAAAAGGAGTTTTCTTATTTTCTTTTTTCGGTGTTTGGATAGATAAGGAAGTGAGCAATTATACTTCCCCATTTTCTTACTTTCGCCCACTTCTTTGCAACCAAACAGGCTCGATAAGAAAACCTCTACTTAGGATACATTTAGTATTATATAATCTAATTCTAGTATTATTCTTAATAATAAGAATTCCCGGAATAAAAAAAATCCCATGGGCATTAATTACTCAAATCATGGGAATTTGATTCCCATCATAACATGTGGGTATTGCTGATTCCATCCTATTAGGAATTTATTTTTTACTTTTGTTTTATCAACTCTTCATTCTTTCATGCATGTTATTTCTTCTTTTATTCAACAAACTCCTCTCTTACAATCTCTTTCTCTCACCAATAACCTTATTTCGTAACATAAGCAACAAGGAGCCCTAACTCTGATCTGGTTTTCTCATCCTCCTCCGCATCCCTCCTCTCTTCTCCACTCTTCCCATCAAATTCCTATTTTACTTTTTGTCTTCCCTTTCTATTCTTTGGTGGATCAATGTCCTGGATAAAATTTGCTGAATACTAGTAATAATATTACAAAATTAGTGAAGAGGTCTGGGGTTCAAATCTCGCATGCACCGGGCTATGACTTATATTTAAAAAAAAAGATATTACAAAATTAGTGGTATGATTCTAGCAAATAACTGAAGACGTTGAAAAAAGAAATATAGTCCTTAAAGAGATGATGTTGATTAATACAGAGAAGAAAAAAAATTATAGCCATAATTGGTAAAGATCCAAGTAATATCAATATGTTCTTTGAGTTTCCTCTTGAAATGAGATTTGAATATGTCAAAATGGTGCTCAATAATGAATATAATACTTTGATTATATATTTGGAAATTTTTTGAAAAATTTCATTTTTAAAATTTAATTCCAAAAAGCAACCTCCCTAACATTTATTTTCAAAAACTGACCTCTGATAAGCCACATAAGCGCCGCGTCGTTGCTGGGTCATTTTGTCCCACTAGCATGGCGAGCTCCGTTCGCGGGCAGTTGACATTTTTTGGTCCGGGATTGTCAAACTCAAACCAAGTGTTTGAAATCACCTAGAGGGGTGAATAGGTGATGGCTAACAACTTATGTAATTATGAAAATCAATGCGAAAAATAAAAACTAGTTAACACAACATCAATCAATAAGCAAGTATTAACAATAGTAAATAGAGAGAGTTGAGTTGAAAGAGAAAATTTCAAACACAAATATAAGAATATGTTTCGAGGTTCGAACCACTTGCTCTACGCCCCTACTTTCAGCACAATTAAGGATTTTCACTATACTTCTCTCTTACAACAAACATTCCGATCTCACAAGATCCGGAGCAACAACTCGAGCCCGCAAGCTCTACCGAGGCTGCAATCTCCACAAACTTCACAATACAAGAAAAGGTGATCTTCTCAAGATCACAAACACTCAACAAACACAATCCTATAATCTTGTAAAGAGAATGAAAGCTCAAGATTGTGTGGATGAGAAAGCTTGTAAAGGATTTGAAGTGTAAGCTTAAAACAATGAGAAATTTGGATCTTAAGGCTCTAAACTTGAAAATATTTTTTTCTCTTGATTTAAATCTTGTAAAATTTTATAAGGGGGTTTTCTACAGTGCCCCTATTTATAGAGGACTAAAAATAAAATTTTAAAAATCCAAAATAATCGTTTAGAGATAATCCAAAATAGGCCAAATTAAGACATAGCTGTTAAAAGCAAAATCAGGCTTTTACACAGTTGCAGTCGACCAGGCAATTGACTACTAATAGCTAGAAAAAGAGTCGTTTGAGTCTGCAGTCGATCGCTCGGTCGACCGAGCTCAAATAGAGAGCTGGAGCTCTATCGGTCGACCAAAATTAACAAACAAAAAGTCCTGCAAAATATGCGATCGACTGACATGCACAACTTGAGACGTGCACAAGCATGGGCATATCCGGTCGACTGGCAGAGCAAGCTCTTCTGGCGATTGACCATGCGGTCGAATGACTCAACTAAATTTTCAGCACATTTTGTATTTAAAAACTCTTTTGAAAAATCCTTTATAAACACTTTGTTAAAATCTTATAAAATAAGTTTACATAAATTCTTTTGACAATGTTTATGTGATCAAGAATTAACATGACTTGTAAACTCTTGAAACTTCTTTTTGCAATAATAAAGGGATTTTTAAAATAAATCTTTTCAAGATTATTTTTCTCAAAATGAACATTTTAGAAAACGAAATTCAAAACGAAAAATCTTTTGATCTTTTGCAAGAAAAACTTGATATCAAATTTTGTGTGTGTATCTATGAACCTTTCAAACTCTAAACAAGATTTTAACATAACTAAATCTTATATATATAAATTCTTCTATTCTTTGAGATACTTCAACGCATCCAAACTAGATTCCTCGATCTTGACTTTCTCTAGAGTATATAGTGTGTTCCTTATACTTGAGCTCTTGAATCAACATGTGTTGGCTTTTTACTTGACTTAGTCTTTCGTTGAATCTATGCAAACAAACTATAATCTTATTAAACCTGTAACTTAAACAATTATAAGATCATTAGTATAATAACTACATGAGATAATCATTATCAAAACTAGAGTGATTGACCTTTGAATCAATAATCTCCCCATTTTTGATGATAATAACATTCATGGAGTTGATAAAAAACAAACAACGGAGTGAGCTTCTTATAAAGCTTCCCCTAAAGATATGCATAAAGACAATGCATTCTATCTGCAATATATAGAGATATATCAATTTGCGTTCTAAGATGCACACAAGTAAATAAGCAGTAATGAGTAGTATGCATAAATAGGCTCCAACCAACCAATCCATCTACCTCCAAAACATGTAAACACAAAGAGGCACATCAAAATGAAATAAGAAAACTAAACATACTATACTCCACAAAACAAAGTCATAGAGTATATTACAAACCATAATTCAAAGTCACAGAGTTAATCAAAGTTATACATGCCAACTGTTTTTGAAAAAAAAAAGTACATAAAATAGATAAAGGATAAACAACTCCTAGGATCTCCTAAGATGTCCAACTCCAAATACTTCTTCCCTATTTTATCAACATCAAAAAGGTGAAATCACTCCTGCTCCTTGATAAAGTTTGGGTCGGGTGCGTAGAGAGGATCATCTAGAGGATCGATGACTGGATGATTTACACCCGTCGGCTCAGCAGGTGCAATCCAAAGATCAAAAGGAGGGCCTGTAGATGGAAGAGGCTGAGAATAGCCATAGGGCATGGAAACAGGCTACTCATTCTTAGAATAAAAAAAATCATAGCACTCTTGAATGTATCAAATGGCTGAGCGCATATAAAAAATGTCATTCGAAATTCTGTTTAGTTTGTAAGAATATTCTCGGAGGAGGAGGAACTAAGCTCAAGAGAATTCATCTTATCCATCAAAGCTTGGATAGATGAAGAAAATGAACCAGAATCAAATTGAGAAGGAGGTTGTGCCTGGTGGACATGGGCATCCTCTCGAACTACTGCTTGCAGTCTTTTGAGAATGTTACGATCAATGTTAACTGAAGGAGCAAAAACAGTCTCGAAAAAAATATAAATCTTGAAGTGTATGAAGAGATGAGGAATCATCATCCCAAAAGGAAGATTCTTACTTGGAATATGAGTTCTCAGACATCATGAAATCAATAATGAGCTTGGGATTGCAGTGGGTAATTCCTAAGAAATCAGTCCACACACCAAAATAGGAAAGTGGATGTAGCCAAATCATAGAAAAAGCCAATCGCAAATACAGTAAATACGTGAAAAACCCAGAAGGAAAAAAATCACGGAGAGAGAGAAAAGTTTCACTATGTCAATGACAATTACAATAGGGTTCTCAGAATTCAGGTGAACATGATTCCTATCTCATTAGAAGGGATCTCCTATTTATCAAATAGATAAGGTTAGAGAGTTATGCTCAGTTTGAGCACTTAAATTCCTTATCTTGATAACAGTTGAGCCGAACATCCTGGTTTGGATTGATATAGAAGAGAGTCCATCTCTATCTAGTGGTTCGCACTTGGCTGTAGATAAGGATGAACTGCTCTCAAGAGGTAACTATCTCATTTGAATTAGGATTGGGCTCTGTAATTGGATATGATTTTTCTATTAATCACCGGAACCGTTCAAAATTCGAACTGGGCGAAGATACCGGGTTAAATGTTCTGAAAGTAGCCACGCATCGCACATCCATCAGAGGCTGGATAGACATGTGTCACGATCTTGGACGGGTCAGAAAGTGACCATTACAGATGCCCTCTCTGCTCCCTTCTCTTTGAAAGAGGTCAGAAACTCTCCCTCGGGGGATTACTGGTTCTCGGAGTCTCTAATGAAGAGAGGAGAGCAGAATGAAATGGGAACTTTCTGGCCTGGACTAAAGATGCTTGTTGTCATTTCAAGTTTTGTCTTGTTGTGACGTGCGTGGCTATACAGTCTGACAGAGATTTAAATGTGTGTCTCATCCGATGCAGCGTCAATCATATTACCGTCTCTTATGCGACACTGAGTTTGAGGTGTGTATCGTGTATCTGAAGTGATAGTGTTGATAAAGTAACTATCTCTTATGAATGCGAGCAATTTTTGAGGAAGGCATGGCGTATCTGGCGGACGGTTCGACTCCCTTATTCTATGACACGTGTAGGGTCCCAAGTGGAGCGATGCTTCGTCTTCCTTTGGGGTTAGGAACCTGAGCGATTGACTCTTTGGCCTCTTCTCCCTATATATAGGGTGGGAATCTTCAGGAGAGATCTGGACTGCTTTTTAAAAGTTTCTTATTGTTAAAGCCTTTTTTATTTTGCAAGCAGTGATGTCTCCTTTGTTCTTCATTCAATAGAGAAAGGAGATGGAATGGGTAAGGATGCCTGTTGTACTTCTGATGTTCAGGAGTCTGTTTATCAAGGAGTTTCAGTTCTTGCGAATGGCTCATCAAGAAGTTTCAGCTCTTGCGACGAGGCCTAGATGTGGAGACGAATAAGGAATGATCTATCTTTTACTTGGTTTGCACATCTGGCCTTTGGTCGGAGCAGACTGGGGAGAAGTTTGGTTTTGACCCCCTTTACTCTCCTTACAGCGAGCATGTAGCAGGGAGCATAAGGGTATTCAATACTAGCTCTGGTATCTGGGGCCAATCGCTTGTGCTTTTATGGATTGTCACCTCCTTATCCGTCTCCGCTCCAGAGTTACGGTCTTGGCATCAATATCCTTCTTTGCCTTGTAGGCTTCGGTCTGCAACTTGGTCGCGGTTCTCTTTGCTGGTGGTTTTCCTGAGAGTTCACAGTATCGTCGCTCGTCCGGCCCTGGTGGATTGTTTGCTTAGAAGTCATCACTAGGACGCAGCTAGGGATGTGATAATGGGCGCCTTTACTTTTGCTCTCAGGAAAAACTCGTACATGCAAACCCAAAACTTGTACTAGTGTCACTTTTGCTAGATGTATCCATACTTGTAAGAGGAGGGGTGTAGTTCATAAACTTTGTAATATATAGAAAACAATCAATGACAATATTGTTCAAATCTTACCTTGTTTATGATCTATGATTTCTTTACTCATCGGGAGCTATCTTGCTTTGTGGTCCTTGAAATGATTCAGTGGGTGGTCCCCTGGTGGGGCCTGCTAGGGGATTCACAGTTGAGGAGAAACTGCCTGCTAGGGTTGAGCTCATGTCTTTCAGGGTTCCTCGGGAAGTAACCGTTAGGGTGTAGAGGTCCCATGTAGGTTGTAGACTCATTTTGAGGGCCCTTAAGGTGTAATATGACCCATGTAGGCTATGCCCCGAGTGGTTTATCGGGTAAGATTCTGCCTCTCAGGAATTTTTCGAGCGGTAACTGTCAGGGTATAGAGGACCCATGTAGCTTGCACTCTGAATGATTCATCGGGTAAGACTCTAGAGTTCTTTGAGCATTAACCGTCAGGGTGTAGAGGACCCATATAGGTTACGCTCCGATCGGGTAAGACTCTGTCTCTCAGGAGTTTCCCGAATGAACCGTTAGAGTGTAGAGGACCCATGTAGGTTACGCTCTGAATGATTCATCGAGAAAGACTCTGTCTCTCAGGAGTTTCCGAGTGGTAACCGTTAGGGTGTAGAGGACCCATGTAGGTTGCGCTCCGAATGGTTCGTCGAACAAGACTTCATCTCTTAAGAGTTTCCCGAGCGATAACTGTCAGGACGTAGAGGACCCATGTAGGTTATAGAGTTGTTCGGGGGGCCCTTAGGGTGTAACATGACCCATGTAGGCTATTCCCCGAGTGGTTTATCAGGCAAAACTCTACCTCCAGGAGTTTCTCGAGAGGTAACTGTTAGGGTGTAGAGGACCCATGTAGGTTGTGCTCCAATGACTCGCAGGGCAAGACTCCGTTTCTCAGGAGTTTCCTGAGCGGTATCCGTCAGTGTGTAGATGACCCATGTAGGTTGCGCTCCGAATGGTTCATCAGGCAAAACTCCGTCTCTTAAGAGTTTTCCCGAGGGTTAACCGTCAGGGTGTGGAGGACCCATGTAGGTTGCGGGCCTGCTCGGGAAGTTATTGGGGTGTTATCCCATCATAGGCTGGACCCGAACGGCCGGCGTGGGTGAGCCTCCATCTCGGGTGGCTTTCCGAGGGGTGCCGTTAAGGTGTAGAGGACCTGAATAGGCTACAAGCCTACTCAGGCAGTCATCATGGTGTTATCCCATCACGGGCTGGACCTGAACAACTAGTGTGGGCGAGCCTCCATCTTTCAGGTGGCTTCCCGAGGGGTGCTATCAGGGTGTAGAGGACCTGTATAGGCTGCGGGCTTACTCAGGAAGCCATCATGGTGTTATCCCATCATGGACTAGACCCGACAGTCGGCGTGGGCGAACCTCTATTTTTTAGATGGCTCCTCGAGGGGTGCCGTCAGGGTGTAGAGGACCCGTTTAGGCTGCAGGCCTACTCAACTAGATATCAGGGCGTTATGCTATCATGGATTGGACCTGAACAGCCAGTGTGGGCGAGCCTCCATCTTTCAGGTGGCTCCTCGAGGGGTTTCGTCAGGGTATAGAAGACCCGTATAGGCCGCGAGTCTGCTCAGGAAGTCATCAGGGTATTATCCCATCACGGGCTGGACCTGAACAGCAGGCGTGGGCGAGCCTCCATCTTTCAGGTGGCTCCCCGAGGGGTGTTATCAGGGTGTAGAGGACTCATATAGGCTTCGGGCCTACTCAAGTAGTCATTAGGGTGTTATCCTATCATGGCCTGGACCTAAACAGTCGGCGTTGGTAAACCTCCATCTTTTAGGTGGCTCCCCGAGGGGTGCTGTCAGGGTGTATAGGACACGTATAGGCTACAGGCCTGTTCAGCCAGTCATCAGGGTGTTATCCTATCATGGGTTGGACCAAACAACCGGCGTGGGCGAGCCTCCATCTTTCAGGTGGCTCCTCGAGGGGTGTCGTCAGGGTATAAAAGACCCGTATAGGCTACGAGCCTACTTAGGCAATCATCAGGGTATTATTCCATCATAGGTTGGACCTGAGCAGCTGGCGTGGGTGAGCCTCCATCTTTCAGGTGCCTTTTCGAGGGGTGCCATCAGGGTACAGAGGATCCATATAGGCTGCGGCTCTGCTTAGGCAGTCATCAGGGTGCTATCCCATCATAAGTTGGGACTGAACAGTCAACGTGGGCGAGCTTCCATCTTTCAGGTGACTCCTCGAGGGGTGCCGTCAGGGTGTAAAAGACCCGTATAGGCTGTGGACCTGCTCAGGCAGTCATCAAGGTGTTATCCCATTATGAGTTGAACCTGAACAACTGACGTGGGTAAGCCTCCATCTTTCAGGTGGCTCCCCTAGTGATACCGTCAGGGGAAAGACCCGTGAAAGCCATGGAGACTGTGCACTATGCTCAAAGTAGATATCAGAGTTGGGGGAAACACGATTAAGATAGCAGAAAATGATCCTTTCATTGAATGTCTACATAACTTACACATGATATCGTTTTAAGTGAAAGGAGTTCCATTGCTTATTGAGTTGGTTCCTGCCCTGATCGGTTAGGGCGTACGACCCGCTGCCTCTGCGAGCATTAATGATACAGGGACCCTCCCAGTTGGGTCCCAACTTTTCGTGATCCTTCTGCCGAGTACTCTGAATCATGCACTTCAGGACTAGGTCCCCAGCTTGGAATTCTCTGGCTTCATTTTCTTGTGGTGAGCTGTTTGAATTTGCTGTTGATAGGCCATGCAAATTTGGGCCTATTGATGCCCTTCCTCCGAGTGATACAACATCAGACGGAGTAGGGTGTCATTGTGATCCGGACCACTCCTTCTACTTGGAGTGTCGGCATGTTGATGTTGATCAGGATGATCGCCTCTGTCCCATATGCCAATGTAAATGAAAATGGGGTTTCTCCGGTCGGAACGCGTTTAATGGTCCTGTAGGCCTAGAATACTCCGAGAAGTTTCTCCACCCATTTGCCCTTAGCTTTGTCCAAGCTTTTGCATAGGTTGTCGAGAATTGTGTGGCTGCTGATTTCAGCTGGATATTGCCTTAAGGGTAGTAAGTTGAGGAGAATTGGTGGGCGATGTTGTATTTGGTGCAGAAGCTGGCCACTTGCTTGCTTGTGAAATTAGTTATGTTATCGGAGATGATAGTGTAGGGGATCCCGAAGCGACATACTACGTTCTGCCAGAGGAACTTGAAAATATGCAGCTCGCTGACCTCAGAGAGCGGTACTGCCTCATTCATTTGGTTAAGTAGTCGTGGCTATCAGTAGAAAACGCAGCTGGAGTTACACTCTGGGGAGAGGTCCGACTATGTCCAGTCCCCATTGCATGAAGGGCCACGGACGACGTAAGGTGTGAAGGTCAGAGCTTGGATGGTTTGATGCTAGAGCAAACATCTGGCATTGTGGGCATTTTCTCACATAATCCTTGGTGTCGTCAAATATCTTGGGCCAGTACCCTTGGTTGATGAACTTGTGGGCAAGGAAGTGTCCTCCCGCATGGTTCCTACAGTCTTCGTCGTGAATTTCCTACATCATCTTCCGGGCCTCCTCCGGACAGAGGCATCTCAGATACGGGTCGAGGTAGAGGCTGGAGTAGAATTTTTTGTATAGTTTGTCTCCGAGAAGTATGTACTAGGTGGCCAAGTGTTAGAGTTTTCTTGCTTTCACTCTGTCGTTGGGAAGTGTCCCATCTTTTAAGTAGGCAATGATGAGATTCCTCCATCCTGGTGAGGTACCGAGGCATAGAACCTCTTCCTTTGGTTGCTGGATGCTCGGATTAGTAATGTGCTCGACGGAAATTTCGCCCCTGAACTGGAAATCCATGGCAGCTCCCAAGTTGGCAAGTCAGTCGGCATGGTTGTTCTCGAACCTGGGGACCCACTTGAAGTCGCATCGGGAAATTTTGGACTTGTGAACGAGTTGTAAGTATTCCGCCATCTGAGAATCTCTTGTGACGTATTCACCACTGACTTGGTTGACTACCAGCGAGGAGTCACAGTGAGCCCTATGACTCCAAGAGTAATAGCTGTTTGGAGCCCAGCTAGGATAACTTCGTATTCCGTTTTGTTGTTGGATGCGGGGAAGCCTAGGGTGAAGGACTATTCGATGATGGATCCTTCCGGGGTGGTGAGAAAGATTCTGATGCCTGCCCCCTTGCCATTTGAAGCTCCATCAATATTCAGGATCCATCCTTCGAGTTAGTCTACGTGCTCTGTGGTTCTCGGGGTGAAGTCAATAATGAAGTCGGCCAGGACCTGGCCTTTGATCCCTATCCTCGGCTCGTATTTAAGTCTGTCGGACCTGAGCTCTGAGGCCCATTTTTATATCCTTTCAGTCACTTTTGAATTTTTCATAATGCTCCTCAAGGGGTGCTCAGTGAGGACTGTGATCAGGAAGGCTTGGAAGTAGTGTTTAAGTTTTCTTGAGATGATGAAGAGAGCCAACACCAGCTCCTCTAGCCTTTGGAGCCTGATCTGGGGGCCGTTCATGGCATGACTGACATAGTACACCGGCTTTCGGACACCTTCTTCCTCTCAAACCAAGGCTCCGCTTACTGCAGACTCTGAGATGATGAGATAGAGATATAGCGTCTCTCCCGAGGAAGGTTTCGACAATAAAGGGGCGATACCAAGTATCTCTTCAGCCTCTGGAAGGCCGTCTCGTATTCCTCGTTCCAGCGGAAGTCTGTTCCATTTCTCTTCAAGGCTTGGAAGAATGGGTTGCATTTGTCTATGGATCGATTGATGTACCGATTGAGGGCTGCAAGACGTTCGCTCAATATCTGGACCACCTTCAACAAGTGGGCAACCTTATATTCAGAATTGCAGATATCTGGTCGGGATCAGCCTCGATGGCCTGTCGGGTGACCAAATATCCTAAAAACTTCTCGGAGGCTACTCCAAATGTACACTTCTCGGGATTGAGCTTCACTTTGTATTGCCTGAGAAGATCAAAGGCTTTGTCTAGATATTGGAGGTGATATGTGTGCTATACACTTTTCACCAACATATTATCGATGTACACCTCCATGGTGTTCCCCATAAGGTCCTTGAAGACCTTGTTTATCATCCGCTAAAAGGTGGCCCCTGCATTCTTCAGTTCGCAGGGCATCACCTGTAGCAGTAGATTCCCCGACACGTGATGAAGGCTGTTTTATCTTCATCTGGTGGGTGCATCTGATCTGATTATAGTTGAAATAGGCATCCATGAAGCTAAGAAGCTCGTGTCCTTCCGCAGACTCTACTAGTTGATCGATCCTCGAGAGGGGATAACTATCCTTTAGGCATGCTTCATTGAGGTTCGTAAAGTAGATGCAGACTCTCCACTTCCCGTTCTTTTTCTTCACAAGGACAGGATTAGAGAGCCAGTCGGGGTAGAACGTTTCTCCAATGAAGCCAGCCTAGAGTAAGTGATCGATTTCGTTGTTGATGGCGCGACTCCTTTCTTCATTCATTCTCCTAGACTTCTGCTTTACTGGCTTAGCGTTTGTCAGGATGGAGAGCTTGTGACAGATGACTTCCGGGTCAATTCCCGGCATGTCGGTGGGAGACCATGCGAATACATCTGTATTCTTTGATAGGAAATGTTTGAACAGTATCTTCTCCCGCGGGTGTAGGCTTGAGCCAATTTAGAGGGTTCGTTTGGGGTGATGTGGGTCTACCCCGAATGACTCCGGCTCTTCCTCGGTCTTACGTTGGGATTCTTTGACTCGGTAGGTGAGCTAAGGTCTGGGCTCTCGCCAAACTTTGATTGCTATTGATCAGCAATCCTCTTCTGCTTCTTATCCACATGAGAGTCTTCATTGCGGTCTACTCGCGATGCTTTTTGCGTCCAACCCGATCTCTTTCAGGCTACTGCAGCAACTGTTCTGGACATCACTCGGTCACCCCTTATACTGGCCATTTCGGATGGTGTGGGGGTACTTCAGCAACTGATGATGGGTGGACGAGATCGCTCTCATCTTGTGGATCCATGGCCTCCCGAGAATGGTGTTGTAGGGGGATGGGACGTCTAGGATGCTGAACTCCGTGACAACAATGAATGGATCAGCATGGACTGGGAACTCAACCGTGTTGGAGGAACATGCCTCATTCTTGTCGAATCCGTAGAGAAGTGACCGGATTTGGGGGATGATCAATTTTCGTATCCTCCATTCGATCTAGGGCGTGGCTGTAGAGGATGTTGACGCTACTTTCCCCATCCACCAGGATCTTCGACACTTTGCAGCATTCGATAAGTGCTGTCACAACCAAGGCATCATTGTGCGAAAAGTGCACAACATATGGGTCTTCTTTTGAGAAAAGACTGACCCACTAGTAGATTTAGGAGGGCGAGTCATTGTTGCTAGATGATTGTCCCTTCGGGCTTCATTGACGTAGAGGGTCCTCTCCTTAGTGGTGGTGCCTTCTATCGGAGAGTTTCTGAAGATGACGTTCACCTCCAAGTACTGAACGAGGGTGCTGCCAGGGTGTTCGGTTAGGGCCTCGGGCTGCCTCTGCACTCTAACCTCCAAGGTAATCCGGGGTTGAGAACAAACTCCTAGAGGTATCCCTCATTGACCAGGTCCTAGAGGTGTCGTCGTAGGGTCCGATAGTCCACCGTGAGGTGGCCCATCCCTTTATGGAAGGTACAATAGTCACTGGATTCAGGCCCTCTTGGGTTAGGGGTCTGGCCGAACGCCTGGCCCAAGGTTGGTCTTTGATGGCGTTAATGGTCCGATCGATTGGTACCCAAAATGGGATAAGGTCGAGCTCCGCCTCGTTCCTCTTGCTATTTTCAGCAGTGCGCCTTGATGGCTTGCGTACGACAGAGGAGTTGTGGCTCGGATTCTTCTCGAGGGAAATTGTGGCTTCGACTTCTCGACCTCGGGGCTTTGTCTCAGGGGACGACTGAATGTAGTCTGAGTCACCTCTTCTATTTGGATGTACTTCTGAGCCCGGATAAGGATATCTCTCATCTTGGTGACGTCATTCTTCACAAGATGCTTGTAGAAAGGGTTGACGACTTGTAGCCCACTAGTGAAGGCAGCGGCGGCTACGTCCTCGTTGTAGTTGTGTACCAGGGCCTTCTGACTCTGAAAGTAGTTAACATAATTCTTCAGACTCTCCCCAACTTTCATCTTGACTGTGAGGAGGTAGTTGATATTCCTCTGAAATTTCCTCCGAGAAGCAAACTGTTTGTAAAATGTATCGGTTACTTCATGAAAGTTTTAGAGTGAATTCCTCGGGAGCGAATAAAACCAGTGGTAGGCGACCCTCTTGAGGCTGGACGGAATACTGCTCAGGGAAGGAGGTCATTGTGAGCATAGATTACTATCTTGTCCTAGTACTGACGGAGATGAGGAGTGGGTCAGAGGTTCCCGAAATCGAAGGTTGGCATCATGAATTTCTTCGGAAAGCAGAACGTGGTAATTTTTCTCGACAATGGAGAGTCAGTAGGTCTCAATCCGCTGTACTCCATCCCTTTTGAAAACTGCTGACTTGCTTGATTGAGCTGCTCCTGTGAAAAACACCTAGAGGGGGGTGAATAGGTGTAAATGCTAATCTAATGATCTTTTTAAACAAGTATGAATATATGATGCAACGATCTCCCAAAACAAGACTAGAAGCCGAATACCGGTGAAGGGCTCTGAACTCCTTCCTCGTGATTCCTCTAAATAAGAGTTTGAGGTGCGTATTGCAATCTTGTGTATGAGAATTGATCGACAATTTAGCAAGAAATGAAATGGATGCAATATTGAAGTGCACACAAGATAGAAATAAAGAGCAATATCACAAGGTATAAATGAAGAGCAACAAAAGATAGCAAAGAATAGAAATCAATCGCAAACACAAAGGGTTTGTTTCGAGGTTCGAGCTACCGCTCTACGTCCTCGCCTTCACCACCGTGAAGGGTTTCCACTATATCCACCGAGGAACGATTACAAGGTCTACCGAAGACCGGAGTACCGAACTCCACCAATTACAATCCTCTACCGAAGAGGGATCTCACACAAGAAGAACAAGTAACCAAGTGATCAACAAGGGACCACAAAATTTCTCCTTACAACTTCCTTATAGAATGAGGAGGATATTTTGGCTCAAGAAGTGTAGTGAGAAAACAAACTCAGTTGAAGAAAAATTGCTTTGAAAAGGAACTGAAAAACAGTAGCCAAGAATGCTCAAAGAGAATTGAATGCTTTGAAACACTTTTTGTTTCTTTTGGAAACTTGAAAACTAGGTATATTTCTTGTATTATGCAAGAGACCAATCCCCACTATTTATAGGGATTAGAGGTGATCAAAATATGATTAGAACTAGCTTGATAGGTCAGAAAATAGCTGCCAAAAATTCAGAACTAGCTGACACACGGATCCCAATCAAATCCCAAAATGAAATCTCTGAAAACTAGCCGTTATGGCTGCTGGCGGCTGTCGGTCGACCGGCCCAGTCGATCGGCAGTCCAATTGGCAAAGTAGCCGTTGGACTCGGTCGACCGGTCAGTCGACCGGAAGCCAAAGAAAAATTTTGTTTAGAACTGTCGGTCGACCGATCGGTTGACCGACAAGAAACAGAGAGCAAAGTGGTTCCAGTCGGTCGACCAACAGACGTGCACAAAACATACACGCCTTGGTCTCAAGGCTCGATTGACCGGCCCGGTCGACCGGCCAGGCCTGGAATGAACCGGTCGACCGGCCCGGTCGACCGACAGGCCTGAAACAGATTTTTTTATAGGATTTTTCTTGAACTTTGGAAAATTTTCAAATTAATTTTGTAAGGAAATATGACTAAGTATCATGCTGAAAAGGTAGGTATACATGATGTAAACAAGATATAAAATTTATAAAAATTTGAGTCATGTATAGAAATCAAAGCATAAACTTAAATCAAAAGTCAAAAATAAAAACCGTATTTTGGAAAATGTGTGTGTTTGCTTGAGCCAATTTAACACAGCCTCATTCTTTAACAAACTAAGTCTTACATAAGTTCTAGGTGACTACAAAGTCTTCAAGTGGGCTCCTCCATATGTGATCTTGAAAATCTTGTATCTTGAACCCGAAATGAACCAACTTGAGTCAAAACGATCTTCCTTTAGAGAAGAGCACACCATGAATCCTTAGAATCCTGAAACACACTTAAACACTAAAAATGATTAGTACAAATAACTATATATGTTTTGTAATCATCAAAACTGAAAAACAGGTTGATTGTAACCTTGGGCCAACAATCTCCCCCTTTTTGATGATGACAAAACATACTAGTTATTTAAAAAATATGGGAGAAAGAGCTTGGAAGCTCCCCCTCAAATCATGCTATGTATAAATGAATGGCTATATACATAATAGATAGAAACAAAGAATTTTGGCATAAAAGAAGAGATATAGGAATACAAAACACATTGCTCAAAATTCTTAACTCAAAAACCAAACTAAAAAACTAACTTGTTATTACTCAAAAGTCAAAACTCAAAAGTCTAAACTAACTTGTTATTACTTAAAAGTCAAAATGCATAACTCCAAAGTTATTAAAACTCAAAATGCATAACTCCAAACTCAATCATAACTCCAAACTCAAAAATAACTTTTTCTCCCCCTTTTTGTCATATATCAAAAAGGGTAAACATAGTTAAAAAAATGTTTTTCATGAATCCATAACACAAACATTCAATTCTCCACAAATAAAGGAGAATCTATCATAGTCTAGTGGTTTTGTAAAAATATCGGCAAGTTGAAAATCGGTAGAAATATATTCAATTTCAATATCACCTTTTTCATAATGATCTCGAAGAAAGTGATACCGAATGTCAATGTGCTTAGTTTTACTATGTTGATTTGCATTTTTAGTCATATGAATAGTACTAGTATTATCACAAAATATTTTAATATGGTCAAAATGCAAATCATAGTTAAGGAGAGTATGTTTCATCTAAAGAACTTGTACACAACAAGCTCCGGCCGCAACATACTCCGCCTCGGCGGTTGAGAGGGCTACCGAATTTTGCTTTTTGGAAGACCAAGAAACAAGACAATTACCAAGAAATTGACATGTTCCACTTGTACTCTTCCTATCCACTCTACAACCCGCATAGTCGGCATCCGAAAAACTCGTCATGGAAAATTGTCCGATCTTCGGATACCACAAACCCATTTCAATTGTGCCCTTAAGGTATCTAATAATGCGTTTTACCGCAACCAAATGGGACTCTTTAGGACACGATTGAAATCGAGCACAAAGACATACACAAAACATAATATCCGGCTTACTAGCCGTCAAATACAACAAGCTACCAATCATGCTACGGTAAAGCTTAATATCTACACTTGTACCTTGTTCATCCATGTCAAGCTTGGTGGTAGTTGCCATGGGAGTTTTGCTTGTTTTAGCCCCATCAAGCCCAAATCTCTTGATAAGTTCCTTTGTGTACTTGGCTTGATTGATGAAGATCCCATCTTTCCTTTGCTTGATTTGGAGTCCAAGGAAGTAGTTAAGCTCACCCATCATAGACATCTCGAATTCTTCCTTCATGCATGATTCAAAAGCTTGGCAAAGATTTTCATTAGTAAAACTAAATATGATATCATCCACATAAATTTGAACAATAAGAATATCATTTTCAACATGTTTTGTAAACAAAGTAGTATCTATTTTTTCCTTTCTTAAAACCATTAGAAATTAGAAAAGAAGAAAGTCTTTCATACCAAGCCCTAGGGGCTTGTTTTAAACCATAAAGAGCTTTGTCAAGTTTGAAAACAAAATCCGGATGTGTAGGATCAACAAACCGGGGGGTTGTTCAACATACACCTCCTCTTCAATAAATCCATTTAAGAAGGCACTTTTTACATCCATTTGAAAAAGCTTAAAATCTTTATAAGAAGCAAATGCAAGTGTCATCCGTATGGCTTCAAGCCGTGCTACGGGTGCAAAAGTTTCCTCAAAATCGATACCTTCGACTTGAGTGTAACCTTGGGCAACTAACCTAACTTTATTCCTAATAACATTTCCGACTCATCCAACTTATTCTTAAAGATCCACTTAGTACCAATTGTTGGTCTATCGTGGGGCCTAGGAACAAGATGCCAAACTTGATTGCGCTCGAATTGATTGAGCTCCTCTTGCATGGCTAGCAACCAATATGAGTCGGCCTCGACTTCGAGGATGTTCTTGGGTTCAAAGTGAGAAATAAAGGCATAGTGTCCACAAAAGTCATGAAGTTTAGAACGAGTAGTTACCCCTTTAGATACTTCACCTATAATAAGATCCTTGGGATGATGTGGATTGTATCTCCAATCTTTTGAAAGTTGTTGAGTAGACTCCACTTAACTTCTTGATTTTCATTTCCTTGAGCCTCATTTTCTTGAACTTCATTTCCTCCATCATCCTTTGGCATGTCTTCAATAGTAGGTGAGTCCTTCAAAGTAGCTCTCTCAATGTCTTCATTTAGGGAATCTATTTCTACAACATTCTTAACAAACACATTAGATTCCTCAAACTTTACATGAATAGATTCTTCAATAGTTAAAGTTGACTTATTGAAAACTCTATAAGCTTTACTAGTATTAGAATATCCAACAAAAATTGCTTCATAAGACTTTGCATCAAATTTTCCTAAATTATCTTTTGTATTCAAAACAAAGCATTTACATCCAAAAACCTTGAAGTATGAAACATTTGGCTTTCTAGAAAAATAGATCTCAAAAGATGTTTTTGAAGTATTTTTGCATAAGAAAACTCGATTTGATATATAGCAAGATGTGTTAACGGCCTCGGCCCATAGATAATGAGGGAGACCATATTCCTTAATCATTGTCCTAACCATCTCTTGTAATGTCCGATTTTTCCTCTCAACGACTCCATTTTGTTGTGGAGTTCTAGGACAAGATAGTTCATGCTTAATTCCATGTTCTTCACAAAAAGTGATAAATGGTAGGTTATTGAATTCACCACCTCTATCACTTCTTATTCTTAAAATAGAAGAATCTTTTTCCTTTTCAACTCTTTTCTTAAAGGCTTGAAAATATGAAAAGGCTTGATTTTTGTGCTCTAAAAAGAAAACCCATGTAAAACGCGAGAAATCATCAACTAAAACAAAAGCAAACCAATTCCCACTTAGACTTTTGGTTTGAGTAGGACCAAACAAATCCATATGGATCAACTCCAAGGGATGTGATGTCATGATATCCTTGATTGACTTGAAAGAGGACTTGGTTTGTTTTCCAAGTTAGCACGCATCGCAAACGCGGTCCTTTTCAAAGTTCAAGTAAGGAATACCTTTCACCATTTCCTTATTGTTTAATCTAAATAGATGGTTAAAAGAAATGTGGCCTAATCTTCTATGCCACAACCAAGAGTCATCATCAAGGGCTTTCAAACAAGTAGCATTGCATAACATATTAGACATGTCAATCATGTATACATTGCTTTCACGGAAACCAGAAAATATACATGTGTTGGATAGTCTATCAATAAGTTTACAAGCTAAATTATCAAAAACAACATCAAAACCTTTGTCATAAAGTTGACTAACACTCAAGAGGTTATGCTTGAGGCCATCAACCAAAACAACATTTTCTATTAAAGGGGATGTACCAAGTTTAACAATACCAATACCGATGATTTTCCTTGGCATCATCTCCGAAGGTGACAGTGCCACCTTCATGGTATCTTGATAGGGTTGCAAAGTTGTTGATATCCCAAGTATGTCCCTTGAGTAACCACTATCAAGATACAACAATCCTTTACGTCGTTGGGCCTTGGAAGGTACCTACATCATTTAACAAATTCGTTGACTTTGATACCCAAATTTTCTTGGGTCCTTGAAAGTTAGTATTCCGAACCCAAATATTATTATGCGATGCATTAAGTCTATCATAGCAAAACTTAACTAAATGACCTTTACGACCACAATATGTGCATGAAAATATTTTACCATACATGAATGCATGATGTGTGTGTGGAGTGTGGGCATGTTTAGGGTGTTTGGCATGATGTAAAGGTTGTGATCTATGAGCATGAATAGCATGTGAATGTTTCTTAGGGGCTTGTTTCTTAGGAAACATAGCCTCTAGTCTATTCTTATCAAATTCACATTTTTCAAAACAATTCCTAATGAATCAATTTTCTCTTTTAGCATGAAAATTTCATTTTCATTAACTTGTGGAAACTTACCTTTGCAAGAAATCTTATAGTTCTCAAAATCCTTTTGCGTAGAAACAAGAGTAGAAAGCAATTCATTCTTTTCGTTTGTAAGAGTGAACACTTGGTGATTTAGAGATTCATTTTCCTTTTTCATTTTAAATATTTCTTTTTAAGAAAATCATAGTTACGTGAGAGTTCTTCAAATGCTTCTCCTAGTTCATCCATGGAAAGCTCACAATCAAAAGGAGTATTGGGAGTTACCTTACTTGTGCTTTCATTTGCCATGAAGCACATGTTGGCGGTGTCGACTTCCTCCTCGGATTCACTCTCGGAATCTCAAGTAGCCTTTAATGCTTTCTTTTTGTATGGCTTCTTGGATGTGGAAGGCTTGACTTTATTCGGGCATTCCGCAACAATATGACCCGGCTTTTGAAAATTGAAGCAAATAATTTTCTTCTCTTCTTTGCCTTGCCATCTCCTCTTATTTTGGAACTTTGCCTTGTTATACATTCTCTGAACGTTCTTTATAAGAAGTGAAAGCTCTTCATCATCTTCTTCTTCATCGTCTTCGTCGGAGTATGTGGAATGACTCTTGAAGGCAATAGTTTTCTTCTTGGGGGGAGCCATTTCTTCTCTTGCTTTTCTTTCCATCTCATGGGTCTTGAGGTTCCCAATGAGACCTATTAGCTCCATCTCTTCCTTTCATTAAGTTCCTTCAAGATAGTGGCTTTGACTTCCCAAGATGGAGGGAGAGCCCGGATGATCTTCCTTACTCTTTGGTCGTTGTCGATGACGTCATAGAGAAGAAAGTCCATTAGTAATCTTTGTAAATTTTGTAACCATATCATCTATGGTTTCATTCTCTTGCATAGAAAAATTTTCATATTGGGACCGAAAAAGGTCAATTTTTGCCCTCTTAACTTGTGAAGTCCCTTCATGTGTGACAAGCAAGTGAGTCCAAATCTCATGAGGAGATTTACAATGAATAACTCTAGAGATATCATCATCATTAAGTTCTTGAAGCAAAGTATAGTGAGCCCTAGCATTAGCATCAAATTCTTTTGTCTCAATATCGGACCAAGTGTCCTCATCACTGGTGGCTACACTAAATGGTTTGGTCACCGCTTTTGCAACCTGGCTTCCTAGGGATTGCAAAAATACGGTCATCTTAACCTTCCATATGGGAAAGTTAAGGCCATCAAACTTTGGTGGGGTCTTAATTCCTTCGGCCATTTTTACTAAGTGAATGAGTATGAAAAATGATTAGCAATAGGATCTCTCTAAGGTTGTTAAGCCAAGAGCCTAGAGACCAAAGCTCTGATACCAATTAAAACACCTAGAGGGGGGTGAATAGGTGTAAATGCTAATCTAATGATCTTTTTAAACAAGTATGAATATATGATGCAACGATCTCTCAAAACAAGACTAGAAGCCGAATACCCGGTGAAGGGCTCTGAACTCCTTCCTCGTGATTCCTCTAAATAAGAGTTTGAGGTGCGTATTGCAATCTTGTTGTATGAGAATTGATCGACAATTTAGCAAGAAATGAAATGGATGCAATATTAAAGTGCACACAAGATATATCAAAAGATAGAAATAAAGAGCAATATCACAAGCTATAAATGAAGAGCAACAAAAGATAGCAAAGAATAGAAATCAATCACAAACACAAAGGGTTGTTTCGAGGTTCGAGCCACCGCTCTACGTCCCCGCCTTCACCACCGTGAAGGGTTTTCACTATATCCACCGAGGAACGATTACAAGGTCTACGAAGACCGGAGTACCGAACTCCACCAATTACAATCCTCTACCGAAGAGGGATCTCACACAAGAAGAACAAGTAACCAAGTGATCGACAAGGGATCACAAAACTTCTCTTTATAACTTCCTTATAGAATGAGGAGGATATTTTGGCTCAAGAAGTGTAGTGAGAAAACAAACTCAGTTGAAGAAAAATTGCTTTGAAAAAGAACTGAAAAACAGTAGCCAAGAATGTTCAAAGAGAATTGAATGCTTTGAAACACTTTTTGTTTCTTTTGGAAACTTGAAAACTAGGTATATTTCTTGTATTATGCAAGAGACCAATCCCCACTATTTATAGGGATTAGAGGTGATCAAAATATGATTAGAACTAGCTTGATAGGTCAGAAAATAGCTGCCAAAAATTCAGAACTAGCTGACACACGGATCCCAATCAAATCCTAAAAGAAATCTCTGAAAACTAGCCGTTATGGCTGCTGGCAGCTGTCGGTCGACCGGCCCGATCGACCAGCAGTCCAATGGACAAAGTAGCCATTGGACTCGGTCGACCGGAAGCCAAAAAAAAATTTTGTTTAGAACTGTCGGTCGACCGATCAGTCGACCGACAAGAAACAAAGAGTAAAGTGGTTCCAGTCGATCGACCGACAGACGTGCACAAAACATACACGCTCTGGTCTCAAGGCTCGGTCGACCGGCCCGGTCGACCGGCCAGGCCTGGAATGAACCGGTCGACCGGCCCGGTCGACGACAGGCCTGAAATAGATTTTTTATAGGATTTTTCTTGAACTTTGAAAATTTTTCAAATTAATTTTGTAAGGAAATATGACTAAGTATCATGCTGAAAAAGTAGGTATACATGATGTAAACAAGATATAAAATTTATAAAAATTTGAGTCATGTATAGAAATCAAAGCATGAACTTAAATCAAAAGTCAAAAATAAAAACCGTATTTTGAAAAATGTGTGTGTTTGCTTGAGCCAATTTAACACAGCCTCATTCTTTAACAAACTAAGTCTTACATAAGTTCTAGGTGACTACAAAGTCTTCAAGTAGGCTCCTCCATATGTGATCTTGAAAATCTTGTATCTTGAACCCGAAATGAACCAACTTGAGTCAAAACGATCATCCTTTAGGGAAGAGCACACCATGAATCCTTAGAACCCTGAAACACACTTAAACACTAAAAATGATTAGTACAAATAACTATATATGTTTTGTAATCATCAAAACTCAAAAACCGGTTGATTGTAACCTTGGGCCAACATCCTGGACTAGATCCGTGATGTCCTCAATGCGACGGAACTTCAGAGTTCGGGAACGCTGAGAGTTCTCAGAGTCCTCATTATCTTCTTAGGTCTCTGATCGGATGCGCCTCGAGCTTTCGGCAGAGTGAGCAGATCTCTATGTACGTATTGGCGACGGGGGAGCCTACGCATTTTGTAACGCCTCGCTCCCATGGATACGGGGACGCTATAGCGACGTACATACACGGGGCGAAAATACCCTCACATACGTACGCTAGGCCTTAGTACCTGGAATAACCACCATATACACAACAGTTCTAGTATTAAATAAGTACAAGAATACCTGCAAAAAAGGTCAGTGATCATGATAGATATAGATAACATGGATAAATAAGAAAATAAAAATAGAATAATAAAGATACTTATGAATAGTATAGGTGACGAATCTCCTAAGTATATCCTGTGAAATATCTGGTACTATGATATCTCGGATCTTCAACCTGGGCACGCAAACCCAGGGTCGTCAGAAAGTGACCTAATGAGTGATAAAATGAAGGAAGCAGTAATATATACTATAATATATTACAATCACGATATTATATAATATATGTTTAAATATCACTGATACAATATACATATGCTAACAATCGCTATATATATAAGAATTGTTTTAGCACTGTAATATTATCAATGCCTAGCATGTCAATGGTGTCATCTTTGTGATATTATCCAATTATATAACATGAATATCTATTAATATTAGCGGGAAGAGTCTGGAATATATATATCACCTAAATATTTAACGTTGTGTTATTATAATCAATATGAGTTATACCATTTTTATGTTATTATCAATATACGTGATATGATACAATATTAAGTGTTCCTAATTACTTCAGTGCGTATAAGTAACATGTAGCAAGTTTAATTACTTTTATATTTCTTATTTAATCTAAAAATAAAAATAACATAATGGTGTCATGATGAATATAAACATACAGATATGAAGTATGCAGAATAACCATACAACTATATTGTGATTATGCAGTAACAGTGTCTACAAGGTATACATAAAACAGAATACATGGAATGCAGAGTATATGTGTACGTGAATAGTGTGTCACCCCATGAAGTGTAATAAGTATCATGAAGTGTAGCAAGGTATACAGGTGGTATGATAATGGATAGAATATCATTAATGATAACAAAACAACTAAACAGATAACAACATGTATCAGACAAGTCATGTTATTTATACAATAATAAAAATCAGTACCACTTGGTATTTTAATCAATTTCTTTCAGTGTCTCATACCACTGGCAGCTCATACCGGAGCCCGCATTCTGGTCGAACCCATCCAAACATGGCATATGGGTACCATGAGTCGAATGAAAGAGTGATCAAATAACAAGCGTTCTTGTTGTCATCATTGTTTATACTGTTTTATTATGTTGATTGGAAACCCAGTGGTCAAGGAGCTCTGGTCAGGTGGTGTATCCTGTGCATACTCAGGATCACGACCTTAAACAAGCCCCTAGTTGCTGAAGGTAGAGCCGGCCCGCTAACATGAAACAAGTAACGACGGGAAACGGGAAGGTAACCAGCACTATCATGTCCCGTGCAGTGGGACTAACAATGGATCCAGACATCCACCCGACAAGATCTAGCCAACCGTCAAGTCTCCCCCATCCCCATGTTATATTTAATATATCTAAATTACACAGTGTATCAGGAACGATAACAGTGCATGAAACGTGCAGCACGATAATAGGACATGAGCTCTGTTGATAGCATGAAACAAGATAACGGAAAACGGGAGATATGGGATTCTAGAGGTGGCCCACATGTCTTTGGTCCTCGTGACACTTAGCTCTACGCATCATATATCAACAGCTCACATGTCTAGTAATAAGAATATCAATATAAGTAATGGGTAACAATCATGTAACCCGAATACAGAAATATATATATAGCAATAATCCATGTAATAAGAACGATGATCCACACAACAAGAATATAAAAATAATCAATGCATGTATACTGGTGAATATATGTAACAGTGATGTACGAACATGATATAACTGTTTACAGAGCCCCCATGTAACGATGATGCAAATATATAAAATGACGGTATCTAGTGAAATAGTGTATCTATGTATCAGTGGGACATAAATAAAAAATAATAGTATCACGTGTATCAGTATCTGTGTAACGGTGATACATGTACACGAAATAACAGTGTTCGGTGTGACAGTATATCCATGTCATGGTACTCCAAGTATATGAATACTAATGTTTAGTCTAACAAAGTCTCGGTGTAACATGTGTACATGAATATGCAATTAAATGTAATTTCTTATAAAGTAATTTCACAGTATATGAATAGCAGTGTCCAGTGTGAACCAGGTAACGGTGACTAAATCATGTAATTGAGTGTCAAATATCCCTAATTATAATAACAATTACAATGTTATTAATTTGGTAGATATCACAAATTTTTAACGGAATTATCTATTTAATTATCAATTTATTAGCTAATATACTTATTAAAATTATTAACTAATTAATCTCGATATTTAGAGAATTCATCTATATATTATAGTAAATTAAGAAATAAAATAAATTATTATGATATTATCGATTATGTTTAAAGAACAATCATGTATATTCTAATTACAGTGTTTTATCGATATTTATATTTTATTAAACAATATTCATAATGATATACCGATAATCAAGATTTAGTAAATAAAGAAATCAATCAATTTCATTAAACACGATAAAATATAATTTATAAAAGAAAAATACTCACTCAATAATCATAATTAAATATTAATCACATTGAATATGTTAAGTAATCACACATATTATAATTATTTTTATTTACTATTTATATAACTTATAAATCCCGATTTTACCGATAGTCATGATTTACAAACAATTTATTTAAGTAAACATGACAAAATATATTTATAAAAAAAACACTCACAAATTGATTATGAAAATCTAATTCTCTTTTCTACGATCGCAACGGTTTCAGAATCGTCCAATTTGGAGTCTGAATGCTCAAAATATCGCCCGAATACTATAAACAATGTAAATAAGTTAGATTAATAATAAAAATGTAAAAACTTAACTTAGCTTGGGGTTTTCTATAATTTTCCTTTATGGGTTTAAAAGTGGATTTGGGCTCTTAACGGGTCGGGTTCGATCCACAACCCAAACCCATATAATTAAGTGGATATGGGTATTGGGTTTCATGGGTTTAAGTTGTTTGGTTTGAGTGATAATGGATTCGGGTTCGGGTTCGGGTTTGGATTTAATCCAAATAGAGAGAGAGAGAATAAGAGGAGGAGAGGAGAGAGAGAGAGAGAGAGGAGAGAGAGAGAGAGAGAGAGAGAGGGAGGCGGTGGCGGCTAGCGGCGCTGGCCGCTAGCGCACGATGGCCTAGCCGGGCCGACCAGACGACTGACCTGGTTGGCAGGCCAGGGAGCGGCTCGGCGGTGGTCCAGGTGAGCAGGGAGGGTGGAAAATAAGAGAGGGATTGTTAGAGAGAGTAAAGTGAGAGAGAAAGAGAGAGTAGAGAAGGGGAAAGAGAAGAGGGAGAGGGATGGCGCGGCCTGGTGGTCACGAGGGTGGCGCACGGTCTGCCGGCGTTGCTGTCGGCACCGCCGACGGTGGGTTTGCCCCTCAATATTAGGGAGATAGTGCGGGTGAGAGAGAGATTTAGATATTTAGAGGGGGGAGAGAGTATATAGAGAGAGAAATAGAGCGATAGATAGAGAGATAAAGAGTATGATGAGAGAGACAGAGAAATAGAGGGGGAAGGTGGTGAATTAAGTCGGCGGGGGATAAATCCAGAGAAATGGAGAGGAGAAGGAAAAAGAAAAAGGAAGAAACAAGAAATATAAAATATATTATATATTATTATTTAAGTAGGTTAAATTTTGACTAATTCCGAACGGTTCTTAAATTTTTTGTAAAATAAAGAATATTATACGAAAGAGTATTGTGAAATCGGATTCTAGAAATTCAATCCGGTTTACAAGTTAAAAAATCTTGGAATGCATTGTTGATACTGGTAGACACCGGTTTGATCGAATTTTTTATAAATTTAGGAAAATCTCCAAAAATACGCTAAAGTAAAAAATATGATTTTAAAGAATAATTTAAAAGTAGATTCTAAAAATTTATCTTCGTTTGTGAATTAAAAATTTTAGAGCCGATGGTCAGTATTTGTCGACACCGATTTCAGAGATTTTTCAAAATAATAAAGAAAAATTCTAAAAAATTTAGAAAAATCTACAATATTAGAAAATGATATCTGAAATTGAAACTAATTCAATTTCACTATCAGGAAGGTTAAATAAAATTTTGTACGCTTTATCAAGTATTAATACTGTGATACGTACATCAAGGATTGGGGGGTTACACATTTCTTCCCGCGGTGGGAGAAGATCGCGACCTCGTTGTACTCCGATCTATTTGAGCAGTCGTGTTTGGACACGGGTTGGCACTTATTTTTCACAGGCAGCGACTACGCGGAGCTGGATCATCTCTGTCTGCTGATTCTCCATCTGCTTCCGCATGGAGGAAAGCATCTGGAGGAGTTGTCACCGTTGTGTAGAGTTTCGGGTTAGTTGGTCGCATTCTGAGTGGCGATGCAGTGTTGGGATAAGAGTGTGTTGTATATTATTGAACTATTTTGGTTTGATATGAGTTTTATAATTTTGATATGATTTGTAGTATCATTTGGTGAAATTTAAGGGATACTTGGGAATTTGTGATTTATATTATTGAATTAATTTGTTGAAATTTGTGATTTTGAGTTTGATATGGGTTGTGATACGTATTCCTGAATTATTTTGTTGAAATTTGTGAGTTATACAGATGTGATTTAACTTTGAAATGTCATTTGGTATTTTTTGTTAAACATGGGCAGAATTTAAGAACAAAACTCAATGTGAGTTTCCAAAGCTTTGTGCGAGGTTGGGAACCCCGGACCAAGAATGAGAGAGTTTTTTTGAAGCTAAGTGAACTTGGTCTGGGGGTGCAACCTTAAACCAAGCTTTGGAGGCAAAAAAATAAAATAGAACGAGTCTCTTTCTTAGTCTAGGGTTGACAACTCCGGACAAATCTTTGGAAGATCAAAAAAAGAATATGAGCTTCATTCTTGGTTCGGTGTTGCTAACCTTGGACCAAGAAAAAAAATCTTAAAAAAAAGAACACTTGGTCTGGGGTTGCCAACTCCGGACCAAAAATGACAACCACCAGCAATAGGAACCTGTCATGTTGGTATTGGCGGTGGCGAAACGACCCACAACCTACGTGGCGCCTTCGTGGTCATTCAGAGGTCAGTTTCTGGAAATAAATTTGGGGGAGCTTGCTTTTTGAAATTAAATTTTAAAATTGGATTTTTTTCAAAAAATTGCCCTTATATATTTGTTTCAAAATAAGTCCTAGTTACTAGTTGATTTTTTTTTCAAAGGTCTTGAAATTTAGAAACTGAACATGATTTTTTTAATTATGATTAACTTTTATTTTATTAAATTTTCTTAGTCATTACTTTGAAAAATTTATAACTTTTTGATTTATGTTTTGAAATTTTCCACAAAATAGTGACACAGGTTATTTGTTTATATATGTGAGATATGTTTAATGTTTTAAATTATTTAATTTTTGCCACTATCTTAGATGTTGTCAATGTTGCATTTAGATGCTAGCCTTTATTATCACATAAATAATTCGTAAATAGTATTCTTATGACAACAAGGGAGCCAAGGGCAGGGGCACGTGCCCCCGACCCACCCCAAAAAACAAAAATCCCGCCCGAAAATGGTGGAGGCCCTTGTTTTATGCCCCACCAGGCTCTCTCTCTGTGATGGGGCACGGCGGAGAGAGAGGGGAGACTGTCGGCGTCGGAGAAGGCATTGTGGACCAGCGCCAGGACGAATACGGAGACTGCGAGGCCAATGAGGAAGAGGGTGAGGAGGAGACAGGGATGCGGGAGGGGATCAGATCCAGTGTGTGTTAAAAAATAATCATCTGCTTGATTTTCTTTTGATTGTGTTGACAGGGGCAGAGAAAGGGCATGTACATTATTGGATCACCAAGGATGATATGTAAAAGATGGGCTCAAAAAAGTAACTATCCGGTCAAGGACAATTCTTCTTTTGTTGTTTTTTTTTATCCCTTCAAGGATTAATTCTTGCTGGTATTGCTGGTTGCATTTTGATTCCCTGGCATAAGTATGGGGAGATAAAAAGGAGAGATTGATTTTGTGTAGTTTCTCTTATATTTACTATTATATTATTATCAGGGTTTGGGAGAGAAGACTTCCAAACAAATGACAGAAGTGTATATTTGACATTATACATAATAATTCTAAAAAAAAAAACGTTGTTTCTTGGTAGTTATTTTCTTCTATTCATCCAGTAAACATCAATTCTAAGCAGGCTATGATGTCATCCACGAAGGGCCTCGTCTTCGAAACCCATCCGAGGTTCATCAGCACCTAGTGGGGCGACATCAGCACCGCCTTCTACACTGAAATCATCGAATTTGCACTTGACCCGTTATTTTTGTTGGCCCAAGGTTACAATCAACCCATGTTTAGTGTATTTTGATGATTACAAAACATATTAGTTATGTGTACTAATATAAATTGTTGTTTAAGTGTGTTTCAGGTTTATATATTAAAGAGATGAATTCTTCCCTAAAGGAAGGTACATTGGACTCAAGACAAGTCAAATTGGGCTCAAAGAACAATATTGAAGATCAAGTGAAGATAGCCCATCTTGAAGTCTTGAAGACCTAGAAGTTTGTAAGTGTAGTTTTTGTTAAAGATAGAATATGTGAAATTTGGCTCTAGGATTTGCACACACACTTGTTTTGAATGTTTCTATGTTTTTGAAAATGTTTATTTCTAAGTTTATACCTTGGTTTATACATACATGTACTCAAAGCTTTATATCTTCAAAAACGTATTTAAAACATGTATATAAACAAAGTTCAGCATAACACTTAGTTCCAGAGTTTTTAAAAGATTTTTTACAAATTTTTCTAACTCAAAAATCTGCCCAGAAAAAGATTATTTCAGGCAGACCGGTCGACCGGCAGTCGACCGGCTGCTGTGTCCAGACATGCACAGGATGTGCATGTCTGTCGGTCGACCGATCCTACATACCGGTCGACCGAAAAGAGATGGTTGCTCTCTGTATCTTTTCGGTCGACTGGGTCGGTCGACCGATAGAAGGAAACTGTGTTTCCTTTGTTGGATCGGTCGACTGGCAGTCGACCGAAGTCGCAACGGCTCTTTTGCCAGCAGGGACCCGGTCGACCGGCAGTCGACCGGTAGGCCTGCAACTGGCCATAACGGCTCTTTCCTCTTTTAGAGTTTCTGAAAATCTGTTTTTGGTTTTCTCTTTAACAGAGTTTTTAGGAGTTGTTGGGACTCTTTTTCTGATCAAATTAGCTGGAAAAATCAGAGTTTTTAACCTATTCTCTCCCTATAAATAGTGGGGAATAGGCCTTAGTTATTTACCAAGAAAAATACAAGTTTTCATAGTTTTCAAGAGAAAGAGAAAAATAGTTTAAAGCCTTCATTTCCATTCTTTCAAAATTGGTTTTTCAGTTGTTGTTTGATCTCTAATATCACTCTACAACTGAAGCTTTTCTCACCACACTTCATAGAGCCAAAAATTTCATATTCTTTCTATAGGTGAAGTTGTAAAAGAGTGAGAGTGTTTGTAAAAGAGTGTTGTGGTCTAGTTAAAGATCACTATTTGTAATTCTTGTTCTTGTGGAGACAAGCTCCTCGGTGGAGTTTCTTTGTAAGGTGAAGCTACGGGCTTGAGGTCTTTGGAGGCCTAATTTGTACGGGATCCTAAGGGGATAGTGGAAACCCTTCACGGAGGTGAAGGCGGGGACTAGAGCAACGGGCTCGAACCTCGAAACAAATCATCTTGTTTGCGATTGCCTTGGCGTTCTTCTTGCTTACTTTCTTGCTTTATATCACTTCCAATTTATTGCTTGAGAACTAACCTTTATTTGTGCAATCCTTATTTGTTTACTTTACTTGCTATTTTACTTGTGTGTATTTCATTTTCATCATCATACTTGGCATTGATCAATCACACCTCAATACAACACGGTTGCATTGCGCACCTCTAACCCATTTAAGGGGAATTGGGAGGAAGGAGTTCAGAACCTCGCAAGGGGTATTCGGCTCTTAGTCGTGTTTTTGAGAGATTGTTGCATCACTCATTTCATAAGTTTTAAAAAAAAAAAAAAAGATCATTAGATTAGCAATTACACCTATTCACCCCCCCTCTAGGTGTATTTCAATTGGTATCAGAGCTTGGACTCTAGGATTTGGCTTAACAACCTTAGAGAGATCCTCATATTGCTAATCATTTCATTCATTTCCACATAGTAAACATGGCCGATGGTATTAAGACACCCCCTAAGTTTGATGGACTTAACTTTCCCATATGGAAGGTTAAGATGACCGTTTTCTTGCAATCTCTAGGTAGCCGAGTTGCAAAGGCCGTGACTAAACAATTTAGTACCCCCGACGGTGATGAATCTACTTGGTCCGAAATTGAGACCAAGGAGTTTGATGCCAATGCTAGGGCTCATTATGCACTCCTACAAGCCCTCAATGATGATGACATAGCTAGAGTCATCCATTGCAAATCCGCCTATGAAATTTGGACCCATTTGCTAGTAACACATGAGGGGACATCACAAGTGAAGAGGGCCAAGATAGACCTTCTTCGGTCCCAATATGAAAATTTTAGCATGCAAGAACATGAAACCATAGATGATATGGTTACTAAATTTACTAAGATTACTAATGGGCTTTCTTCTCTAGGTGAAGAGATCAACAACGACCAAAGGGTGAGAAAGATCATCCGGGCTCTTCCTCCATCATGGGAAGTGAAAGCTACAACATTGAAGGAACTCAATGATAAAGATGAGATTGAGCTCATCGGACTCATTGGGAATTTAAAAACCCATGAGATGGAGAGGAAGGCAAGGGAGGACATGGCACCCTCCAAAAAGAAGACCATTGCCTTCAAAAGTCATGCTACTTACTCCGACGAAGATGATGAAGAAGAAGATGACGAGGATCTCTCACTTCTAGTCAAAAACGTCCGGAGGATGTACAACAAGGCAAAGTTCCAAGGACGGAGGAGATGGCAAGGAGGCAAAGAAGAGAGAAAGATCATATGCTTCAATTGCCAAAAGCCGGGACACATTGTAGCGGAGTGTCCGGACCAAGTGAAGCCATCTTCATCCAAGAAGCCATACAAGAAGAAGGCTATGAAAGCAACATGGGATGACGAAAGTGAATCCGAGGAGGAGATCGACACCGCCAATATGTGCTTCATGGCAAATGAGAGCACAAGCAAGGTAACCCCCTCAACTCCTTTTGATGTAGATTTATCCATGGATGAGTTAAGTGAAGCATTTATAGAACTTTCTCAAAATTATGACTTCATGAAGAAAAAGTACTTGAAAATGAAAAAGGATAATGAATCTTTGAATATTCAAGTGTTAAATCTTTCTAAAGAAAATAATGACTTGCATTCTTCTTTAGTTTCCACTAAAAATGATTTTGAAAAATATAAGATTGCTTGTAAAGGAAAGACCCCAGTTGTAGATTCTAACGAGATTGCCATGCTTAAGGAAAGATTAGACTCATTAGATGTTGTTTTGAAAAAGTGTAGTGAGTTTGATAAGAAGAAAATGGAGAATATGTTTCCTAAGAAACAAGCTCCTAAGAAAAATGTTCATCATGCTCATGCTCATGCTCATGTACATGCTACACAACCTATGCATCATGGTAAACCCCAAAGCATGCTCACACTTCACATACACACCATGCATTTATGTATAGAAAAGTGTACACATGTTCACATTGTGGACGGAAAGGACACTTAGCTAATTTTTGCTATGATAGACTAAGTGCATCATCTCATAATGTTTGGGTTCGTAACACTAACTTTCAAGGACCCAAGAAAGTTTGGGTACCAAAGTCAACAATTGTTTTAAATGATGTAGGTACTTTCCAAAGCCCAACGACGTAGAGGTTTGTGGTATCTTGATAGCGGTTGCTCAAGGCACATGACTTGTGACATCAACAACTTTGCAACCCTATCAAGATATCATGAAGGTGGCACCGTCACCTTCGGAGATGACGCCAAGGGTAAAATCATTGGTATTGGTAATGTAAAGCTTGGCACTTCTCCTTTAATTGAAAATGTAGTTTTAGTAGACGGGCTCAAGCATAATCTCTTGAGCATCAGTCAATTATGTGATAAAGGATTTAATGTTATTTTTGATGATATTGCTTGTAAAATAGTTGACAAAAATTCTAATGTTTGTGTATTTCCGGTTTTCGTGAAAGTAATGTATATATGATAGATATGCTAAATATGTCTTGTAATATAACATGTTTAAAAGCCCTCTATGACGACTCTTGGTTATGGCATAGGAGATTAGGCCACGTTTCATTTGACCATATTTCTAGGCTTAACTCTAAGGAAATGGTGAAGGGTTCCTTCATTGAACTTTGAAAAGGACCGAGTTTGTGACGCATGTCAATTTGGGAAACAAACTAAGTCCTCATTCAAATCAATTAAGGATATCATGTCATCACGTCCATTGGAGCTAATCCACATGGATTTATTTGGCCCTACACAAACCAAAAGTTTAAGTGGGAGTAGATTTGCTTATGTTTTAGTAGATGATTTTTCGCGTTTTACTTGGGTTTATTTTCTTGAACATAAAAGTCAAACCTTTTCACATTTTCAAGCCTTTAAGAAAAGAGTTGAAAAGGAAAATGACTCCTCAATAATTAAAATAAGAAGTGATAGAGGAGGTGAGTTCATTAACCTTCCCTTTACCACTTTTTGTGAGGAACATGGAATAAAACATGAACTTTCTTGTCCTAGAACTCCACAACAAAATGGAGTAGTTGAGCGGAAAAATCGTACCTTACAAGAGATGGCTAGGACAATGTTAAATGAATATGGTCTACCACATTATTTGTGGGCCGAGGCCGTTCATACTTCATGTTACATTGCAAATCGTGTTTTCCTATGTAAAAATACTACTAAGACTTCTTATGAGATGTATTTTTCTAGAAAACCTAATGTTTCTTATTTCAAAGTGTTTGGTTGCAAATGTTTTGTTTTAAATACAAATATTAATTTGGGAAAATTTGATGCTAGATCATATGAGGCTATTTTTGTAGGTTACTCAAATACTAGTAAGGCTTATAGAGTCTTCAATAGGTCAACTTTGACTATTGAGGAATCTATTCATGTTAAATTTGAGGAATCTAACAAGTTTGTTAAGAATTGTGTAGAAATTGATGCTTTAGATGAAGGTTTGGAGAAAGTGACCTTGGAGGATGCTTCTACCATGGGAGACAAGCCAAAGGATGGTAATGGAAGTGAAGCCAAAGTGGAAGAGGCTCAAGGAAATGAACATCAAGCAAATGAAGAGGAGCCCTCTCAACCACTACCAAAGGATTGGAGATTCAATCCTCATCATCCCAAGGACCTCGTCATAGGTGAAGTATCAAAAGGGGTAACCACTCGCTCTAAGATTCAAGATTTTTGTGGTAATTTTGCTTTTATTTCACACATAGAACCTAAAAATGTCCTCGAGGCCGAGGCCGATTCATATTGGTTGCTTGCAATGCAAGAGGAGCTCAATCAATTTGAGCGCAACCAAGTTTGGCACCTTGTTCCTAGGCCCAAGATAGACCAACTATTGGTACTAAATGGATCTTTAAGAACAAGTTAGATGAATCGGGTAATGTAGTTAGAAACAAGGCTAGGTTAGTTGCCCAAGGTTACACTCAAATCGAGGGAATCGATTTTGAAGAAACCTTTGCACCCGTAGCACGGCTCGAAGCCATACGGATGACCTTAGCATATGCCTCATTTAAAGATTTTAAGTTATTTCAAATGGATGTAAAGAGTGCTTTTCTTAATGGTTATATTGATGAGGAGGTGTATGTTGAACAACCCCCGGGTTTGTTGATCCTACACACCATAATTATGTTTATAAATTAGATAAAGCACTATATGGTTTGAAACAAGCCCTAGGGCTTGGTATGAAAGATTGTCTTCATTTTTGCTTTCAAATGATTTTAAGAAAGGAAAAGTTGATAAAACATTATTTACCAAACATATAGATCAGATATCCTCATAGTTCAAATTTATGTTGATGACATTATTTTTGGATCTACTAATGTTTCACTTTGCAAGAATTTTGAGTCATGCATGAAAAAGGAATTTGAGATGTCTATGATGGGGGAGCTCAACTTCTTCCTTGGACTTCAAATCAAGCAACGTAGTGATGGGACATTCATCAACCAAGCCAAGTACACCAAAGAACTCATCAAGAGGTTCGGGCTTGAAGGATCCAAAGTAGCAAAGACTCCCATGGCAACCACTACGAAACTTGACAAGGACGAACAAGGTAAGGAAGTAGACATCAAATTATTTCGTAGCATGATTGGTAGTTTACTCTATCTTACGGCTAGTAGGCCGGATATAATGTTTTCCGTATGTTTATGTGCACGTTTTCAATCATGTCCTAAGGAATCACACTTAATAGCGGTTAAAACGCATAATTAGGTATCTTAGGGGCACAATTGATTTAGGTTTGTGGTATCCGAAAACTAACCAATTTACCATGACTAGTTATTCGGATGCCGACTATGCCGGTTGTAGGGTAGATAGGAAGAGCACAAGTGGCACTTGCCAATTCTTGGGCAATTGTCTTGTGTCTTGGTCTTCCAAGAAGCAAAATAGTGTAGCCCTTTCAACCGCCGAGGCGGAGTATGTAGCAGCCGGAGCTTGTTGTGCACAAGTACTCTGGATGAAACATACTCTTCTCGATTTTGATTTACATTTTGATCATGTTAAGATTTATTGTGATAATACTAGTGCTATTCACATGACCAAAAATGCTAATCAACATAGTAAAACCAAACATATAGACATTAGATATCATTTTCTTAGAGATCACTTTGAAAAAGGTGACATAGATATTGATTTTGTTTCCACAGATTTTCAACTTGCAGATATTTTCACAAAACCTTTAGATTATGCAAGATTTTCATTTATTTGTGGTGAATTGAATGTATGTAAGATTGATACTTAAATTTTTTTTGTTTTGTTTTGTCTTAAATTTTTTTAACCCTTTTTGATGTATGACAAAAAGGGGGAGAAATATAAATATATATAAGTTTGGGAGAAAATATATGGAAAAATATATGGAGGAAAATATATTGTTTGTTTTAAATTTTGTTATTCCTTATGATAGTTTATTTTTGGTGATGATATTTTTCAATGCTTTATGTATGCTTACATAGTTGTTCATATTCATGTTAAATACATAGCATTGTTTAAGGGGGAGCTTTCCAAGCTCTTTCCTCCTTTATTTGTTTAATAACTCATATGTTTTGTCATCATCAAAAAGGGGGAGATTGTTGGCCCAAGATTACAATCAACCCATGTTTAGTGTATTTTGATGATTACAAAACATATTAGTTATGTGTACTAATATAAATTGTTGTTTAAGTGTGTTTCAGGTTTATATATTAAAGAGATGAATTCTTCCCTAAAGGAAGGTACATTGGACTCAAGACAAGTCAAATTGGGCTCAAAGAACAATATTGAAGATCAAGTGAAGATAGCCCATCTTGAAGTCTTGAAGACCTAGAAGTTTGTAAGTGTAGTTTTTGTTAAAGATAGAATATGTGAAATTTGGCTCTAGGATTTGCACACACACTTGTTTTGAATGTTTCTATGTTTTTGAAAATGTTTATTTCTAAGTTTATGCCTTGGTTTATACATACATGTACTCAAAGCTTTATATCTTCAAAAACGTATTTAAAACATGTATATAAACAAAGTTCAGCATAACACTTAGTTCCAGAGTTTTTAAAAGATTTTTTACAAATTTTTCTAACTCAAAAATCTGCCCAGAAAAAGATTATTTCAGGCAGACCGGTCGACCGGCAGTCGACCGGCTGCTGTGTCCAGACATGCACAGGATGTGCATGTCTGTCGGTCGACCGATCCTACATACCGGTCGACCGAAAAGAGATGGTTGCTCTCTGTATCTTTTCGGTCGACTGGGTCGGTCGACCGATAGAAGGAAACTGTGTTTCCTTTGTTGGATCGGTCGACTGGCAGTCGACCGAAGTCGCAACGGCTCTTTTGCCAGCAGGGACCCGGTCGACCGGCAGTCGACCGGTAGGCCTGCAACTGGCCATAACGGCTCTTTCCTCTTTTAGAGTTTCTGAAAATCTGTTTTTGGTTTTCTCTTTAACAGAGTTTTTAGGAGTTGTTGGGACTCTTTTTCTGATCAAATTAGCTGGAAAAATCAGAGTTTTTAACCTATTCTCTCCCTATAAATAGTGGGGAATAGGCCTTAGTTATTTACCAAGAAAAATACAAGTTTTCATAGTTTTCAAGAGAAAGAGAAAAATAGTTTAAAGCCTTCATTTCCATTCTTTCAAAATTGGTTTTTCAGTTGTTGTTTGATCTCTAATATCACTCTACAACTGAAGCTTTTCTCACCACACTTCATAGAGTCAAAAATTTCATATTCTTTCTATAGGTGAAGTTGTAAAAGAGTGAGAGTGTTTGTAAAAGAGTGTTGTGGTCTAGTTAAAGATCACTATTTGTAATTCTTGTTCTTGTGGAGACAAGCTCCTCGGTGGAGTTTCTTTGTAAGGTGAAGCTACGGGCTTGAGGTCTTTGGAGGCCTAATTTGTACGGGATCCTAAGGGGATAGTGGAAACCCTTCACGGAGGTGAAGGCGGGGACTAGAGCAACGGGCTCGAACCTCGAAACAAATCATCTTGTTTGCGATTGCCTTGGCGTTCTTCTTGCTTACTTTCTTGCTTTATATCACTTCCAATTTATTGCTTGAGAACTAACCTTTATTTGTGCAATCCTTATTTGTTTACTTTACTTGCTATTTTACTTGTGTGTATTTCATTTTCATCATCATACTTGGCATTGATCAATCACACCTCAATACAACACGGTTGCATTGCGCACCTCTAACCCATTTAAGGGGAATTGGGAGGAAGGAGTTCAGAACCTCGCAAGGGGTATTCGGCTCTTAGTCGTGTTTTTGAGAGATTGTTGCATCACTCATTTCATAAGTTTAAAAAAAAAAAAAAGATCATTAGATTAGCAATTACACCTATTCACCCCCCCTCTAGGTGTATTTCATTTTGTGTCCCCCCTCTTTGAAATCCTAGCTCCGCCTCTGCTTATGAATATCAACTTCTTAGGAATTTCTGCAGTGTACCAAGCATGAGAATGTTCAATTTCTGTAAAGCCTCAAATTATACCAAATAGTGTAATACGACATTTCCAAGAGTTTTAACGCCATAGGGGAACTTTGCATTCCATGTACCAAACTCACCCTCATTGTCCGTATTCTATTTGATTTGTTTCTGTGTCCCATTTGTTTCAGACATATCATATTCACTTTTATCATACATGCTCACTAGATTTTCTTTACGAAAATCTTCATATCCATTTACATCTCTATCCAGGGGAAGCATACTTGTCCACTGTCTCACTAGACAACTCACATGGCTAGAGCATATCGTTTACACAAAATCAAATAGCACACATCTTGAGTTTTTGATGGCTATTATTACCTAGTGCGCTCTGTAGTTTTGGTAAAATATTAGCACATATAAACTCTCAAATTTTAAAACACTCATCCACATTCCTTCACACACTAATTATACATAGTAACGACCGTTGCTGTAATATATTCATAAAATCCTCAATAATATGCAATATTGGACTTGGCACAAGAATCAGCTATCTAAATGCCTCCGCAAATGGCCGATTGGTCCGGATTTTGGGTTGTTGAGCAACGCTCCCCACAGGTGAGCACTTCGAACCTACGTACTAGCATACATTATTTCTCCCCTGATGTAGCCCCTGTCAGGCTTGGGTTTGCTCCCCGTGGTTGCCGGTAAATTCCGTCGGTGGTGAGTTATTTAAAAAAAAAAAAAAATTCTATCAAAATATATTTACATTTTGGAGATGTTGTACTACTGCACTTCCCTTCACGTAACTCACAACCCTTCACGTACTCGCAAAAGCAATACTTATACTACATCTCATATGAGTAGTACTCTCATAAGCCCTATGCGCTTTACACTTATAAAATGAAACAAAAACAAGATTAACAAATCTCATGCACTTTACTCTTCAACATTTCGGTCATCTCATCAAACATATCGCAATAAACAGAAGCCCCGGGATCACTACCATTTCACAGCTGTTTGCATGCCACTAGAAATTATGCTCAGTAGAAAAATTATGTTGTCCGCAAAGACCAACATCACTTGCTCGCGTATGAAGCTCATATAACAATGTCCTCCATCATCAAAAATTTCCAATATTCCCACGCGCACACACGCTTTTGAGAAAGAAAAGTTGCACATATATGTTTATTCTCTTTCAAGATTTTCCTTGTTTAGTTTGAATATGTCCTCTGAAGGATTCAAACTTTGCCAAGTATCACAGGGGAACGATGATTATTTTGCTGATCAAGCATGATGCAAAAGCTAATGCATGAATCTAGTAATATATTTGATGGGACATCATACCAATTGCTAGTTATTATTATGTTTTAATTTATTTTCAGTTTAGTTGCTTTCTTTTATTATGAAATTTAGTATCACATTAGTTATATCCGTAAACTGAACTTTTGTAAAGCTTATAAATAGACCTCAGACTTCTTTTATTAGTGGACAATAAATGAATTAAAATTTTTTAGTTAAAATTTTTAAGCCTTGAGTTCTTGCGATTGAGATGTGAAGCCCAAATTTATCAAATTTTATCTCTTTCTTTTCAAATCCTAATTCCCCTTCCTATTTCTTTCTCAACATCCTAATTTCCTCTTCAATTGATTTTAAGGTGATTACGGTCAATCCTATTTTACATTAATTTTGGTATCAAAGCAACTGATCTTCAATCTCTTTCAAATACTTTATCTCACTTCTCCAAAAAACCCCTATATCAATTCAAAAAAAAATCCAAATCTCTCTCTCTCTCTCTTCCAAAAGAAACCCTAGTCGTCTCAAAATCTAGCTTGCTAAAAAAAACCCCAACTCCTAGATCTTAACCAGATCCAAATAAATAAATCTACTGTTCCAAAATTCGGCTGAAAATTTAGCCAAAAATAAAAAAAAAATATTCAAAACTACAATATTCCTCTTCTTCTTCCTCTCTTCCTCTCTCATCTACAACACCCCAAAACCTAACCCTAATTCATCAACCCTATCGTCGCCGCCTGTAGAACAAAGCCTTGCCCCCGCAGCACCTCCTGCCATCTCAGCCTACCGCCCTTTTCCCATCTTCTTTATCTTCTTCCTCTTCATTATCTCGTTCTTCTTTTCCTCCCCATCCGGCCAACGCCCTCGCCCATAAGCTCAGAACACCTGCCGCCATCAACAATCTCCAAAATCTGATGACCTAGTCGTCGCCTTTTCTACCTCTCGCTGGTCTCAGAGCTCCTCCGTCTTCATCGTCGCTTCGTCGTTGACATCACCACTGGCCGCCATGACAACCCACTGAAGCTGCCATGACCTCCTCCTCCTTTTTGGCCTCGCTGATGACAATCACCACATCTCTAGCAGAAGACTCCTTTGTCACCTTATTGCGTCGCCGATCCTCCACCATCGCCAACATTACTGACACTCTTCTCCCCACCTCCAACCTCTCCAGTGACTGCAAACTGCCCGCGCCTTGCAGTGACTGTCGGCCGATACTTGACAGCCCTGCTAGCATGATGAGAATCCCTCTACTCAACCTGATTTGCCATTAGGGTTAGAGCCGAGTTCGAGTCTTATTTTGACACGGATCCACAACATCACAACTTGATTCGCGGGCAACAAGCAGATTCAAATTCAAAATCTCACAGACCCTGCTCTGTCTCTGTTCGACTCGACCCGCTAAGGCCCTGTGCTGTCAGAGCCGATCGAGCTGATGCTGATGGCATCTGCTTGAGAGCCGACTCGAGCCACCAGTTCGAGCTCGAGCCGACCGGAGGTCGCGGCTCAGATCGAGCTACGACTCAGACTGAGCTGAGTCAGACCCGAGTTGACTCAGTCAGACCCGAATTGACTCAGCTAGCTCAGTCTGACTCAATTCGACTCGACTGAGTTGGTTCAGAGACTACTTTGAGCCCGTTTCAGACCCAACTCGAGCTGATTCACATTGTTTTCGAGGCAATTTTCTCCCAGCTTATACTATTCTGTTCCAGGATCATGTACGCGATTTTCAGCCTTCGGTGGTGGGCATTTCGTCGAGGAATCCTAGAATAATTTTGCATTAGGCCTGAACGACTCATCCGCTCAGGTAAAATCTAACTTGAACTAATTGTCAATTGCCTAATACTAGTAATATATGTGGACTGTAGTAATTTGTAGTTGAATGTACTTGCTTCTATCTAGTGGGTTACATCATTGTCTGTTATTCTCATCATTTGTAGGGTTGTATTTATCGCATTTAGTACGTGATCTCCTCAAGACCCCAAGCCCTTAGCTTCACAACTTACAAAGAACTCCACCTAGGAGTTGTCTCCACAAGAACAAGGATCACAAGAACAATAGTGATCTCCTCAAGATCACAAAACTCTTTCTCAAACTCTTTTACAGCACTCTCACTCCTTTTACAACTTCTCTATAGTATGAGTATAGGACTTTTGGCTCTAAGAAGTGTGGTGAGAAAACTTTAGTTGTAGAGTGATATTGGCAATCAAACACAACTGAAAAACAAACTTTAAAAGAGTTGGAAATGAAAGCTTTGAAACAATTTTTCTCTTTCTCTTGAAAACAATGAAAAACAAGGATTTTCTCTAGGTGAATAACAAAGACCTATTGCCCTCTATTTATAGGGAGAGAATAGGTTAAAACTCTTTTCTTTTCACCTAATTTGACCTGCAAAAGGCCTCCAACAACTCTCTAAAACTCTGTTAAAGAAGAAAAAGAAAACAGTTTTTCAGACTTGCCCAAAGAGGAAAGAGCCGTTGGGCTCTTGCAGGCGTAACGGTCGACCGGCCGGTCGACCGTTTGCCTAGTTGGCAAAGAGCCGTTGGCGCTCCGGTCGACCGTCCGGTCGACCGACCTCTTTGAGGAAACACAGTTTCCTTATACCGGTCGACCGGGCGGTCGACCGAAACAAACCGAGAGTGGCCTGAATACAGTCGGTCGACCGGGCCGGTCGACCGACAGACGTGCACAAACGTGCACGTCCTGACACAGGCGCCGGTCGACCGGGCGGTCGGCCGGTCAACCTGAAACAGGGAAATCTGGCAGATTTTTTTTTTTTTGGAGTTGGAAATTTTGTGAGAAAATATTTTGAGATACTTATAACTAAGTATTATGCAAAAATAGTCTATACACATGTTTTAAACAAGATATTCAATTTGTAAAAAGTTTGAATACATGTATATATAAACTTAGGCATAAAACTTAGAAACAAACATTTTTTAAAATAGAATTTTGTAAAGGGAAAAGTGTATGTGTGTATCCTAGAACCAAATATCACATACTCAAACTTTAACATTCTATTCTTACAAAGTTCTAAAGACTTCAAGGCTTCAAGAGGGGCTTTCTCCACTTGATCTTCAATTTTGCATCTTGAGCCCAATTTGAGTTATCTTGAGTCCAAGTCACCTTCCTTTAGGGAAGAAAACACCTATGCAAGATAGAAAACCTGAAACACACTTAAACAACAAATAATATTAGTACAAATAACTAATATGTTTTGTAATCATCAAACACACTAAAGAAGGGTGATTGTAACCTTGGGCCAACAATCTCCCCCTTTTTGATGATGACAAAACATATAAGTTATTTAAACAAATAAAGGAAGAAGAGCTTGGAAAGCTCCCCCTCAAACAATGCTATGTAAAAAATAACTATGAGTGAGGTACATGAAGCATTGAAAACATTAAAAACACAATATATTTTCACAATATTTTTGTCAAGAACTTAAATACCAATTGAAATCAAACTTAATCTTATATACCAATTAAACTTATACTTTTTCTCTTAAACTTATTTCTTTTTCTCCCCCTTTTGTCATACATCAAAAAGGGTTAAAATTAAAACAAACAAAAACACCAAAATAGAAATATTTTTAAGAATCTATCACACAAACATTCAACTCACCACAAATAAATGAAAATCTAGCATAATCTAGAGGTTTAGTAAAAATATCGGCAAGTTGAAAATCGGTAGAAACATAATCAATATCAATATCACCTTTCTCATAATGATCTCTAAGAAAGTGATACCTAATGTCAATGTGTTTGGTTTTACTATGTTGATTTGCATTCTTTGTCATGTGAATAGTACTAGTATTATCACAAAATATTTTAACATGATCAAAGTGTAAATCATAGTCAAGGAGAGTATGTTTCATCCAAAGAACTTGTGCACAACAAGCTCCGGCTGCAACATACTCCGCCTCGGCGGTTGAAAGGGCTACCGAATTTTGCTTTTTGGAAGACCAAGATACAAGACAATTACCTAAGAATTGACATGTTCCACTTGTGCTCTTCCTATCTACCCTACAACCCGCATAGTCGGCATCCGAAAAACTCTTCATTTCAAATAATCCGGTTTTAGGATACCACAAACCCATTTCAATAGTGCCCTTTAGGTATCTAATTATGCGTTTAACCGCAATTATGTGAGATTCTTTAGGACAAGATTGAAAACGTGCACAAAGACAAACGGAAAACATAATATCCGGCCTACTAGCCGTCAAATAAAGCAAGCTACCTATCATGCTTCTATAAAGTTTAATGTCTACACTTTTACCTTGTTCATCCTTGTCAAGCTTGGTAGTTGTTGCCATGGGAGTTTTGCTTACTTTAGATTCTTCAAGCCCAAACCTTTTGATTAGTTCCTTTGTGTACTTGGCTTGATTGATGAAGATCCCATCCTTCCTTTGCTTGATTTGGAGTCCAAGAAAATAGTTGAGTTCCCCCATCATAGACATTTCGAATTCATCCTTCATGCATGACTCAAAAGCTTGGCAAAGAGATTCATTAGTAGAACCAAAAATAATATCATCTACATAAATTTGCACAATAAGAATATCATTTTCTACATGTTTTGTAAACAAGGTTGTATCAATTTTACCTTTCTTAAAACCATTTGAAATCAAAAATGAAGAAAGTCTTTCATACCAAGCCCTAGGGGCTTGTTTTAAACCATAAAGAGCTTTATCTAATTTAAAAATAAAATCCGGATGTGTAGGATCAACAAACCCGGGGGGTTGTTCAACATACACCTCCTCTTCAATAAAACCATTTAGAAAAGCACTTTTAACATCCATTTGAAACAATTTAAAATCTTTATATGAGGCAAATGCTAGTGTCATCCGTATGGCTTCAAGCCGTGCTACGGGTGCAAAGGTTTCTTCAAAATCGATTCCTTCGATTTGAGTGTAACCTTGGGCAACTAACCTAGCTTTATTTCTAACAACGTTACCCGATTCATCCAGCTTGTTCTTAAAGATCCACTTAGTACCAATTGTTGGTCTATCGTGGGGCCTAGGAACAAGGTGCCAAACTTGGTTGCGCTCAAATTGATTGAGTTCCTCTTGCATAGCTAGCAACCAATATGAATCGGCCTCGGCTTCGAGGACGTTCTTGGGTTCAACATGAGAAATAAATGCATAATGTCCACAATAGTCATGAAGTTTAGATCGAGTTGTTACCCCTTTTGATACATCACCTATGACGAGGTCCTTGGGATGATGTGGATTGTATCTCCAATCCTTTGGAAGTTGTTGAGTGGGCTCTTCTCCATTTGTTTGATCTTCATTTCCTTGAGCCTCTTGTATTTTAGCTTCACTTCCTTCATCATACTTTGGCTTGTCTCCCATAGTAGGTGTATCCTCCATGGTCACTTTCTCCAAGCCTTCATGCAAAGCATCTATTTCTACAACATTCTTAACAAACAAGTTAGATTCCTCAAACTTAACATGTATAGATTCCTCAATAGTCAATGATGACCTATTGAAGACTCTATAAGCCTTACTAGTATTAGAATAACCCACAAATATAGCCTCATAAGATTTAGGATCAAATTTTCCTAAATTATCTTTTGTATTTAAAACAAAACATTTACATCCAAAACCTTGAAATATGAAACATTTGGTTTTCTAGAAAAGTACATTTCAAAAGAGGTTTTTGTAGTATTTTTACACAAGAAAACACGATTTGATATGTAGCATGATGTATTAACGGCCTCGGCCCACAAATAATGTGGTAGACCGTATTCACTAAGCATTGTCCTAACCATCTCTTGCAAAGTTCGATTTTTCCGTTCAACTACTCCATTTTGTTGTGGAGTTCTAGGACAAGATAGTTCATGCTTTATTCCATGTTCTTCACAAAAAGTGGTAAAGGGTTGGTTAATGAATTCACCTCCTCTATCACTTCTTATTCTTAAAATCGAAACATCTTTTTCTTTTTCAACTCTTTTCTTAAAAGTTTGGAAATACGAAAATGCTTGATTTTTATGCTCAAGAAAGAAAACCCAAGTAAAACGTGAAAAATCATCAACTAAAACAAATGCAAATCTATTCCCACTTAGACTTTTGGTTTGTGTAGGGCCAAATAAATCCATGTGGATTAACTCCAAAGGACGTGATGTCATGATATCCTTAAGTGACTTGAAAGAAGACTTAGTTTGTTTCCCAAATTGACATGCGTCACAAACTCGGTCTTTTTCAAAATTCAAATAAGGAATACCTTTCACCATTTCCTTTGTGTTAAGCCTAGATATGTGGTCAAAAGAAATGTGGCCTAATCTTCTATGCCACAACCAAGAGTCGTCATCGAGGGCTTTTAAACATGTTATATTACAAGACATATTTAACATATCTATCATATAAACATTACTTTCACGAAAACCAGAAAACACACAAGCATTAGAAATTCTATCAATTACTTTACAAGCAACATTATCAAAAACTACATCAAAACCTTTATCACATAATTGACTAACACTCAAGAGATTATGCTTGAGGCCGTCAACTAAAACTACATTCTCAATTAAAGGGGATGTGCCAAGTTTTACATTACCAATACCGATGATTTTACCCTTGGCGTCATCTCCGAAGGTGACGGTGCCACCTTCATGGTATCTTGATAGGGTTGCAAAGTTGTTGATATCCCAAGTCATGTGCCTTGAGCAACCACTATCAAGATACCACAATCCTCTACGTCGTTGGGCTTTGGAAGGTACCTATATCATTTAACAAAGTTGTTGACTTTGGTACCCAAACTTTCTTGGGTCCTTGAAAGTTAGTGTTTCGAACCCAAACATTATGAAAAGATGCACTTAGTCTATCATAGCAAAAATTGGCTAAGTGTCCTTTCCGCCCACAATGTGAACATGAGAACACTCTTCCATACATGAATGCATGATGAGTGTGTGAAGTGTGAGCATGCTTTGGGGGTTTGCCACGATGTAAAGGTTGTGTGGTATGAACATGAGCATGAGCATTATGAACATTTTTCTTAGGGGCTTGTTTCTTAGGAAACATGGCCTCTAACTTCTTCTTATCAAACTCACTACACTTTTTCAAAACAATACTTAAAGAATCTATTCTTTCCTTAAGCATGGTAATCTCATTAGCATCAACACATGGGGACTTGTCTTTACAAGAAGTCTTATATTTATCTAATTAATTTTTAGTGGAAACCAAAGTAGAATGCAAGTCATTATTTTCTTTAGAAAGATTTACAACTTGAAGACTAAGAGATTCATTTTCCTTTTTCATTTTTAAATACTTTTTCTTTAAGAAGTCATAATTATGAGATAATTCTACAAAAGCTTCTCCTAACTCATCCATAGAAAGTTCATCATTAGGAGAAGTGGAAGGGGTTACCTTGCTTGTGCTTTCATTTTCCATGAAGCACATGTTGGCGGTATCAATCTCCTCCTCGGATTCGCTCTCGGAATCCCATGTAGCTTTCATTGCCTTCTTCTTGTGAGGCTTCTTTGAGGTGGAGGGCTTCACTTTATCCGGACACTCCGCCACTATGTGTCCCGGTCTTTGGTAATTGAAGCATATGATCTTTCTTTCTTCTTTGCCTCCTTGCCATCTCCTTCTACCTTGGAATTTCGCCTTGTTGTACATCCTCCGGACATTCTTGACAAGAAGTGAGAGCTCTTCGTCATCTTCTTCTTCATCGTCTTCGTCGGAGTGTGTGGATTGGCTTTTGAAGGCTATAGTCTTTTTCTTGGAAGGAGCCATGTCCTCCCTCACTTTCCTTTCCATCTCATGGGTTTTGAGGTTCCCAATGAGACCAATTAGCTCCATTCCTCCTTGTCATTGAGTTCCTTTAAGGTTGTTGCTTTTACTTCCCATGAAGGAGGAAGAGCCTGGATGATCTTTCTTACTCTTTGATCGTTATCAATAGCATCACCTAGAGAAGAAAGTCCATTAGTAATCTTTGTAAATCTTGTAACCATATCATCTATGGTTTCATTTTCTTGCATGCAAAAATTCTCATATTGGGACCGAAGAAGGTCAATCTTAGCCCTCTTCACTTGTGAGGTCCCTTCATGTGTAACTAGTAAATGTGTCCAAATTTCATATGCGGACTTGCAATGAATAACTCTAGCTATGTCATCATCATTAAGGGCTTGAAGTAGTGCATAGTGAGCCCTAGCATTGGCATCAAATTCTTTGGTCTCTATTTCGGACCAAGTGGATTCATCACCGGGGGGTGCACTAAAGGGTTTGGTTACGGCCTTTGCAACTCGGCTACCTAGAGATTGCAAAAACACGGTCATCTTAACCTTCCATATGGGAAAGTTAAGTCCATCAAACTTAGGGGGTGTCTTAATACCTTCGACCATCTTTACTAAGTGAGAATGAATGAAATGATTAGCAATATTAGGATCTTTCTAGGGTTGTTAAGCCAAAGAGCCTAGTAACCAAGCTCTGATACCAATTGAAATACACCTAGAGGGGGGGTGAATAGGTGTAATTGCTAATCTAATGATCTTTTTAAACTTAATTGAATGAGTGATGCAACGATCTCTCAAAACACGACTAAGAGCCGAATACCCCGTGAGAGGTTCTGAACTCCTTCCTCCCAATTCCCCTTAAAATGGGTTAGAGGTGCGCAATGCAACCGTGTTGTATGAGATATGATCGATCAAGAGATGAATAAAATGCTATGATGAAATACACACAATAAATATTACAAGTAAAGTAAACAAGAGAAGATTGCACAAGTAAAGGGTTAGTTCTCAAGCAAATAGTTGAAGACAATATAAAGCAAGAGAAATGTAAAGAAAGAATAACGCAAGGCAATCACAAACACAAATGATTTGTTTCGAGGTTCGAGCCACCGCTCTAGTCCCCGCCTTCACCTCCGTGAAGAATTTCCACTATCCACCGAGGATGCCGTACAAGTTTGGTCTACCGAAGACCCCAAGCCCTTAGCTTCACAACTTACAAAGAACTCCACCTAGGAGTTGTCTCCACAAGAACAAGGATCACAAGAACAATAGTGATCTCCTCAAGATCACAAAACTCTTTCTCAAACTCTTTTACAACACTCTCACTCCTTTTACAACTTCTCTATAGTATGAGTATAGGACTTTTGGCTCTAAGAAGTGTGGTGAGAAAACTTCAGTTGTAGAGTGATATTGGCAATCAAACACAACTGAAAAACAAACTTTAAAAGAGTTGGAAATGAAAGCTTTGAAACAATTTTTCTCTTTCTCTTGAAAACAATGAAAAACAAGGATTTTCTCTAGGTGAATAACAAAGACCTATTGCCCTCTATTTATAGGGAGAGAATAGGTTAAAACTCTTTTCTTTTCACCTAATTTGACCTGCAAAAGGCCTCCAACAACTCTCTAAAACTCTGTTAAAGAAGAAAAAGAAAACAGTTTTTCAGACTTGCCCAAAGAGGAAAGAGCCGTTGGGCTCTTGCAGGCGTAACGGTCGACCGGCCGGTCGACCGTTTGCCTAGTTGGCAAGAGCCGTTGGCGCTCCGGTCGACCGTCCGGTCGACCGACCTCTTTGAGGAAACACAGTTTCCTTATACCGGTCGACCGGGCGGTCGACCGAAACAAACCGAGAGTGGCCTGAATACAGTCGGTCGACCAGGCCGGTCGACCGACAGACGTGCACAAACGTGCACGTCCTGACACAGGCGCCGGTCGACCGGGCGGTCGGCCGGTCAACCTGAAACAGGGAAATCTGGCAGATTTTTTTTTGGAGTTGGAAATTTTGTGAGAAAATATTTTGAGATACTTATAACTAAGTATTATGCAAAAATAGTCTATACACATGTTTTAAATAAGATATTCAATTTGTAAAAAGTTTGGATACATGTATATATAAACTTAGGCATAAAACTTAGAAAACAAACATTTTTTAAAATAGAATTTTGTAAAGGGAAAAGTGTGTGTGTGTATCCTAGAACCAAATATCACATACTCAAACTTTAACATTCTATTCTTACAAAGTTCTAAAGACTTCAAGGCTTCAAGAGGGGCTTTCTCCACTTGATCTTCAATTTTGCATCTTGAGCCCAATTTGAGTTATCTTGAGTCCAAGTCACCTTCCTTTAGGGAAGAAAACACCTATGCAAGATAGAAAACCTGAAACACACTTAAACAACAAATAATATTAGTACAAATAACTAATATGTTTTGTAATCATCAAAACACACTAAAGAAGGGTGATTGTAACCTTGGGCCAACACCAACACTCTCACGTTTTGCGAGAGCTCCCACCTACATCAAAAAGTATAGAGGTGGTCTTTGGTACCTATTTCTTTGTGGGTCCACGGGGTTAGTATCCTTTCTAACCCAAACAAGATTAGTTGCTAAATTTTCATGATAGATACGATCATAACAAAATCTAGCAAGATGGCCTTTTCAGCCACAATGTGTACATGTGTACACATGAGCATACGTGCGATGGTGGTGACCGTGGAAAGCATGTATATGCCGTGAAGAGTGAGCATGCAAAGATGGACCTTGTTTCTTGCGAACCAAGGTTTCCAAACGTGAATGATTCAATGTGCATTGGCTCAAAGTGAAGCCCAAACATTCAACACTCATCTTCAAAACATTTATATCATTTTCAATGGTGGAAGATAAGGTGGAGCATGCAATAGGTGTGCAAGAAGAAGAAGAAGTTATACTAGCATGGCACACATGAATATCAATCTCATTTTGCAAAGATTCATTTTTCTTCAAAACCAAATCCAATTCTTTTGTAATTGAATCAATTTTATTTTTCAAAACAAGGTTATCTTTTAAAACAAAATCCAATTTAGAAGATAAAATCTCATTGTTTTTCACAACATCATTTTGTTTTTCAAATCAATCTCATTAAGGGCAAGGTCTAGTTGAGATCTTAGTGAGTCACGTTCACTAGTGATCTCTTCCTTTTCTTGCAAAACCAATTCAAAATTAGAACACAAATCCTTCATTCATTTTTCAAAATAAGGTTGTCCTCTTTCAAAAGATTGTGTTTTTCCAATAAATTTTCAAGCTTTTGAGCAAGTTCCAAATTTAAAGTTTGAACTTCAAAACAACCATGGCAATAGGAACTAGAGCTATCACCTAATTGAGTGTCCGATTGTACCTCAAGGGAGTTTTTCCCTTGGACCATGAAGCAATGCTCTTAGGACTTTTCTCTCTTAGATCTCCTCATCTTGTTGATAATCCTTGGAAGCTAGGGAGACGTTAATAAGCTCCAAACTGCAAAAGCCGAGTCATATCGATCAAACACCGGTAAAAGATGTTCACTAAGAGATGCTCTAAGTGTTCTAAGTGCTAATGCATTTGCCTTCTTATGCTTGCTACTATTGGGGAATGATTCCATAGTGGAGGCTTGATAAACTAGATGTCCTAGTCTTTTCAAATGGCTACTCATATTGGCCTTCCAAACATCAAGTCTAATATGGTCAAACATAGGAGGGCTATCCATGAGTGCAAACTAAATGAGTGCAAATGAAGATTAGCAAACCAAGATCTCACTCCTAGGTGGTTAAACCTAAATATCAGGAGCGCTAGCTCTGATACCAATTGAAAGATCACCTAGAGGGGGGGTGAATAGGTGATTATGCTAATCTAGTCAACTCAATGCGGAATTAAAAACTAATTTGCAATATCAACAAGAGATGCACACAACCAAGCCAAGCATATAAGTATGTATGAGCAATATGAATAGATGCAAGGCACAAAGTAAAGAGAGAGAGAGAGTAAGAGTCAATGAACAAGCGCAAACACCAAGATATGTTTCGAGGTTCGAGCACCCAGCTCTACATCCCCGCCTTCACCCAGAAGGATTTTAAGTCCACTAGCTTGTCCACAAAGGACTCCCACAAAGGGAACCTCCACCGAGGATTTGGGGCAATCACAATACAAGGAGTACCCAACTCCTCTCCTTACAAACACAACCTCCTCCTTGAGGCACAACTCCAAGCCAACAAACAATCACCTCACAACCCGAGGGATTAGCACAAAGCCAAGTAAGGATCACCTCACAACTTGAGGGATACAAACCACTTGCACAAACAACCTCCTCAACCCAAGAGGGAAAAGCACAAAGCAAAGTATAGAGGGTTTACAACTTGGTGGTTCAACAACAACCACAAACAATCTCTTTTCCCACACACAAAGATCCTATAGAAAAGATAGTAGATTTTTGCTCAAGTGTGGAGAAAATCAAGGGATTTGAAACCAGCAACTCAAAGAAAATCTTTGGGAAATAATAGAAAATGAAGATAGTGAAATTCAAACAAAAACTTTTCCCAAAATCCCTTTTCTTTGGTTTTCCAAACCCTAATAAACACCAAAAAGATTGTTCAATTTGAATTCAAAAACCTCTTTTAATTGCTGTGAAAACACCAGAGAGTAAGGAAAATTCGCACACAAAATCTTAGAGAAAAACTCTTTCCAATGGGGTATTTATAGACCCCAGAAAAATATAACCGTTGGCAGCAGAAATGCCAGAAATACACTGCCGGTCGACCGTCCGGTCGACCGCCCAACGGTCAATTTTTGCCCGTTGGCAGCTGCCGGTCGACCGCCCCGGTCGACCCAAACAATAGAGAGCTCTGCTCTCAGACCGGTCGACCGGTCCGGTCGACCGTCCCAGTGTCTCCAAACGTGCACAGATCTGTGCACGTCGGTCGACCGGCCCGGTCGACCGACTTCATCCTAGTCGACTTGGTCAGTTGACTTAGTCGACTGGTGAAGCCCGGAACAGAAAACTGGGTTAGAAACATATTTAAAATTTTTTAAAAATCACCAAAATAGTTTTATCATTTTGTATTGATATATAAACATGTGGTAAAAAGTTTAGCTCAAATATCAATCAATATGAACTATTTTTGTGTCTTATCATTTTTACCAAAAACCAAAAATTGTATTTTCTAAAACTTGGATTTTGAATAGAAAATACGTTTTGTCCAAAACTCTTCCAAAGACAAAAACATGATATTTAAACACTTTGAAGCATGATGCATATGGATAGAAATCCAATATACATGAAACAAATATATATCATAGTTTTTGTCATTAATTCCAAGATATGTTTTGTCAAAAATACCAAAACATAAAACACATGAATAAGTGAGTCAAAACTAAGTTTGTCTAGGAAATTAAAGCATGTATGTATATAGAACAAATCATATATACATTAAACCATGTAAACTTGTTTTGATCTATCTATTCATGAAAACCAAGATCGGTTAAACCTAAAACCGAAAAACCAAAACCAATATTCAAAACATGAAACGTGTGTGTTGTGAACTTGAGCATTATCATACTATTCTAATCTTTACAATTTGGATCTAAACACAAAACTAAAATATGGTACCGAAGTCTTCTTGTAGAGCGCAATCTCCAAGCCGACTCGATCCAAAACTCCTTGATCCATCGAGCAAGTGCTATATGTGATCTTTGACGCTCAGGCTCTTGAATCAACATGTGAAAGATGTGTGAAAGCTTTCACCAACTAATTACTTGATTAATGATCTGAAACTGAACTCACAAGATTATTAGTACACATAACTACATGAGTTAATCATCATCAAAACTAGGGTGGAAGGCCTTTGGGCCAACAGCTAGTACACCTATTCACCTCCCCTCTAGGTGTATTTCACTTACTGATGCTGAATATTAGATGTAGAGATATTCTAGATTTCATGTTATTTGAGAATGCTCTACTATTTAGTTACGATCTCGATCTTCGTTGACTTAGTTTGATCTTGAGGATATTTGTGGACTTCACTTCGTGATTTACTCTTAATTAATTCAGTTATTCAGTTATAGAGATAGAACCATTGTGATAGTGATCTCATAAATATCAGTGACTTTAGTTTAGAGTTTTATAATAGTTATTGATTCATCTCAGTTGTTAATGACACCATTGTTATTAGTGACTCTATATCTCCAATTTTTTTCATCAGATGTCAGTTATTAGTTATCAATTATTAGTCAGGTATCAGTTATCAGTTGACAGTTGTAACCCCCTGCTTCCCGTGTACGTATCACCGTATCGGTACGCGATACGACGTACAAAATTAATTTGACCTCCGTGGTAGTCCGACTAAGCTGATTTCAGTTTCAAAAATCATTTTCTAATATTTTAGATTTTTTTTAGGATTGTCTGGAAATTTTCTGGATTATTTTGAAAAATGTCTGTAGTCGGTGTCGACTGATACCGATAACCGGCTTTCCGATTTTTTTTCACAAACGGAATAGAATTTTGAGAATTTGCCTTCACCATGTGTCTTTGAATCATATTCTCTATTTTAGGTGTATTTTTGGGGATTTTTCTGATTTATCGAAAATCCGGCCAAACCGGTGTCGCCGGTACCACCGGTGTCGCCCGGTACCGGCGACAGCTTCCAGGATTTTTAATTTACAAACCAGAAAGAATTTCTTCAAACCTTTTTCATATTACGTCTCAGGATAATATTCTTTTTTTTTGTAATTTTTGGGAACCGTTCGGGACTAGTCGAATTTTGGGCCAATATTATAATATTTAAATATTAAGTTTCATCTTTCTTCTTCTTTTCTTTTCTTCTTCCTTCTTCTACAAGGTTCCCCCCACCGCCATTACACCCACCGCCTTTCCCTTCTTTAAAAGCCTCCCCCCTCTCTCCTCACTCTCTTTTCTCTCTCCTCACTCTCTTTTTCCCTCTCTCTCTTTGACGTAATAGGTGGGGCCACCACGGTCGGCGCGCCGCCGGTGGCCGGCGACCCTAACCGGCGGCTGCCTCCCCCCTTCCTCTTTTTCTCCTCCTCTTTCTGCTGTTGCTTTTCTTCTCTTTCTTCTTCTTTCTTTTCTTTTTCCTTAAGTTTTTCTCTCTCTCCCCCTCTCTTTCTCTTCCCCTCTCTCTTGATCTCTGGTAGCCGCCGCCGGTGGGGCGAACCGCCGCCGGCGAGGCGACGGCGGCGAGGCACGGCTGGCCGCCGGCCAGCCGCTGCCCTCTTCCTTCTCTCCCTTCTCTCTCCCAACCTCTCTTCCTTGTGCGCGGCCTGGCTTGCCGCCGCGCCGCCGGCGGCCGGGACCGCTGCCGGCGGGCCACCCCTGCCACCGGCCAGCTGGGCTGGCCGGCCGGCTCGCGCAGGAGCAGCAGCAAGCTGCTGCTGCTGCTGCGTTAGTTCCTTATTGGGTTTGGGTAGAACCCAAACCCAATAAGTCTATTGGGTTCAATAGAAACCCAATATCCATTTGACTTAAAGTAACGGGTATGGGTTGTGGATCTTGACCCGACCCGTTATGAGCCCCAAACCCGCATCCAAACCCATTAAAGGTAAATTTACAGAAAACCCTTGTGATATTTTATTAATTGCATTTCAATTATTTATTTACATATTTAACCCCAGTTTATTCCTTTTAGTATTCGGGAAATATCTGGAGCATCCGGACTCCGATTTGGACGATTCTGGATCCGTTGCGACCGTGGGAGCGAAACCTACCTCCTCATGACCAGTTTATGAGTGTTTTTATTTTATAAATTACATTTTATCATGTTTAGCGCAATGGATTAATAGATCTTGATTATGGATAAATAACGGTAATTATTAATTATTAATTGGAAATGATTGGACATATATTGTAATAAGAATAACCTAGAATATGGTTAGGTATTTCCTAATTTAGAAGACAGATAAGAGGTACTTCGAGTACCAATGAATACTGGCAGAGACAACTCGGACACGGTCATCATACCTGCACAACCACTAACACCCGGGCCATCATGTCACCATATTCTTGTACACCATTATGACATGTCTTGTATCACATTCATGTTACATGCATACTTATCCAAAGAGACGTTACGACACTGCACTGTCACGAGACATGCATGCTAGACACCGTAGAACATGGTTACCGTTATTACATGTACTAGTGCTTTGCAGATATGTTACACGGCTTATTGCTACACATAGATATTCCTCTGGTACACGAATATACCAATGCACGAACTACCACATTTCATATTATTATTATTACATTACATATCATCACACGGACATGTTTACATATCATGGCTACACATGCATTATTCTTGTCATATGGATCCCCGTTCATCTTACATGTATTATTGTGCCATGTTACCATATTCATGTGACATGATTGTTTCCTGTTATTGATATGGATATTCCCGATACTGGATATGTGAGCTGTTGATATGCGATATGTGGAATTCCACATCTATTGTTCCCGTTTCCCGTTATATTGTTTCCGTGTTATTGTTCCCGTTCCCGTTACATTGTTCTATGCTATCAACAGAGCTCAGGTCCAGTTATCATGTTACCCGTATCATGTACTGTATTTGTTCTTGTTACACTGTATACTTGACATATCAGATAATAATGATAACTTGGGTATGGGGGAGACTTGACGGTTGATTAGATCATATCGGGTGGATGACTGGATCCATTGTTTGTCCTACTACAGGGGACGGGGTAGTGCTGGCTACCGTCTGTTACTCATGAGCATCCCGTTATTGTTTTAGCTCATTGAGATTCCCGTTACATGTTACAGCTCTAGTGGGCTGGTCCTGGTCTCAGCCGCCAGGGGTCTGATAAGGCCGTTCTCCCGGGTATGCACCGGATACACCCACCCGATAAGAACTCCTCGACCATGGGTTTCCAATTAACATAATAAAACAGTATACACAATAGTGACGTCGGGAACACTTGTTATTTGGTCACTCTCTTGTTTGGATAATGGTACCCGTAGGCCATGTCCAGATGGGTTCGACTGGAGTGCGGGCTCCAGTATGAACTGCCAGTGGTATGGGACACTGGAAGAGATTGACTAAAATACCAGGTGGTACTGATTGTTATTATTGTATAAATCACATGACATGTTCGACTCATGTATATTATTGTCCCTTCGTAATTGTTACTATTGATGATATGTTATTCACTATCATGTCACCTGGATATCATGTTACATTTTCTGATATCATGTTACATTTTCTGCTATTCGTTACATTCCATGTGGTAGCATGCGGTACATGTACACGTAACCCCGTATTGTAAATATTTTGTATATGCATAACACAGTAATAGGAGTATGTTGCATACTTCATCTACATGTTCACTTCTATCACGTCACCATTAGACCACAACATTTATTCTATAAACTAGACACGACTATACACATGACCCAAAAAGATGACATGTTTATCTATTTCTACTACTTCTTATATCCTTATTATATGATATCACTAGTCCCACAATATGTATTATATATTATTATTGTGCTTGTATTATTATTGTATATATTACCACATCCTTCATTTTACCACTCACTAGGTCGCTTTCTGACGACCCTGGGTTTGCGTGCCCAGATTGGAGATCCGAGTTACCGTATTATCAGAGAGTGTCTTGGAGTCACATCAGAGATTCCTCGTCGGGACTATTCCTAGGTATCTTATTGCTTTATTTCCGTTATCTTATTTGTCTCCATTTTGCATATCTGTTATGATCGCTGACTTCTTTCTGCAGGTATTCTTGTACTTATTTCATGCTGGAACTCATGTGTATATGGAAGTTATATCCTGTACTGAGGCTTAACGTACTCGTGAGTGTGTTTTCACCTCGCGTATGTACGTCGCCATAACGTCTCCGTATCCTTAGGATCGGGGCGTTACACAGTGGTATCAGAGCTTAGGTTCACACCTGGTGTGGGTAACCACCTGGGTCAATCCTTGAGCTCTTACCAACAGTACAATCAGGTTCAGATTAATTGATCTGTATCTAAATTTGGGGATTCCAGCAATGAGTACAAGAATACCATGACCTTGACAATTCATTCCGTGACTCGTTTGTATTCCTTCCTTCCTTTCTGTTGTCCCCCAGAACATCTGATTTCCTTCTCGCTTTCCTTGCATTGTCTTGCTTCTAATCCGTTAGGATGAGTTCACTACCATACTTCTCCATCCCGATCCCGAGTTCCTTATAGATAGCAGAGTGCGCAGCGAAAGTGTCGTGGACCCGTAACATTTTGGCTTTGGGGTTGAAAATCTTGTTCTCACACCTGTTTGAAATTGCGAGGACGCAATTTTTTGTAAGGTGGGGAGAAATGTAACCCCTGTTTCCCGGTGTACGTATCACCGTATCGGTACGCGATACGACGTACAAAATTAATTTGAACTCCGTGGTAGTCCGATTGAGCTGATTTCAGTTTCAAAAATCATTTTCTAATATTTTAATTTTTTAGGATTGTCTGAAAATTTTCTGGATTATTTTGAAAAATGTCCGTAGTAGTGTCGACCGATACCGATAACCGGCTTTCCGATTTTTCTTTCACAAACGGAATAGAATTTTGAGAATTCGCCTTCACCATGTGTCTTTGAATCGTATTCTCTACCTTAGGGTATTTTTGAGAATTTTTCTGAATTTATCGAAAATCCGGCCAAACCGGTGTCGCCCGGTACCGGCGACAGCTTCCAGGATTTTTAATTTACAAACCAAACGGAATTTCTTCAAACCGTTTTCATATTATGTCTCAAGATAATATTCTTTATTTTCTATAATTTTGGAGAACCGTTCGGGACTAGTCAAATTTTGGGCCAATATTATAATATTTAAATATTAAGTTTTCATCTTTCTTTTTCTTTTCTTTTCTTTTCTTCTTCCTTCTTCTACAAGGTTCCCCCCACCGCCATTACACCCACCGCCTTTCCCTTCTTTAAAAGCCTCCCTCTCTCTCTCTCTCCTCACTCTCTTTTTCTCTCTCCTCACTCTCTTTTTTCCTCTCTCTCTTTGACGTAATAGGTGGGGCCACCACGGTCGGTGCGCCGCCGGTGGCCGGCGACCCTAACCGGCGCCGCCTCCCCCCTTTCCTCTTTTTCTCCTCCTCTTGCTACTGTTGCTTTTCTTCTCTTTCTTCTTCTTTCTTTTCTTTTTCCTTAAGTTTTTTCTCTCTCTCTCCCTCTCTTTCTCTTCCCCTCTCTCTTGATCTCTGGTAGCCGCCGCCGGCGGGGCGAACCGCCGCCGGTGAGGCGACGGCGGCGAGGCACAGCTGGCCGCCAGCCAGCCGCTGCCCTCTTCCTTCTCTCCCTTCTCTTTCCCTACCTCTCTTCCTTGCGCGCGGCCTGGCTTGCCGCCGCGCCGCCGGCGGCCGGACCGCCGCCGGTGGGCCACCCCTGCCGCCGGCCAGCTGGGCTGGCCGGCCGGCCCGCGCAGGAGCAGCAGCAGCAAGCTGCTGCGGCTGCGTTAGTTCCTTATTGGGTTTGGGTAGAACCCAAACCCAATAAGTCTATTGGGTTCAATAGAAACCCAATATCCATTTGACTTAAGGTAACGGGTATGGGTTGTGGATCTGGACCCCGGCCCGTTATGAGCCCCAAACCCGCATCCAAACCCATTAAAGGTAAATTTACAGAAAACCCCCTGTGATATTTTATTAATTGCATTTCAATTATTTATTTACATATTTAACCCCAGTTTATTCCTTTTAGTATTCGGGAAATATCGGGAGCATCCGGACTCCGATTTGGATGATTCTGGATCCGTTGCGACTGTGGGAGCGAGACCTACCTCCTCATGACTAGTTTGAGTATTTTTATTTTATAAATTACATTTTATCATGTTTAGCGCAATGGATTGATAGATCATGATTATGGATAAATAACGGTAATTATTAATTATTAATTGGAAATGATTGGACATATATTATAATAAGAATAACCTAGAATATGGTTAGGTATTTTCTGATTTAGAAGACAGATAAGGAGGTACTTCGAGTACCAATGAATACTGGCAGAGACAACTCAGACACGGTCATCATACCTGCGCAACCACTGACACCCGGGCCACCATGTCACCATATTCTTGTACACCATTATGACATGTCTTGTATCACAGTCATGTTACATGCATACTTATCCACAGAGACGTTATGACACTACACTATCACGAGACATGCATGCTAGACACCGTAGAACATGGTTACCGTTATTACATGTACTAGTGCTTTGCAGATATGTTACACGGCTTATTGCTACACATAAATATTCCTCTGATACACGAATATACCAATGCACGGACTACCACATTTCATATTATTATTATTATCATTACATATCATCACACGCGACATGTTTACATATCACGGCTACACTTGCATTATTCTTGTCATATGGATCCCTGTTCATCTTACATGTATTATTGTGCCATGTTACCGTATTCATGTTACATGATTGTTTCCTGTTATTGATATGGATATTCCCGATACTGGACATGTGAGCTGTTGATATGCGATATGTGGAATTCCACATCTATTTTTCCCGTTTCCCGTTATATTGTTTCCGTGTTATTGTTCCCGTTCCCGTTACATTGTTCTATGCTATCAACAGAGCTCAGGTCCAGTTATCATGTTACCCGTATCATGTACTGTATTTGTTCTTGTTACACTGTATACTTGACATATCAGATAATAATGATAACTTGGGTATGAGGGAGACTTGACGGTTGATTAGATCATATCGGGTGGATGTCTGGATCCATTGTTTGTCTTACTGCAGGGGACGGGGTAGTGCTGGCTACCGTCTGTTACTCATGAGCATCCCGTTATTGTTTTAGCTCATTGAGATTCCCATTACATGTTACAGCTCTAGCGGGCTGGTCCTGGTCTCAGCCGCCAGGGGTCTGATAAGGCCGTTGTCCCGGGTATGCACGGGAAACACCCACCCGATAAGAACTCCTCGACCATGGGTTTCTAATTAACATAATAAAACAGTATACACAATAGTGACGTCGGGAACACTTGTTATTTGGTCACTCTCTCGTTTGGATAATGGTACCCGTAGGCCATGTCCGAATGGGTTCGACTGGAGTGCGGGCTTCAATATGAACTGCCAGTGGTATGGGACACTGGAAGAGATTGACTAAAATACCAGGTGGTACTGATTGTTATTATTGTATAAATCACATGACATGCTCGACTCATGTATATTATTGTCCCTTCGTAATTGTTACTATTGATGATATGTTATTCACTATCATGTCACCTGGATATCATGTTACATTTTCTAATATCATGTTACATTTTCTGCTATTCGTTACATTCCATGTGGTAGCATGCGGTACATGTACACGTAACCCCGTATTGTAAATATTTTGTATATGCATAACACAGTAATAGGAGTATGTTGCATACTTCATCTACATGTTCACTTCTATCACGTCACCATTAGACCACAACATTTATTCTATAAACTAGACATGACTATACACATGACCCAAAAAGATGACATGTTTATCTATTTCTACTACTTCTTATATCCTTATTATATGATATCACTAGTCCCACATTATGTATTATATATTATTATCGTGCTTGTATTATTATTGTATATATTACCACATCCTTCATTTTACCACTCACTAGGTCGCTTTCTGACGACCCTGGGTTTGCGTGCTCAGGTTGGAGATCCGAGTTACCGTATTATCAGAGAGTGTCTTGGAGTCACATCAGAGATTCCTCGTCGGGACTATTCCTAGGTATCTTATTGCTTTATTTCCGTTATCTTATTTGTCTCCATTTTTCATATCTGTTATGATCGCTGACTTCTTTCTGCAGGTATTCTTATACTTATTTCATGCTGGAACTCATGTGTATATGGAAGTTATATCCTGTACTGAGGCTTAACGTACTCGTGAGTGTGTTTTCACCTCGCGTATGTACGTCGCCATAACATCTCCGTATCCTTAGGATCGGGGCGTTACAACAGTTATCAGCTATTAGTGATATCAGTATCAATTGGAGATATATATATTCAGTTACTATTACATTTAATAATAATTTATAATATTGGCATGTTAATAAAAGACACTACAACCTGGGAAAAAAGGATAATTGCTTGATAATGCATGCCGTATATTTTCAAAGTACTTAGGATAGCTATCTGCGATTTAGGTTCCACCATAGAGAACCAAGGTAGTACCTGGCTACCTAGTATTCAGTTGTCAGTTATTGGGCTTTGTCCAGATTACAGTGCCACACCAGTTATTCTTTTGTGTGGGACTGTGCTCTCAGTTATTAAAGTCTTGCGGTCCGTCAAGGTTCAGTACCAGCAATGTTAAATCATGATACCGGGCATGCATGGTAGCCTTTCAAAATACATGTACTACATTGACAGACAGTTAAAACGACGATAATATTATTTGATATGTAGGAAATGGCTGTGGTATGGGATGCAGCTAAGTACCACATTAGTTAGGTTAATAATAATTAACAAACTAGAAACATATGTTAGGTTACGTACATCTTTGATATCAGTCATTGTTTCATAGTGTTATGAGATATCTTTTATTTATCGTCTTAATCATGTTATTAGTTTGTTATCTTTTATTTACTATTTTATGCATGTGTTATTTATCTAGCGGTATGGTGATATGTTTACACGTATTATGCACATGCACACTTTCTTCATTTTACACACTCAATAGGTCGCTTTCTAATGATCTTGAATTTGCACATTCAGGTATAAGATATTTTATTCTATTGACCATGTGTTTGATGAGGACCATACATGTTACGAGGAGTTCAAACTTTCTCTCTGCTTGAGTACCGGTATTCTTTCATCTCTTTTATTTCTGTTGTTTTCTTGATTCTCATATATCGGACGAGTTGTTATTTCATTTCTTTATTCATATGATATCATGTGTGAGAACTTATATGTATTATTACAGTGATAGCAATTCATTATAATAGATTTATATTGCTTGTTCATGTTACATAAGGCTTAGCGTGTATATGTGGAGTATTTTTCTTTCGTATATGCATCGCCGACTCTCGTCACGCGTAGTTTTCACGTATTTTGGGAAGCGGGGCGTGACATCTATCATCATTTGCAGCCAATTGTCATGAAGCTAGCTCCACCTCTATCACCGTGTTTTTAACGTGATGCATTAGCGCTGTTTCCTCAACCACTACCATGTCCTGATTGAGATGCTTTGTGTGGGGAGCCCACACTCAAAGAGTCGAGTTTTTCTCACCCCACGGGAAATGATGAAACATTACACCAGTTGCTAGTTATTGTTATGGTTTAATTTATTTTAAGTTTAGTTGTTTTCTTTTATTATGAAATTTAATACCACACTGGTTATCTCCGAGAATTGAGTTTTTGTAAAGCATATAAATAAGCCAAATTTTATTAGTGGACAATTAATGAATTAAAATTTTTCAGTTAAATTTCTCGAGCCTTGAGTTCTTGAAAATGGGGTGTGAAGCCTGTGGTACAAGGGGTGTGAAGCCCAAATTTATCAAAATATATCTTTTTCTCCTCAAACTCTAATTCTTCTTTCTATTTCTTTCTCAAAACTCTAATTTCTTCTTCTATTGATTTGAAGGTGATTGCAATCCATCCCGTTTTACATCAATATCTTGTCATGTTGATGTGCGTATATTTCTTGCATTTGGTTTCTTTGGGCAACAACGCAGATGTTACTTTTCGGACTCATCTAATGAGTAAGCTATAATTATTGTTAGGTTGGTTCGATTTGTCTATCGTATGCAGCATTAACATTACAGAAGATTTGTCCGTGGATCTCGTTGTTTCTCTTCACCAATATACTCCATCCTTTGTCTTGGAAAATTATATAAACGATATTGGAGAATATAGATTGCTGGTATGTACGTAGTCCAAAGCCTATTTTTCCTTAACTTTACTTCGCATTTGTTCAATTATTGAGTGCTAAATTTCGTTTGATCACATTCGCTAAATGGAAAGTCTACTAGCTAGATGTCAATTCAACTGTTATTGATGGAGTATTTAGAAAGCAGTGTATCGTTTAAAGAAAGCACTTATGGTTTAAAGAAGGTGTCATGAATATGCATGGAATGCACATATCAAAGGAAGCTTTAACAAGTATGGTTTCCCAAATGTGCCACTCTGACGATGCGCTCTTCATAAAAGAAAATGCTAAATAAAGATGTAATATTGACGTGTTATTATTTTAGAGGTACCGCAAAAAGATATGTTCCATATATAAATGCAAGCAAGTTTTTCTTGAAGAGTTTGAGACAATTGATGTGCATGTGCCCTATAGTGTTGGTATAAAAGCACAATAGTAGCATGATGGAATCTTTATGTCTCATAAGTATGCAATGGTTTTTTTGACAGAAATTCAAGATGAGCAATTACAGTGTTACAAATGCCTAAAAGGAAAATGGGAGAGTTATTGAACCAACACAATACATGATTGAAAGTGATACCAAACATCACAAAACCTAATATTGTTTATGTTAATGTGGGATACATCTATACAAACTTAAGCCTTGGCCAAAATATGGTGAAGACACTTGTTTGTTGAGCAGTCTAATGGTGATCAGGGAAGAGGCCAATATGTGAGAAAGCATTATAGATATGTTCTCTTTCTTGATGCAACTTTATATATATTCTTGTAATTCGGAAAATCATGGAATATTTGTGGATTTTTCTATATACAAGGCCGACAATGTATGTATGTTGTAATTAATATCATCTGGGATCTTCCATTGTTTTTGAAACAATAATGTTTGAGAGTATTTTAGAAGGGCTAGAATATATGTGCACATATTTATGTGCAGATTACTAATATTGTCAGCTATTAGTCTTGCTGCCTATCAAGTATAGTGTTTGTGAGTGACTTAATTAAGTACACACTTCCACACTAGTTCAACTTTCTATGAGATCTTATGAAGCATCATGGTCAGTTAGTTTTGCTGTACCATTGCGACACTGTTGAACAAGCTGCTCATGCATTCATGAAGCAGCTAAAAGTGGATGCATGCACAAAGTGAACATGTGCTCCTAGTTTCCATGGACATTTTGGTGTTATTGAGAGTAAATGCTTGCAACATGAAGCTTATCTAGTGTAATTATTTGGAAATATTAGAAGTCATACTGAATTCTTAGTATCAAAAGTCCATATCTCTTTCTCCCAAAAAACAAGTCCATATGTAATATCCCTAATCTAAACTACTGTATTTTTATTTTTCTAAAGTATTTATTTTGATTTACTGATTATTTTATTTAATCAAGTTAATCTATTTTTTCTTGTGATTATTATGGTTGAATATGCAAATTATTTTCAGATAGTAAATGGCAAATTATTCTTCCATTATTATTTACTATTATTTCTATTAGTGTATTATTATTTCTATGGTTAGTGCTCAGTAATTATTATTAGTGTTTCTATTATTATTGTAATTAAGTATTGCTAGTTGTTAATGGTATTGATATTATTTATTATTATTTTGATATTAGTATTCATGCTGGTACTAATCATTGTTGTTGTGTTCTCTTTACTTAGCCTCTTATTCCTTTACCCATTATCTTGAGCTTACCCATTATCCATTATACCGCCTATACCCACTTACTATTTGGAGTTCAAGCCCATACCCATTGGTGATCCGATATTCATTACTCTATTTGGATTCTTTACCCATTATCTTGACTACCCATTAACCTATTGGATTTCTAATCTTACTCATTTACCAATTGGATCCTAACCCTCAACCCGTTAGCATACTCGCTACCCGCAAACCCAATACTCGTTGGTGAACCTATACCTATTAACCTATTTGGATCTTAACCCGTTATCCATACCCGTTAACATACCCATTCATCTATTGGATCCCAATCCATTAGCATGTCCATAACCCAAACCCACTTACCCATTATCTAATCCTATATAATATCTCTTCTATTATCCTTAACCTAAACCTAACCCTAATCACCAATTAGTCTCTCCTCCCAACACAGCCGTCATCACCCCAAGTATAGCCGGCCTCTTCCTTGGCTGCGCAACTAGCAAGCCCACCACCTCCACCATTGCCGCAGCCCCTTGGCCGGCCCTCTCCATCAGGCCGGATCTCCTCCGTGCAGCCCCAGGCCTCCACCTCCCAGATTTGCATCAACACGGCACTTCCCCTCCATGTTGCCGTGTCCAATATCCACCAACAGCCCAGCCTGCAGCCAAGCCTCCACCAGCAACAGCCGCAGCAAGATCCAACATCCAGCAGCCCAAGAGCAACAGGACAGCGCAGCAGCAGCCCCCTGATCTGCGCGCCCAGATCCAGCAGCGAGCACTCCCGAGTCCTCCACCATTGGCCGTGAGCAGCTTCCCTCGGCAAACCGGACGTCCCCAACGCCCAGATCAGCGAGCCGCAGCAGCTGCAGCAGCAGCAGCAGCCGCTGCTGGCTGCTGCTGGCTGCTGCGGCAGGTCCGCATCCAGCAGGCCCCCGGCCTCCTTCGCCTCTTCGACGAGCTCCGCATGCGCACGGCAGCGATCATGCCCCCCCCCCCCAGGATGTGAGTGTCTCCTTCTCCCCTCTCTCTATTCATTTATCAGAATATATATGTATATGTGTTTACAATAATTGAAATCATGATTACTTCTGTGAGTGTTTCTCTTCTCCTCTCTCTTTATTCATTAAATGATCATAGATGTGTTGTATATGTGATGTAACATTTGAAGTGTTATATGATTATGCGTGTGGAGATCTTTAAGCATGGTTGTGGATTGTCATCCCCTTTACTTTACCATGATTGAATGCATAGAGATATGACATGCATATTTGTATATCTTTTATGTTGGAATCCCTTGTTTACCATATGGGTGATTGGATCATTAGTGTAGACAATGTAGGTTGGAGTGTACGAGGTTTTGAAGAGAATATGGGAAAAGAGTGGAGTATCTCAGAATTTAAGTGCCCAGGCAGAGGCTGATTAGTCGACTAATACCTGTTATTAGTCGACTAATAGCTCTGTTAGTCGACTAACATATTCCCCCTAGTCGACTAATTTAGCTTCCAGGAAACTATTGACTCTCTGTATTTCTCTGCTGGTCGACTTGATCTCTTTTGTAGTCGACTAACAGTTAGTATAGTCGACTACACCTTAGCCCTAGTCGACTAATAGGTTATCCTGGAAACTGTGTAGCCTCTGTTTCTCTGTCAGTCGACTTGCCCTTTCCCTGCTAGTCGACTTGCCTACTTGTGTAGTCGACTTGTTATCCTTGTTAGTTGACTAATCTTCCCTCTAGTCGACTACTTATCTTCCCTAGTCGACTAATGTTTGTCTGGATGGTGAGGTTGACTTCTTTATTGGATTGTAGACTTTACCTTCGAAGTATGTAATGGATATAGATGTATGTACATGATTTCAAGGGATAGTTATTGATGGGAATGACTTGATCTAATAGGTGCAAGTATGTGTTAAGTTGCCAAGTGTTGGGATCTGATGTTTGACCTTAATGGAAACGTGAACTCTGGAGGACTTGGGAATCAGACTAGATTGATAGAGGGTGAGAACTAAACTATGATTATTGATATACATTGGGACGACAGTTTATTGTATTGGATTACTCGATGTAAATTGATACATGACGATCATGTGACTATTGGACATATATGTGGGTTGTAATGACTTTGGATTGATCTGGGACTTATGTTATTTACATTGAATAATGATCAGTAATTAGATATGACTGAATTAGTTGGGTGGTGATTTAGATTGATCTTGAGTTAGAGGTTATCCAGAATTTATATTCTTTTTATTGGAGCCTGATCTGTATTAAGATGAGATTGACGTAGTTGGTTATAGTTGTGACCATTTGGGATTTGTTTAGATGATATGTTGTTGATGTTGAGTACCAAGAGTAGATATTCTAGACTATATATTGTTTGAGGATGATTCCCTTACTTCGTTATGATTTCAGTATCTGTTGACTTATTGGTCTCGAGGATATACCATGTGCTTCATGTTTAGTTACTGATCAATTCAGTTAGGGAGATAGAGTTGTTATGAGAGTGATATCATTGATATTGGTGATTATAATATATGTTCAGAGTTTTATGATAGTTATTGATCGATCTGATTATTGATGACTTAGAGGATGGATATATCAACGACTTTGAAGATATGTGTTGATTCCATAATTTGCCTAGATTATTCTATTCTTGACAGTAGGTTATTACTCACCTTGTATATATTGATTTACCTGTGAAACTTGACTGACTACTTGGCATCTACCTACAACTATCATGTTCATGTTACTGAAATTTGCTGGGAAAATATTATTACACGGTAACAACACCCGCATGTTCACTTGTTATATATTCCTGTTATGCCCGGTATCATGTTCCTTGATATTTTATACTCCTGTTATACCGGTACCCTGACTTTCACACGTTGACATTGTTACCGTGACTACCACTGAGTCATCCCAGTGATTTAAGTAACATGTATATTAAATAATCTTGATAAACTAAAACATGATAACAAACAACTTACACTGGGATTGGGAAGATTGATGGAGGAGACAGCGTCCGTATTTTGGGTGGACCTAGGATTTAGGTTGCGCAGCCGAAAGAGGGTTCCACTGCAGGGTTCACGTGGGGTGACTGGCACCCCGTCATGTTTCCTGTTATACATGTTATACATGTACCTGTTCCTGTTTACATGTTCCTGACTACCTTGCGGTAGTCCTGGTTCAGCGCCAGGAGTCTGGACCGTGGTCCCGGGTATGCACGGGACCCACCTAAAGCATGGACAATGTCTCCAACCGATCAGTTTCAATAATTTAAGGGCATCGATTGGCATGTGTGGTAGGCGTAGTATGGGATGCGTCTATTATATGTGACAATTGGTGTTCGCTGACATAATTAATAATAAACTGTTGATGTATTGTGACTGACTGTAATCACCTGATTGTATATCTATATATATATCATTATGGTAGACACATGATTGTAACCAGGAGCAGATTATGTACTAGGTTAGTAATGTTGCTAGGATATACACCTAGACATCTATTTTTTGTTACAGTTGTTATACTGGTCTTATACCTGTACTCTTATTCTTGCTATTGTTATTCAGTTGCTTATATTATCATGTTATTTTATTATCTT